>OY744602.1:63292342-63382342 GCA_963556255.1 Allolobophora icterica | reverse complement strand
CAAATTCCAACCATCCAAAAGGAATGTTAACTAGGGCAGTGATGCAGAAACGAGTTCCGGTCCGATCTCAAAAGAATTTACCAGGTCAAGGAGACAATCTGGTCTTCCTCATGATCTGGTCTTCCTCACGAACCAGTCGGAAGGATCGTATGCGACTGAGAACCTCCCGGTCGGTGCCCTGAAAAGGATTGACACTTCTTATTGGTGGAATTGAAATGCAATTTGAGGGTGACCGGCTTATCATCATTAGTGAGTATTGTTTTTGTGGCCGATAACATTTGTCGTCGTCCAAAGTTAATGCAATGGCTGCAGAGAATACTTAATCATTGATGGGTATTGGCCTGCACTGATGTATAGGTATATCAGGGTTTTGGGTAAAGAGCTCATCTGCCGTAGCAGAAGAGGTGGTCAAGAAATCTCCAGCCGCATCTTAATGGTCGACGTCAGTATATGGCTATGGTTGATTGTTCCGAAACAATAGGTCCAAATAATAGGGGTTTGGTATAGGCTGGGTTGAGGAGTGCTACAAGGATTTTGTTGAATATAGTAGTTAACGGCCCACCCACACCAGCTCTTCTTAAGAATGTGTTTGAAAAGTCTATTGTGCAAATAAATGGTGAGGAATTTTGCGTAAACGAACAGGAATCTTTCTTGCGGTATACTGTAAGAGGAAGCTCCATTCCTAACGGAAAGCAGAGAGAAAATACGAGTAGCCACAATGTCGTTCATACTTATCTAGAACT
This sequence comes from Allolobophora icterica, assembly GCA_963556255.1. Lineage (NCBI taxonomy): Eukaryota > Metazoa > Annelida > Clitellata > Crassiclitellata > Lumbricidae > Allolobophora > Allolobophora icterica. The sequence goes on along the minus strand of OY744602.1, from coordinate 63,381,599 downwards.
ATACGACAGTTGATAAAAAAGACAACGATTATTACGTGGCCCATGGAGGTGAACCATGCCATCTTTTGGGGGTGACTAGCCTATTGCACGGTCCGACATATATAGCGCAGGCCTCCTGCCTTCTGTGAGGTCCTTAAAATGAATAATGTTGATCCAACGAGGTATTCATAAAGGACAGAGCGTACACAGTGAACGACGGTTTGTCGTGGCCATGTAAACAAACGTTAACGCTCTGTGAAGTTATGAACACCGAACAGTTGGTTTAAGACACGATAGTCGTGAAACGAGGTCAGATCGCGATTAACGGTGTAAAAACGCCACAGAGCCCCGTAACCTATCACAAATATTAAACAGCGTAAGAGGAAGTCGAGGAATCGACGGAAAAACTTTGAGGAAACAGAATTAAAACAATTGTTACTTCTGTTATTATTAATTATTATTAGTGATGTTATAATTATTGGTGTTTTTGTTGTTGTTGCTGCTGCTGTTATTGTTATCATAATAATAATAACAACAGTAGATAAGTAGATAATTATCCAATGAACAGTTTAACACGGCAAGGTCCTGAAAAAGCAGGTGTTGTTCCCACTATGAACAGCTACTGAGAACCTCTGTAACAGATGGATGATCCGCAATGAATCGTGGGTTTCATCTGTCGACCTTCGTCCTAACTCCGACAGAAAATTCAATCCTTCCGTACTCCATACGCCGCTCTACTCCAGTGCGACCGTCACAACAGCATACGGTTGAGTAACTGTGGCACCTTTTGGCTGAGGCAGCCTGGTGCCTGGTTGCGGTCACATCTGCTCCGGTTGATGTCATAATCCAAGATTTGGCATTGCAAATGTGTCTGAAACTGCAGTCATATCCCTCACCGCTGTGAGATATCCAACGGAGCAAAACGTGCAGACAGCGCTCGAGGCACAGTATGATCTCCTATCCAGCAGATCTGACGCGATCCTTGATCTTCAGTTCGGCCATTATCATTATTAATAATACTAATACTAATATTAATATTAATATTAATATTATTATTATTATTATTATTATTATTATTATTATTATTATTATTATTATTATTATTATTATTATTATTATTATTATTATTATTATTATTATTATTATTATTATTATCTCTTATGTTATGCTTCGCAATAATAATAATAATAATAATAATAATAATAATAATAATAATAATAATAATATTATTATTATTATTATTATTTTTATTGTTGTTGTTGTTGTTGTAATTTTTATTTATTTATTATTATTATTATTATTATTATTATTATTATTATTATTATTATTATTATTATTATTATTATTATTATTATTATTATTATTATTATTATCATTATCATTATCATTATTATTATTATTATTGTTATTATTATAATTATTATTATTATTATTATTATTATTATTATTAGTAGTAGTAGTAGTAGTAGTAGTAGTAGTAGTAGTAGTAGTAGTAGTAGTAGAAGTAGTAGTAGTAGAAGTAGTAGTAGTAGTAGTAGTAGTAGTAGTAGTAGTAGTAGTAGTAGTAGTAGTAGTACTAGTAGTAGTAGTAGTAGTAGTAGTAGTAGTAGTAGTAGTAGTAGTAGTAGTAGTAGTTGTTGTAGTAGTAGTAGTAAGCATAACGGTTTCATACATTAATTGGTGTTGCATAAATAATGCCTAGTAGAATTAGAAGTAAATTTTGTGTTCCATTAGCCTATTCTTGTAACGGATCGATGACACTGCTCTTAACGTCAGTTTCGATGTGTTTATTAGCATTCGTACGCGGCTTTTAATGTGCTATTAATCGATTGTGGAGGCATACTCTACATATTCAGACTGTCAGTTCTGTCGCTTTGACAATAGTTTCGTCCTCTCGGTAAAAGCAATTGTGTAGTTTTAGATGAATTAATGTAACGTTATGATAGTTGTTTTTCATTGTATCACATCAATTTTTACGACACAAACGTTTATATCATTATTTAATGTGTTCCGTTATAGGTAATATAATGCATGGGTGTCCGGAGGGAGCAAGGGGTCATTTGCCCCCTTGATTTTGAAAGTTGTCACGTTTTCTGTGTTTGTGAATAGCTATTCTATAGAAAAACGTAATCCCCTCTTGAAAAATTTCCCCATAGAAAAATGTTGTTCCCCCTAGAAAAATTCCTGCGGGCGCCTCTTTACGGCATCTGCCGCTAATATATGAAATATACTTATATATATATATATGAGCATATCAAAATGTATTTAATTTATATACCATATCAATAATGTATAGGGTCTATATATAATGACATACTCGGTCTTTTGGCATAAGTTATCATGTAATGTCTCGTAATTAGCGGCTCATCATTATTATCGTCAGTGCCGGATTTAGGCATAAGCTAAAAAGCTACAGCTTAGTGCCTCACAATCCGCCAGGACCTCACATATTTTCAGAACTTTTGGGGCTTTACAATTTGTTTGCACTCTATGTATAAATTGTATATATTATAATTATATTTACAAATTTCCAACAGATAATTTGCTCAATGAAAGTCTTTTTGGACTGAGTCTGAGTGAGTTAAGTAATGTAGGCCTATACTGCTAAATATCACTTAGCTGGAAGTTAGCCTATTTCTCAGCACGCATCACTTCCGTCTCACAGTTCAAGGCTCAAGAAGAATAGAGAATGTAAACCTAAACGCACCCAAGCTTTTAGATGCGTGACGGAGTGCTTTGTCATGCATGTGTTGCTACACATCTGCCTTTTGTTCAGCAGCGGGTCAGTGAATTGTTGAGCTGATCCGCGTCAATGTAGGCCTACATCCATTTGCTAGTGAATACTTCACCCATCAACTGTTGTGTTAAAAATATAAATAGCGTGTAAATCACGTACGTTGACGACGCTTAATTGGGTGGCACTGATCAATAGATGTCACAACGTGAACGAGCAATTAGCTGCATATCAGTGGGACATTTTACAGCTGATCGATTTATGCCTTTCCGCTATCATTTTAGCCAAATGCACATATAGTTGGAAACATTTGCTAATCCTACGTTTGATTTCACGTCTGAGGATTTGATTTATATTAAGGCCTAACAAAGAATTCATTGTCGAAGCCAGTAGCATGTAAAGACATGCTGTCCAGTGGTTGGAGAAATCATTCAAGCCCCGGACCAGGTCCTGACGAATAAAGTTCGAAGAGGCCTTATCTTGTGCATAGATAAGAGACTGTATTTGTTCTTCTTAATTTGCATTAATTACAGTAAATATGTTGACCTACAGTTCGTGCAAGTTGTAGGGCAGTGAAATGGTGAACGGAACCGTTCGAAAGAGAGAGAAGTAGAGGAAGAGGAGGAAGAAGAGGACTAAGAGGAAGAAGAAGGAGGAGGAGAAGAAGAACGGGAAGAAGAACAAATACAGTCTCTTAACCTAGCACTATGAGACATCCATCAATATGAAGTGCTACGACTTCGTTTTTCTTAGCCTCGGCATATGAGGTCGGGTGTCCAGCTCTCTTCCTCTCCGCCTGATCCTCCAGCTGAAGATACACGGTCATTGTACCTACTTATGGTTGAGGGCGCAAGTGTATCTAAATTCTCGAAACAAGTTTATTTCCTCTCGGGTATAATTGACCGTACGAATGATATTCAAGCAGGCTAGCCACTAGACGACGCATAGGCCTATATTAAAGCACTATGTAATTATGTTCTTACTGAGATAGCAACTGTAATCATGCTACAGAAATACTTCGTTCGTTATGGACAATTCGAGAGCAACATGGTCAGACTAGACATCTCCCTGCGACAGCTCTTTAATCCATAATATCACCAAGTTGGCTTGTGCCCCCAAAACTAATTCAAACAATAATCAAAATCCTATTAGCTACGTTAAATTATTCGGACAGGCCTATCCTGAAAATTACCAACGGTAGGCCTACTATTTAATTGAGAAAAATATCAACGAAGCCTAAAAAACCGTTTGACATTTTTTCATTACTTTTTTAATTTTTTAATGATAGACACATTAGCATAACTGAGCTTTTAAGCACATTAGATGAAGCCGAAATATCTGTTTTTGGTACAGTGAATAATAATCCCTTAAACCGTAATTTTGCTTGCAACGTATAGGCCTACGCTAAATGTAAAAAAATGTTGTCCAAGATTATTATTGTCCTACACTTCACAACATCATACAACCTTAACCAAGACGTTCAGGGTCACGTCTGAAGAGCAGCTTACACCAAGTTAATTCAGGGGCGAGGCTAGTTTGCTATTTCTGAAAGGGGTCACGTGTTAGGCCTAAGCTAGTGAAGCCTTGTCGGAACAGAGTTAAGTCTAAGTCAAATTTGCCTACATGCAACTCTATACAACCTATACACAATGAAGTATTTTATGCAAATAAATCCAATTCAACGCTAGTGGTCTACTCATTTAAATTCTGCAGACTATAAAGCTTCGCATCGTGCGTAAACTTCAAAAGAAGCAGAGGCGGCCTGAAATGTATTCAGTCATATATCAGTCAAACGCCAGAGCCGCTGAGATTTAGTACGAAAACACAAAAGATTTTTGTCACATTCTTTGGCATTTTTCTTTGTGTTCCAAATTTGCTGGTAGGCTTGTGTGTCGTAGCCTGCATGGCTTTAATGTTTTCTTAATGTGGGTAATTTCCTAAATTTTGTGAATATTTTCTTTTGTGGGTATCGTTGCTGACGTTAAATTGCGACTTATCTGAACATATGCGTTTCCTTATCATGAAAAGATGAAGTAACCTTAACAGAGGTTTTATATAGGCTACGCATAAGTTAATACCACGATGTGATCCTTTGACAGGGAAGGGCTACAGTGCTAGATTACTGCACAAATGATAAGAAAACACTTGCTTTTTTATTTACTTATTTTATCATTTTTATTTCGACTTTTTTATTTTTTATTATTACTTCAGTGTTTAACAATCAATGCTTATAGCTTCTGTTCCATTGTGCGTTTGCTAATGGTGTAATAAATAATACACTTGCTTTCTTTACTTACTTGACGTGTTATTAAAATCCGCTGTAGGAATGCCCTATAATAGGCCTGGTCCTATGCATATATATATATATATATATATATATATATATATATATATATATATATATATATATATATAGGCCTCAGATTCACATTTCGGTGAGACCGTGCGCGCGTTACAAATTTAATTAATGATAATAATACAAAGTCTGCATGCATTGCACTAACATGAATAATAGATACCCAGTGGAGACGTGTGTGTGTGTGTGTGTATTTGTGTGTGTGTGTGTGTGTGTGTGTCTTCTTCTGGTTGTCTGCCCTCAGGCATGTCCTAATTACGTCCGAGGTCGCCATTCTTCGTTCACATAATATTCTGCATGTTGTTTTAATCGGAGTTTCCAAGTAAACAATGACAGAACAGTGCTTCTACAACTTTCTTAAAGTCTACTGTATCCCTCCTTCACAATCAAATCCAGCATCATCTGTCTTGGTCTTCCCCTTGTCATCTTCCCTTTCATTCTTTCCTCGATGACATTTCTTTGGAGAGAGTCCCCTGTCAGTGTGTGCCCGATCCTTTCTTAATGTGTGTGTCAAGGATCTTTCTTCTCCAATCCTTCCCAACACTTCTTCATTTGCCATATGTTCCGTCCAGCTGGTCTTCTCCATTCTTTTCCAGATCCACATCTCGAACGCTTCCAGTTTCTTGATGTCCTCTTTCCTCATGGTACTTGTATCTGACCCGTACAACTCCACGCTCCACACCAGCGTCTTCAACATTCTTCAGATTCCTGTTCAATCTTAGTGTCAGTAGCTCTTTCCGTTTTACGAATACCTCTTTACCCAGTGCTATTCTTCTCTTAATTTACTTGTGGCATTTGGCATCTGTCGTGTAGCCCCGGCGCCGCCGCCATCCGCCGACGCCGTCGCTAAGCCCTCAAGTCGAAACCAGTCGTTAAGCTAACGACTGCTAGCGACTTCGTTCACACAATATTCTGTTTATCAATGCAAATATATCTATGTAGAAACTGAAACTGAACTTATTTCAGAACTGAAATTTGAACTGAAATAGAAATTACGAACCGGAAACTGAATTAAAACTGAAAATTTAATTATTTTCAATACTGAAATATCACTGGCTTGGACTTATTGGTATGCTTTATTCCTTTTATAAACACTTAAATGCTTCACAAATTCACATTAACATTAATTTTCACAGTCATCGGTCTGTCCTCTGTCAGCATGCCCACATGGAGCGGAGCCCATGTAGGACCCAGATTCCCATATTGGACCCGTATAGAGTTCATATTGGTCCCATCCAATGCCCACGGAAATGATGGCACATTCAGTACAGTATGCGGTAAAATGCATCATACTGACAGGTAGGTCTAATCAGGTATGTCCAACAGCGGCGTAGTTAGCTTTCCATGGACCCGGGCGCAGAGGGTCCCGCACGGGCCTCTGTTTGGCCCTGTAAGGCCTGTAGCCTTGCGTTCTTACCAATATTGTGGGCCCCTGGAGGTCGTGGGCCTGGGTGCCTTTCACCCCCTAAGATAGCTACGCCACTGATGTCCTACAGACATACCTGATTATATGAGAAGTCGATGGCAAGCCGCTAAGTCAGTCGATAACTAATAAGTCACTTAGACTTAGTAGTCGATAAGCATACGACTTAGTCGACTGAGTCGCTAAGTCAGTCGCTAACTCATCAAGTCAGTCGGTAACTCCTTAGCGACTGCCTCCGGGTGCTACTGTCGTGATCAGGCTCCCCATGTAGCAGAATTATCTTGTGTGAATTTGCATGCCAAAATTGATCGGAGGCAATGCCATGTCCTTATATTCGTTCTCTGACTAACTAGCTCGCTCGCTGATTCTCACTCACGCACCATTAGGGGCCATCGATATATTACATACCCAAAAAATTACATTTTCATACCTCCCCGTTGCGCTTCATACATTTTGTGGACCCACATGCGTACGTGCAACCACAGTGTAATTATTTATAGGCCTACTGTGGTACAACTAAGCTTCTCTAACCCCCTTTTACAAAAGTTAATTAGCAAAAGTCATCTATAAGACATTTATTTTACCGTAGGCTACTATTTATTTCTGTTAAACATCATATTTGCTAGCTAAAAATAACTTGTTTACTGTTATGAAGAAATAAAATACTAACAACACTAACACTTTCATTTTAAAAAGTGTTAATACTACATAAAATTGATAAAGAAGGAATATAGTCAGTAGACGTCATCATTAGAAATTTATTTTTGCGTACGTACACGTTTTGTCGAGACCCCTCCCCCGCCATACGCACCCGTATGCAAAATCGCCTAAATCCGATCACCCATTGCGTATGTAATATATGGATGGCCCTTAGCCATAACCTTTTAAATATAGGTCGTGTAGAATCAACGAGATACAAAAGAACGGGTCATAGGCCTACAGAATCAACACGTTCTCGTTTTAAATACATACCACTTCCACTGCGTTGACGTAATGAATGACGTCATTGGTGGAGCATTTCGTAAATAGTTGTTCACAAATGCGTAGTTAATTTCTTGTAATATTCATTTAAATTTCTTCCATTTTGTTCCAACTTTAGGAAATCTGAGATTGTTGATATAAGTTTAATTGACTTTCTCAAAGTTAAAATTTCTAGCATTTTGCAAATTTATTACTTATAGCTGGGACTAATATTACTAAAGGGATATGAAGCCGATGAATGTAGGATCTTTTATCTAGACTATGTGTGTGGCTCACATTCGGGGCCTTTGCAACACCGGCTAGTCAAACATGGGTCGCTTATAGCTGGCTTAACTAAATAAAAACACTTTTATCAATAGCTGCAGGATTTTGGCATCCTGTCTGTTACTTAGTTTCAGACTACTTATTTATTTAGACTGTCCATAATTTACTTTAATCGCATAATTATGTCCTTAATAAATAAATCGCTAAAAGAATCTAGAGCGATTCCGAGAGTGTTTACTTCTGCTCTGAGCCAAGTCGCCTCTCTCCTAAGGACCCGGATGTCACCTTTCTAAAAATAGACGGCCACAAACATCGCCTGCGATGAATCAGAAAAGAAGAGCTCTGATTGGCTGACGCGTTGCCGCTTCATATCCCTTTAGTAATCTTAATCCCAGCTTATAGATTCTTCTTCAGCCAGGGCTAAATATTCACTCCCGATATTATGCTATTTCCGACCAGCAAATGTTGTACATGTTCGTCAAGTGGTCTCTTCAAATTTAAGGTTGAACTCTTGAAATTATGTATGTATGTATTCGGGAAGTTCATATTTGTATAGTAAGACTCAGTGACAATACACTCAGTGTATTGTCAAGTAGTCTGCTAAGTGGGCACTATTTCCATGCTGAATATATAATCAAACTATAATATGTATTTTGACAATTTTTCTTATAAATCTACTAGCTGCTCTTTATTCCAGAAATACTGAGTTTATGTTCCAAGATATCACATCATAGCCTACATAAAAATACAGTAGGCCTATAATATATGCGCATACACTTGACATACATGCAAACATGCTTGCATAAATACATACGTAAATAATACACACATGAGCTTTTGAGCTATTCATACATCGGACTTATTTTTCGGTTCTGCTGTGGATTTGTGTACGTTTGACGGTATTTTCTATGCTTGTCGTCTATACGTGACTGTAGTAGGAAATACGCGCTTGCTTTCTCCGGTTGAGCACAAGAACTAAGGACCGTGTACGTATGACTTCTATGACCGTGTCATTTTCGTCTCGGTGGAGGAGAAGCGACGCGGGTGTTTGGATTGGCCACTACGGACTGATCTTCTGGACATTGACCTGAATAAGGCTTGGTTTTCGTATGCCATCGGTTGATGCCTTGTGCATTAGACACCGGCACAATAGAAGTAACTAATTACAATTGCAATTAATACCGTGGCAGTCTGTGATGTAAAAGCATGCCTATTTTCTATCACTAATAATAGCTAGCCTATTACTATTCTGGCTGTCTTGTACAGACATTATAGTTGCCGAAGCATCATCTGGTCATTTTCTTATTTACAGTGAATGCTTTTGTGGACAAAGGTCACGTAGGCCATTACACGAGGCGCAGGAAAGGCTCATCACGTGTAAGTCTCTTTATAACTGCACAGCATTTAATGAGTCGTCGCTTATCTATAACAGTTCGTCATGTGTAGACCGAGGTTGATTGTAGGCCTATTCGTAATCTCGAGATTTCCTCAATCCTCAGCGCCTAAAAAGCGGAGTCACGGGGGAACCAGTTTATTCGCAGGCGCTCAGTTGAACAAAATCGATAGGCAGGTAGGGTCAAAATCTGTTCCAGGTCAAGATCCAAAGGAGTCCGTCAGACAGATAGTCAGACAGTTAGGGTGAATGGTGTTTATTGAAACGACGTGGGAGATTGTGCATGAAACAGAAGGAATCAGGATAGTATTGGTGAAAGAGCAGCGTTTTCAGTTTTGAGTGAAAGACCTGTGGAGAGATAGCAAGATGTGAAGATTTGGTGAGTTCGAAGGATGGATCAGATAATTGTTGTAATTCTGGCGGGAGTTTATTCCAAAGAGGCGGAACAGATATAGAGTTATGGAGCGATTTGCACAATTTAGTGATGAGGTGAGGGAAGGGAGAAGTGTTAGGGCGGAAGAGGAGCGAGTTGAGCGAAGTGGTTGGATTGTGAATAACGACCAAGATAAGAGGGCTGGAGGGATTGAAGCGTGTCGTAAGTAAGTTAGGGTCTCTCTCACTGAGAGAGCTTTGTATTCTGTTGGTTTAGGTATTTTAAACCAATGGCGTGATTTCAGGACATGGTTGATGTGATGATGTTTGGGGGTTTTAGTGACAGCATCAGCGACAGATTGATATACACTAAGTCAGTCGTTCTCAAACATTTAGCACCAGATGTCAAAACAAGCTATTATGTGACTCAAGCATCTTCATCACAAAAGCTCTTTATATATAAAGCAGAATCATATTGCTACTGAAACATATCGATTTAATGGACAAATTTATGTGAATTAGAAAATCTACTGTACACCGTTCATTATTCTGTGGCACTAAAAAGCCCAACAATCATTGATGTTTAGAATGGTTCAATGTATGACTGAAGAGATGGCGTGGCTAGTCATAAGTGCAGCTAAATTGTTATCAACGAGCCTAGATCGCTGCATTTTCTTATGAGTTTCACAGCAGGAAATGATTGTTCACACCTGTAAACGTGGAACCGAAACGACATATAAATTGTTGGGCAAATGAACGTTAATATTTAAACTGTTCAACTGACAGTAGTTGCCAAAATGAAATCATATGCTCAGCAGAAGGTGTGACTGGAAGATCCGTGTAATTGCTTCTTAAAACAAAATTGCATTTCATGTCTATCACTTCAAGTTGAAGATTGTTTTGCTGTGAAATTCTTTCTTAGATCTGATCTAGCTGGATGTTGAGAACTAAGGTCTGAAAGGTTCGTGTAATGTCGTTCCAAATTGTATTTTTTCACAACGGACTCAGCCTTTCAATAAGCAATCTGGCTTAGGGGGCGTACAATTCTGCCCTAACACAAACATGTATTTCTCTCTCCATTCACTTTTAAATTCACGACTAGCACTGTTCTCATTTTTTCGATTTTCGCGCCTCATCTGATACTAAGCTAAGTGACAATATTTTAATATCAATATTTAAAGACTATTGGAGTAAAATTCATAGAATCGCCAAATGATTCCTCTATTGCACACAGCGTCTATGGTCGAATGTTATTGTTGGATGACATTACTGCCAGAGCGCATAAAATATGTAATTTTTTCTAACAGGAGAGACAGATCCACCGTGCCCTTACTAATTTGTAAAACAATTCTTCGTAAAGACTGTTTGGTGCGTAGGATATCGAGTTGTAAACTCGGCTATGAATTTAAAATCAGATATATAAGGTCAACTGGGAGCTAACAGTGACTAGCGGCCCCCCAGGTGGCCGCCAAATTTAAGATACTAGCGGGCCGCAAGTCGGCTGTTCACACGTCCAAATCTAAGGCCATGATTTGAGCTATTATTAACATTTATCTGTGTGAAATTATTTATCCGTATAGGGCCTATACGATTGGTATCGGTAGAACAATAGAGACAGACAGACAGACATAGAAAGAGAGAGAGAGAGAGAGAGAGAGAGAGAGAGAGAGAGAGAGAGAGAGAGAGAGAGAGAGAGAGAGAGAGAGAGAGAGAGAGAGAGAGAGAGAGAGAGAGAGAGAGAGAGAGAGAGAGAGAGAGAGAGAGAGAGAGAGAGAGCACAAGTGCGGACATGTGGGGGTTATGCCCAATGTGAACATCCGCATGTAACTTTACTTCATGCACTTATTTAACTGCAGCTTGTGTTTTGTTAGATGACAGTCAGTACTGTGTAATGTTTCAGTGAGCCCATGTGCCTGACGCAGCAGTATCACAATGCTCGCCCATAGGCGCCTGTATAGGCGCAGCTATTATACAGCCGTCTGTGGCTCGCCCCATAGCGCAGACACTGCAAAATCGACAGGAAGCTTAATTCATTTAGGCTTTATTACGCTATTGGAGTACCATATACGGAGATAAGGAGATAGGGGTCAGAAATAGAGGCTTTCTATAGACCTTTACGTTTCATACAGTTTCTTGCAATTTTCTAACTCATTAAAACTAAATAAACTTTTATCCGACATAAAATGAACTGTCCATTACGGCCGCCATGTTGGTTATGAAGTTGGTTATGAAAGTAGCAACGTTCTAGAATCACGTGATCGTGTCACATGACTGGCGGCCCGCTAGTAGTCCTATTCGAAACTTGAGGGCTGCCTGGCCTTCCGCTACGTAAAAACAATGATGTGCCCAGATATTGTTTAACAGTGAGAAAGGTTTGGCGGGCCAGCTAAAACAGCTGGCGGGCCACTTTTGGGCCACTGAATGATGCTTATATTCTCATTGTTGGCTAATGTTTGATCAAGAGTGGTCTACAAAGGTCTGCATGTAAGCGTGGAGTTAGAGATATAGCCTGTTATCGTATAGGGCCTATACGATTCGTATCGGTAGAACAATAGACTGCATGCCTAGTTGCCTACCGAAGGCTACAACTGGTAAGCCTACTGTACAAGGCGCTCTAAATATCATTCAACACACGATTCATCGTGGAGTATTATTGACTTATGTTATTTATTACATAATTACATAATTAATTATTGCAAACACTATCAGTCCGCGTACACAGAGCGCAGTAGTTGTAGCTTACGCTATGTCAAAATGAATACGGGCGCAGAGATAATTCCGTTTGCCATCGCAGGCTAGTACTATTATACGCTGATGTGTTTGGATAATGGCCTAGAGAAAGAGAAGATTAATAGTTTTGGTAATGACCAACACCGAAATGATTGACTTACAATTTTCTGTATCGGGTTTATGCAGCTCGACTAATTAATTGTAGGTCTACAGTAGGGACCTGCGAAGCTTCGATATTCGATTCGAAAACGAATCGGGCGGCGGTATTCGATTCGATTCGAAAATGATGTCATGATTCGAAAAATTTCGAATCTTTTTAAAAAAAAAAGATTAGCCCTTTGTTGTAAACTACTTGTTTAAATTGTTTACTGCGCGTTGATTGGTTGTTGAATTTCTGCGTGCAACGCGGCACGCGACGACCGCAAACCCTCAGCAACAGTGAATTGGAAAGGAAATTTCCTGAACTACCTCTGATTTAGTTCTATAAACTGTAGGGCCTACATTTCTCAGGATTCTTACCCTTCACATAGATTTCATGCCGTGAAAATGGTTGTACTGTTTCCAAGCACCTAGGCCTATATTCGCGAATTCGTGAACAGTTCTTCTCAGATATGAAACTAAAAAAATGCAAAAACGAATGCAGACTAACAGGTGACAATCTCTCCAATGAACTTCGAATTGGTACTCCGAACATTAAAGCAAACATTCCGGATTTGTGTGGTGGGAAGAAGTGTCAGATCTAACCTTAATCATTATTATATATTAAATACTAGCTGGATTACCCGGCGTTGCCCGGGGTTATAAGTTTCAATCCCTGCACCCCACCACCACCCTCCACCCCCACCACGACCCCAATACCACCCCCCACCCACCACCCCCACCACCAAGCCCCACCACCACCCCCCACCCACCACCACTCCCCACCCACCTCCGCCCCACCCACCACCACCACCCCCACCCGCCCCCCACCAACCACCCCCACCTCCCCACCACCACCCCCCTCCCACCACCCGCCATCCACCCCCCACCCCACCCCCACCACCCCCACCCCCCACCACCCCCACCACCCACCACCACCAACCACCACCACCCCCACCCACCCCCACCTCCACCCCCCACCACCACCCCCAAATTGACTTACCAACAATAAATTTCTCTTCGATGTTTGTTACACGTGCATGCATCCAATGCAGTAATCCTAATGTCACTGCAGGGACTGCATCCAATGCAGTAAGCCTAATGTCACTGGAGGGACGGTAATTTTCCTATCGCTTGGGGCGATGTTTTGGCCGTTTTTCACCATGGTAGCGGTGAAAACGGGGGAGGCGAACCCCTCCACTGGGTGTCCGAAACCGAGGCCGACACAGTAGTTAAGGTTTCGAGTGAAAAGGTGCAAAATTGTAAAAGTTAAGCCCGGTCAAACAGACAGACAGACACACACACACACACACACACACACACACACACACACACAGAAAGCTGGCTTTATTAATATAGATTGCACATCTAGCAAATGGGGATGCATTGTACACAGTTTTATGTATTTTTAAAAAAGAAGAAACATATTTTTTTTATTGTAGTGTAGAACTGTAGGCATTAGGATAATTATGCTTTCATCATAAAAATTATTTTCATTTACTTTAAACTTGAAGTCTAACCGTAAAAATTATTCCACAATATTTATTTTGAATAAAATTAATATTGTCTCATTTTCTGGGGCAAATTAATCTGCAAAAATTAGTCTGCGATTGGCATACGACCCCAGAGCTGCCCTTAAAATCTTAGGCGGCCCTCTGTAAAAAAGAAGTTGCCCATGCCTGACTTAGATGAATGTACACCAAAGTGTGGTCATGCAATTGGTACAATAACAAATATACCGTACTTACTTACTTAACTCATAAATTATTAGTGTTGTTGTTGTTAATTCTGTTAATTAGCTTAATGTTTAGTTTAATTGATTTTAAACTGCATAAATGTTATTGAGGTATTGATACTGTGGTAGGCCTACGCCTGTGCTATCACATACACACTACATGAATATCAAACATGGTACACGGTGATTCGAATCGAGATTCGATTCGAATTCGAATCTTTACCCCCGATTCGATTCGAGATTCGATTCGAAGGAAAATTTGTGATTCGCAGGTCCCTAGTCTACAGATCCGTTTCTGTTCATTTGGCATACAACAGTAGGCCTAAGTATAGCCTATATCTGATCATTCGTTCACCTTTCATGTACTCTCGATGCCTGTTATCACAATATGTGAGTACGTTGCTCTCTTATCGACATCTGATTATATTAACGATATATACACTGTGAACGGAAAAAAACCAGACCTCTCTTATTACTACGATAAGTTTTGTAATAATTTGCATATTTTAATAAAACGTGGTGGAACTTCAGTTTAAAGGATATGAATCATATAACTATTATTTTTTAGTTATTATGTGTGTTCAAAATGTCCTCCTTTGGCCTCAACACACGCACAAAGACGCGCTCGCCACTGACTAATTGCTGAATCGATTACAGCTTGATCAAATTCATCCCATGCCTGAGTTATACGTTCACGCAGTTCTCCGACATCGCGCACCTTTGTCTTGTACGCTTTTTCTTCCATCACACCCCAGATTTTGTAGTCCACGGGATTAAGATCCGGGCTATTTGGAGGCCAAAGTGTAGGGGGTATGAAATCATGAGTTTCGTTTGTAAGAAGTTCAACAGTATCGCGAGCTCGGTGTGCCGGATGTTTTATTACAAATGACGTCACGGTCACGTCAATTTTTAACTGCTTTAGCGCATTATTATCTGAGATTATAGTTTGGAATAAAATAGTTTTAGGCTCAATAACATTTTCAATATTTGGTGTTTTATTTCCCTATTTATTGTAGAGGTCTGGTTTTTTCCGTTCACAGTGTATATATATATATATATATATATATATATATATATATATATATATATATATATATATATATATATATATATTTCTTATCGTTTGTTTTGTTCACAGGGAACTTGACATCTGCCATGTTTCACGAGTGAGCGTCGACGGGGTGAATTTAAATGCAAATGAATTTCTGGCGATTTCATCTTCATTCGGCCACTTCTCATCCGAAATGTTGCTGACGAAGCGATACCGCAACATCATAGCGCTCATGCTTATGCAGGCGTTACTCTTTGTCTTGTATAGTGTTCGCTTACACTTCTACTACGACAATCGAATAACGGATAATACATTACAATGGCTGCCAGGTGAACAGCTGGACAACACGACTATTCAAGTCAATTCAACTGAGGCCGACATTCGAACGCATCATGTCGCGATTGACATTTCTCGCCTGTCTGTCAGTAGCGACATGAATGATACAGGGTCTGTTCAAAATGTGACTAGCAGTTGGAATTTAATCACTGATAATAAATCGACAGACGAGCAATACTCTACCCGCAATATGCTTTCATCTTCTGCCAACAGCGTGACGGGGATCTATTTGGACACCACGACTGACAATCTAAGGCATTCAGAAAACAAAAACATGTCTAAGGTAAACACGAGTAACTTATACACCGTCGGCGAGACTCTGTCGTTTTCACCTCCGAATGACAGGAGCCTGGAGTGCCTAGAGTCATTCCTCAAAAGATACTCCAACTACTGCAACGCTGCAATCGTTCCGATATTACTGGAGAAGGAAAACGCCAGCGCCTTATGTCCATGCATTCCACATACGCTCAGTAAGTTACTAATTGTAAGTCTTAATTGAAATTGTAAGAAGTATCTTCTATCGCGTCAACAGGCGTTAACTTGTCCAAAATATTGGGTGCATTTGGTTATTCATTCCACACTTGTTGCATTGGGTGTACAGTCCATCTCAATTATTGGGGCACGTTCCCCGGCTGCCCCCAGAGTCTACGCATATATGATCGCGTCGATGTCTGATACACAGGGCATAAACCAATGGGGCATGCGCACGAAAGCCGTTAACAGGTCGTTATCTGGAAGATCTGTCGCTAAGGCAAAGAGGCAGGCTATGGTGGATATGCAATTCGGCAAGGGCAGCCTAAGTCTTAAGGTGAGAACGAAATAACATAAGCGACTGAGCAGAACGAATAGTTGCAGGAGGAGAGTTCCAAAATCTAGGTCCAGCAACCAAGAAGCTGGTTCGCTTAAAACAGTTCTAGTTTTAGATATGACCTTATCGAATATCAGATGGTCAGATTAAGTAATATGGACTGATTTTAAATATTGTTTTTTTTAGCCAGAGTTCTATGTTTTATAAGCTATTAGCCCCAGTATAAAACAAATCCTCTGTTGAACAGGATGACAATGCAAAGATTTAAAGTTTTTAAACACATAGATTATATGTTCATATTTAGACGTGTTATCTTATCAAAGATTTCTGAACTCTTTAAAGTTTCAACACATTTGAATGATTAATACCAAGAAGAAGCAAGTCACAGTAATCAAGACGACTTGAGATCAACGAGTTTGCCAGAGATATAATTATTTGAAGAAATAAGGACATAACTCTAAGTTTACGCGTATCACAATTGTACAAACATGAGGACTTGCAAATACCACTTACATAGTTATGAGCAGCATCAGCCAACTCAACAAGTGAGTCACCCAGTTTCAATGACTTGAGCTGTTCAAATTTCTTAAGTCGCTGTGTTTTGAATCCAATTTATTTGATATAGTCTGTATTAAAATGCAAAATAAGAACTGTTTGATCGGGCGGATGCAGGATCGAGGCAGCTGATATTCTGATCTGGCCAACTCAGCGTGCAACAATATTGAGTCACAGTCCAAGTACCATAGAGAACTGTGATTCTGTCACAGTTGATTGGGTTTGTTCTTCTGTTGCGTAGTTGGGCCTTACGAAGTGTCTTTCGTTGAAACCACTTTCACGCAAACAGAAGCAGAACATCCGGAGCTTTTGCCCGGGGGTCACTGGGCTCCGGCATCGTGTATCGCTCGGCAGAGGATAGCTATCATTGTTCCGTTTCGTGATAGAGAGTCTCACCTCAAAGTGTTCCTTCGAATCTTGCATCCATTTCTACAAAGGCAGCTGGTGGACTATACTATATTTGTCGTTGAACAGGTATTGATCAAACTATTTTACTAACATTCAACAATTACTTAGACGTGTCTATATGCTCATTCGTGTCACTTATTACGAGACGCACGTCTGTGATCACTTGAAGTGTATTGTGCATTTGTTTTCTGTCATGAGTTATGTCTGCTAAGTGTGACCTGTGGATAAGATGACATTATCCAATTGCTTAGCCTAATAAGAACGCTGTCGTCTGCAGCCGGTAAGTAAGAAGTGTTGCCGTTTAAGTAATCGACTGAAATGCTTGTTATTAACTGTAAGAAACATACTCTATTGATCGTTAAGAACATTGTAAGCAACATGTTCTATTGATACTACAACAATCTGAGATGAGTATGCCACTGCAGAATTTTCGTCTATTGACAGAAGCTTCTAGTTGGACAAACTTTTATCACAGGCTTAATTTATCTCAGCACGACTTACATGAAAAAGTTTTATAACATCCCGCACCCACGCTTCAAAATTTAGGGTTGCGCCGAACCTGCGATGGAGAGAGTGGTTGTTGTGGGTATCTCCCACGTCAGTCATAGACTGTTCTAAGATTCTTTCATGACGCTTTTCACGTCTAATGAAACCAGAATGGCTCTATTTATTTACATAGACAAGTTCAGCTGTTTCAAACTGTGACCTTTCCTATTAGGAAATTAGTTGGGCATTTACCAGAATACGCCAGCATCTGTATGCATATGATAGCCTACTAACAGAACCCATAATAATGTGCCACAACTGTCTGTCTCAATAATAAACTATGACCAGAGTCTTTTGAACTCAAGCGTTTCAAATAGCATCGATTGTCACAAGTGCACTAGGCGTCACGCTAAACATCATGTGACTGTTTGCAAGTGTTGATAATTATATGAGTAACACCAAGTTGACACGAGGACGAGACTTGACCTTGATATTTTGAAAAAGTCATTACTGAATCCGGATTTGGGTGTTTGGAGGGTGTATTGAAAGAAACACTGAACAGAATTTAAATGCGGGCGCTTTGTACATGACATGGCGTACGCAGAAGTATTTTCAACGAGCGGAATATTCATATTTTGTACATAGCACTGTCATTAATAAATATACGTGATAACCTTTAAGGGTACGTGTTGCACCATACTTATACCACTTTCGATTTTTATAGAAAAATATAACAGAGTGTGACGCTCGTTAGACAAATTACTGTATACATTTCTGGTCTGCATCACCAGTTCTGGTCTATTCTTCCGGAACTTTTAAACTCGTCGCTTCCATTGGCGTCCGGAGGGGGAATAAGGGAGGATTTGCCCCTGGATTGTGAAAATATTTTTAAAAAAAATAAAATCTTTTGATTATTATGATTATTCCAACAGTCACAACACGATTTTCATTGCTAAAAACACAATTATTTAGGTAAGTCAGCTATTCCATGCCAAAAACGTCATTTTGCTCCCCCAACGAAAATTTTGTCCCCCTAGAAAATTTTTCCCCCTATAAAATTTCTACTCCCTCTAGAAAAATTCCTGCGGACGTCCATGCATGGTCGCCTCCGTAGATATTACTCTGAATTGAGGATTTTGTTTGCATTCTGTAATGTCTACGTTACGTTTACTCTTACTGGATATAGATAGTGGTCAGACACTCTTGAACTCATCTGTGCATTAGAATACACTGCAATGTGGTATTAAAACGCACTAGAGCTTTTCCTCTGCTGGTCTATACTCGTCAGTTTCACATACAGTTTATCTGTGCGTTTCTAACAGTCTGAATTTCTTCATCGCATTATTTTCTTGAGTCATTGTTGTCAACACATCTTGGTTTCGATCATTGTTTCGCCAGCATAAAACTTGAAATCTATGTTGTTACAATGACAGGAAAGACCGGCCATCTTTAATAAGGCGTCTCTGATGAACGCAGGTTTTCTGGAGCTGCGTTCCCGCTATCAGATCGATTGTTTCATATTCCATGACGTCGACATGCTCCCGGAAGATGACCGGAATTTCTACGGCTGCTACAAATCACCCAGACACGTAGGCGCCTACGTCGACAAACACAAATACAAGTGAGAATAATAGCAGTTGCCATTCATACTTTACTTAAGGGTGGTAAGCCTGTATATATACATGTATGTATCCATGCATTTATGTATGCATTTACGTATGTATGTATGCATGCATAAATGCATGTATATTATAAGCATATATGTAAGCATGTATGTATGTAAGCATATATGTATGTAAGTATGTATGTATGTAGGAATGTATGCACATATACATGTATGTAAGTATGTATGTAATATGTATGCAATGCATGTATGTAAGTATGTATGTAATATGTATGCATGTATGTAGGTATGTATGTGTGTGTCCATGTAAGTTTTTATGCATCTGAACATTTATGTCGCGTGTTGTCGCCTCTATGATGTGGTTGAGGCAGGACAGATATGACAATGTACTCGAAACTAACCGCTGCATGAAAGTCGGCTAAGGATTTAATTTGTTTAAGTCAACATTGTCTTTTAGCAAGATTGTGAAGTAGGCCCTAAAGAACTAGTTATCAGACTGCTCCCTTTTCTGCAATTGAAATTGGGGTTATCAGAATAATTGACCTAGCACTCATTATGTTCTGAATTCTTTTAAAGGGGTGTACGTGAAAGATCAAATTCAATTTTGGTTTCGTGTTTAATTACGGCATACGTATCCCAAAGCTCACTTTCGACTTGTCAACTTTATACATGTACAAATACAATTGTATTTCATATTGTCCAGTTGTCCTCCTTCCAAAGTTCAGAAGTGCACAGACGACTATAGGACAGAAAACGATGGGGCCGAACAACCGTGTGTATACAAGGACATAATAAAAAAAATTAAGGTCCATGCACAGTGCTATGCAAATGTTCAGATACCTACAGTGCCGGTATACAGTAACCGACTCGGGCACAACACTGCCCGAGAAGACCTTGGTCCGAACTGTTTAAGTCGAGTGGCCAAAAGGCCATACGAAGACTGCCTGTCAGGCATTGAATTAATTAATTAATTATCAGTAGAGGAGAGGTATGCCCTGATTAGTTCTCATGTGAAATTGTTCTTTCAAGCAGTTTCGAGATAATGAGAAGCAAGTTACTAGTTTTGACGTTTGTATACAATCAAATGTGGCTTCTTTAATCTTATCGTCTCTTTCTTTTGCTCATTTTGCTGTTGACCTTTGAATGGTCACGCGGTGCATTTCTCGACCGACAATGACCTCGCTGTTAAACTGATTCGCATTGGCTTCTGTGAACTGAATGGATTTGGTGGCAAGCCGGCAGTTAAGCTTTTGTCTTCATCACACGTTTGCTTTTGTATGGCCCTGAGAAAATTGCGAGATTTCACATGGCACTGTTACGACACTCAGTGAAAGAGAGAAGCTTTCAGTCCATAGCATGTTATTCGATTTGCTGTGTATAATTCATACAACATAAAAAATTATGTGCATATATGAATATTATATATTCATATTATGTATATATAATATTCATATTATATTGAAAATTACATTAAATGTATAGCTCCGCTTGTGCCCTGGGGTCCTCTGACCTGTTTCTTACTAATCTTAAAACTGTACTATTTGAGCGTGCTGGTGTCAGGAGCGCCTCTGAGTAGTTCCCTTTAAGGGGCGCTATATAAATCCTCGAATGAATGAATGAATGAATATTATATATATATACATATATATATATTATACGGTGATGCGTATGTGTGTAATGTATTGAGATACCATCGTACTTAAAACCTATAGAAATTCTCCAGAAACGAGCTGTTAGGGTTCATTGGTTATATATAGCACCAAGCATATTTTCAATAAACATAGGATAATGCATCTAGGTAGTATAAACAAACTTCAAATAAGCTTGTTTATGTCTAGGTTCCACAGACATTTATTACCCTCGAATTTTAAAAATTTCTTCCTTATGGGTAATGATATACATGATCACAATACTAGAACCTCGGTTTGTTATAGAGGTGATTATGCGAGAACTAGATTAAAACAATTTTCTATTAAATGCTCAGGTCCACGAACGTGGAACTCACTCCCAGAAAACTTAATAATTGTTGTAACTATAAATCAGTTCAAATCTAGATTGAAGATGTTTTTATTACTGACACAGTGAAAAGTATTTTGGCAGCTGCTGCCTCATGCTCATTGTTCTGCCTTATGTTTATATTACATGTGATGAGATAAACTACTTGTGTGACTGCGTTGATTTAACACAAATTAGACTGGTAAATGAGCCAGTCCAGTTGTTAGCGGGTCTATTGATCCTTTTCGGCTGACTCATTGTCTCGTACTGTAAGCCCAGGTTATAAATGGACTCTGCTACAAAGAGTTTGAACTGTACTATTTTGTTTAACCTAATGTGTGGTTGTTTGTATAATGAGTCAATAAAACTGATATATATAGGCCCCTATATTGGCCTTGGCGTACCGTATACGAGACGTGTGTTATGTGTTCAGTTTACTGTACGCTGACATATTTGGTGGAGCAACGGCATTTACTGAGAAGCAGTTTCTAACTCTGAATGGCTATTCGAATGAATTCTACGGTTGGGGTGGAGAAGATGACGACATGTTCAACAGGTAGGCCTACTTAGGTCTATTCTCAACCATTCAACATTTAATGTGATTTTCAATTCATCTTTCTATGCAAACTCGAATTAATGTTCGTACTGCATGGTAGCATTAAGCAACAGCTCATTGATGATCCATGACTATTAGCTTCATACGAATTTTAAACGAGTGTAGGACATTATCCCCCGGACATTATCCCCCGGACATTATCCCCCCGGACATTATCCCCCGGACATTACCCCCCCGGACATTATCCCCCCGGACATTATCCCCCCGGACAGAATCCCCCGGGGTAGGACATAATCCCCCATGCAGGCTAGGAAATAATAACCTATATTTCACACATATATATATCATACATACATATATATTCATACATGCATAATATACATATATACATAAAAACATATATACATACATGCATAATATACATATATACATATATACCTACATATATACATATATACATGCATATATGCATATATACATATATGCACGCATACAGACATATATACGCACATACATCTATACATACATACATATATGCATATATACACACATACATATATACATACATATATACATATATATTATATACATACATATATACATACATAAATACATACATACATACACTCATACGTACATACAACCATCCATCCATACATATATATTCATACATGCATAATATACAAACATATATACATACATGCATACATACATAAATACATACATACATGCATGCATACATACATACATGCATACATATACACATCCATACATAAATACATACATGCATACATGCATACATATATACATACAAGCATACATACATGACGCACACGGGATTACAAGGCCGTCGCAGCGAAGGGGTTAACAAGCCTTAAGTTAAGAACTAGGCGACTAACAAGTCTTACTTTTACACCTGAATGACACTAACAAGTCTTTGATCTATACCTTTACAACATTAACAAGCTGGTACTAGGGCAACAGTACTATTAAGGTTGATCAATTACATGTAGAAATAGGCTTATTACACAGAGGGGGATTTTGTCCGGGGGGGATAATGTCCTAGCTAAAATGGGGGGGGAGGATTCTGTCCGGGGGGATAATGTCCGGGGGGGATAATGTCCGGGGGGATAATGTCCGGGTGTCGCGTGAGGAGATCGACGACAACGACGAGATGTCACTATCATCATGATGTAATCGTCGTTGCCGGTCGAGATAGGACGATGACGGACGAAAGCCAGTCTCCACTGGGTCAACAATGAAGGCAGCGAGGCCGAGGTGTAATCGGACACCACACAGCCAAGGTGTAATAGGACACCTCGCGGCTATGATGTAACCAAACACCGCCCGCGCTGCAGGCGAGCGACGACCCGCGTCTCGAGGAGCAATCTGACACTAATTGACGATAGCTTGACGTGGGGAGGGGGCTGACCGGTGCACGCTGAAGTTCCTACTTAACGGAAGGAAAAGGAGAACACGGGACTTGTACTGCTGACGAACGCGACGTGTGAACATCGGTCAAGCGAGAAACATCGGGAGGAACGACCAGCGGAGCGGCAGAGTATTAGTCCGTCAGATTCAGAGACTGACGCGAAAGAACGATCTGTAGTTAGGCTGTACGAAGCAACATTTGAGATAGTCCGATTTAATATCTAAACGCTTTAATACTACGTGGAAGTTCCCGTAGAGTTAGTGTATATATATTTGTTTCTTTAATTAAATTCATTTATTAATTAAACAAAGTTCGTCGTGAATCTTCTATAGAAAAGTTAGGCACGTTAAATAAAAGTGCAAGTAAAAGAACAAGCAATCGAGGGTCGACATCAACACACGGCAAACAATCGACTGGGAAACCTTCGATTGCGACATTGGCGCAGCCGACAGGATTTTCAACTGAAGACGTCACGACGAAAAGCGGAACCGGAAACGGAAAAGAGGAATCTCAACAGATCGGGACCAGCGGCGAATACAACCCTTCGCAACTGGAGAAGTCGAGTGCCGGACTCCTGAGGACGAAGGACTCGAAGGAACCGACAGCAACAGGCAAGGACGAGGAACAAGAGCGCCAACGGACGACCGACCATCGCTAGCAACGACGGACGGGAGTGGCAACGGAGGACAGCGGATCAGCCAAGATACCAAAAGACGGAGCTCGCTCGACGTATTCAGAGGGTAAGTCCTTACTGGTAGTCGTGGTAATCTGTGAGGTTGCGGTTGAGGTCTGGATGAGGATTGGTGTGCGAATAGCCGAGGCTTTTGCGTAGCTCCTTTTGCTCAGTTCTGTTCTTGTTGTATTTGTGGTAGAATTTTAGGACGTTGTTTTCTTTGACTTCTGACCAACGGTGACTCTCCTCTAACTTACTTATCTTTTTCTATTAGTGAGCGGACGGTTGGAAGATGGATAAGTTGTCGGTAGGGAAAAGAGTGAGGGTGCAGAACATGCCCCGTCACAGACTAGTCGCATATCTGATAAAGATGGGACTAGGAGAGGAGGAATTGGGTTCCATGAGTACGGGCCAACTCCAAGAGGCGAGTGCTGAAATAATTGTGTCTGGACGGGAAACCCCGCCAGAAGTAAGTGAGGAAGTAAGCACGGGTAGCATAGAAAGCAGTATCGATTCGGCAGCGCAAACGCAGTTATACGAATTAAAACGCTTAAAATACGAGAGAGAGGAAGCCGCAAGGCTGAGAGAGGAAGCGGAGAGAAGAGAGAGAAGAGAGGGAGAGAAGAGAGGAAGAGAGGGAGAGAAGAGAGGAAGAGAAAGAGAGGAGAAAAGAAGAGAAGGAAGAGAGATTGAGGAAAGAACAAAAGGAGGAAGCCGAGAGGCTGAGAAGAGAAGCAAGAGAGGAAGCAGAAGGAGTAAGGCTTCGTGAGGAGAAGCAGAGAAGAGAAGAGAAAGAGGAAGCTGAGAAGCAGCGAAGAGAAGAGAAAGAGGAGGCAGAGAAGCTCAGACTGCGTGAGGAGAAGCGGGCTGAGAAACAGAGGAAAGAAGAGAAGGAGGAGGCTGAGAAGCTCAGGCTTCAGGAGGAGAAGCGGAGGAGAGAAGAAAAGGAGGAGGCAGAGAAGAGAGAGAAGGAGGTCCGAGAGGAAAGGGACGCAGAGAGGAGACTCAGAGACGAAAGGGACTATAACTTGAGGCATTCGGTCGTAGGACGAATGAAAACGTATAGTGAAAGCTTGCGAGGACTCTTACCGAGATTCCCCAGCGACCATGCGCAAATCCCTGGTTTCTTTGTGCATTGCGAAAGGTTATTCGACTCTTGCGCTGTCCCGGACGACCTTCGAAGCAGATTACTCTTGACCTGTCTAGATAATCAGGCCAGAGCACTGACGGCCAGACTCACACAAGAGGAGCTTGATAATTACGGGAAGCTAAAAACCTTCTTGTTGAAAGAGTTCAAAGTGAGCGCAGTCTCTTTACGAGAGCGATTCATGAACGCAAAAAAGGCGGTAGATGAATCATACACAACATTAGCTTCGAGACTGCATAATTTACTTTCTTACTATCTGCAAGATCGCAAGGCAATGACGTTTGATGAGGTTACAAGCCTCTTGATTGCAGATAAAATGAAAGAAATGTTCCCAGAGGATGTTTGAATTTCATCCTCAGTCAAGAGCAACAGAATTGGTTAGGGCACAAAGAGTTAGCTGCAGCGGCTGACACTTACGCTGCCACACACCCTTGGGAAAATGACTATACGAAGCATAGTCTAGGCACGGGTAAGACGGAGGCACGCTACGCGAAAGCGCCAGCACCTCCTCAGACGACAGCTAAACAGACGGACACGTGGACTGACCGACCGGGAGGGACACAGACAAATAACAGGACAGACGGACGTCCAACCCCCGACGAGATTAGAAAGCGTGGCCTTTGTTTCCTATGCTTTTCTCCAGACCACAGAGCTAAACTGTGTTCGAAGAACAAACAAACTAAAAGCAAGCAGGTGAGCGCGTGTGCGGTCCAGCCAACCGTGACCAGAGCTCAAGGCAGACAGGCAGACAGACAAAGCGAGACGCGACAAGACGGGCCGCCATCGATACAAGAGATAGAACAGCATGCATTGCCGACAAGCCCGGATTGCATTGACGTGGAGGAGACTTATGTAAGAGAGTACATGAAAGTATATATTACGGGGCTCCCTGTGACATCGTCTCTAATAGATAGCGGGGCCGAATACAATTGTGCGCGAGCAGAACTAATCAGGCCGCTCAACCTACCTGTGGTCAAGCAGATAGAGGTGAAGGGGCTGAACGGTCAATCAATGATTGTGGACGTGGTGCGGCTGAGACTAAAGGGGTCTCAGGCCGGCGAGGACAGGGAGGGGGAGGTAAATTACGCCCCTGATGTTCGGATATGGGCGGCACTCATTAAAGACCTTAATGAACCGTTAATTATCACGCCCACTACAGCCGACTTGCTGCGCGAGACAGCGTTGTATTCGAGTCACGCGGCCAGCGCTCCTGAAATAGACCAAATTTCAGAAGCGCAGGCGGTCGCAAGGACTGAGACGAGTGAGGAAGAGGAGAGAGGGGAGGAGGTAGAGGGACTTAGGACGCTGATAGGCGAGGATTACTTCACGGTCGCTCAAGCAGACAGTGGGAGTGTAGGAGAAATCAGTCCCGAAGAAACGGATAATGAAGAGCTATTCTTCAATCCTGAGATACCACCCCCACCCAAGGAAGACACAATAGTAGGCAGAAGCAAGATGGCGGCCGAACAAGCACAATGTTCGACACTAGCACCATTCTTGGCCCACGGGAAAATTGGGGCGAAGAACTTCTTCATTGAAGACAATTTGCTCTTTCATAAAGACAAAATAGCTGGGCATTCTGTAAAACAACTGTGTTTACCTAAAGAAAGAATAGACAAGGTCTTAAACTTAGCACATGACGCTGCGTTCGCAGGTCATATGGCGTTGAAAACGACGAAGGACCGAATTAAGCTGAACTTCTGGTTTCCCAGCATGGAGGATATAGTGAAGGAATATTGTGCATCTTGCGACATTTGCCAAAGGCATGCGCCGCTGCGAGTGGCGCAGCGAGCCCCCATAACTCCTATCCCTCGCAACGACGAGACCAGATTCGGTTGTCTAGTGGCAGATTGTATAGGGCCTATAGTTACCAACGTAGACCCCACAAGCCCAAAACCCGAGTACAACTACGCCTTAGTGGTAGTTGACCAATTTTCAAGATGGCCGATGGCCTATCCTCTGAAATCATTAACGGCAAAAGCGACATGTGATGCATACATGCAAATCTTCACGACCTTCGGTTTTCCAAAAACGATTACGTCCGATAACGGGTCGAATTTCAACAGCAAATTAACCCAAGAGTTTCTGCATCGTATGGGGTGCTCACCACGCTTTGGGCCAGTCGCACATCCTGAGTCACAAGGTCTAGTGGAGCGCTGCAATGCCACACTGAAGACCATGATTCACAAATTGGCAGAAGAAAACCCGAGGGGATGGCACAGACTGTTACCTTACGTGCTTTGGAGCTTAAGGGAACGCCCTTCGGCAACCACCCACGTGAGTCCCTACACCCTGGTGTATGGTACCCTGCCTAAAGGACCTCTATCTGTCCTTTCTGAGGAATGGGCGGGAGAGCGGGATTCTCCATTAAGTCTGGGCACAGGCGCCGCAGCTTACTTGGACCAATTAAGGGATAACCTTGAAATGTCTAAATTATATGCCGAATATTATTCAGACATTGAACAGCAGCGCTATGCTACTCATTACAATTTAAGAAGCATGGACAGGCGTTACGAAGTAGGGGATAAAGTCATCATCCAATCACCGGAAGCGCGAGGAGCAAAGAAGGAGGGCCAATGGCAAGGCCCGGCCATCATCGCTCAGGTGAAATCGCCCTACACATACATCGTGGAAATAGGGGGCAAAAGCCGCTCACTACACGCAAATCGGATTCGCAAATATAACGAAAGAATACAGCAAGCATTGATTAACAATTGCTCCATTCTGTTCGAGAAGGACGAAGACTTCGGTCACGGGGAAGCGGTGGGTAGCTTCGTCACGAGGCAGACAAGGCCCAGTGCACAAGTAGACCCTATTGCCGTTGCACACTTAACGGTACCCGAGCGGAAACAGCTGTTTAGTCTGTTAGACAGGTTTCCAGATGTGTTCTCGGACAAACCAGGTTTCTGTCCCGTCCTAGAACACACAATCACTGTTAGCGCGGAGTTCAGGCCGAAGAGTTTGCGAGCCTATAAGGTGCCGGAACTGCTCAAACCGGAGATGGAGAAGCAGACCCGCGAACTTTTGGCCCTAGGTATCATCACTCCCTCACATAGTGACATGGCAGTACACTCGATGACGTGGCCGGATCACATGAAACACCCAGAGAAATACTTAATGACTATTCAACAGTCGGGTCTGACCCTTAACATTAAGATGAGTTCGTTTGCTAGGCAACAAACAACGTTTGTAGGTCACCTGATCGGATCAGGGAGCATTGAACCGGATCCTATGAAAATCGCAGGGCTAGGGAAAATCCCTCAACCCGAGTCCAAAAAGGACATACGGAGATTAATTGGCTTCTTCAGTTATTTTAGGAACTTCATCCCTAACCTGGCTGAGACAGCCAGAATTCTCACTGACTTGACCCAGAAATCGGTGCCTGTTAAGATACCCTGGCGAGCTGATCACCAAAAGGCGCTAGATAATCTTACGCACGATTTAAATAACGCGGTATGTTTGCAGACAATTGACTACGGCAGAGAGTTTGGTCTATCGACTGATGCTTCAGATGAGGCAGTCGGTTGCTGCTTATTCCAAATTCAAGACGATGGAACAGAACGGCCAACATGTTTTGCCAGTTCTAAATTAGACGCTACGCAAGCGCGTTGGTCCACTGTGGAACGCGAAGCGTATGCTGTGATTTTTGCGTTGAAGAAGTTTAGGGATTGGATTTTTATGTCAAGGACCACCCTCTATTCTGATCACACCCCCTTGACGTTCCTAACTGCTTCGACGCCCACAAGTGCTAAACTTGCGAGAGGGGCTCTGGCCCTCCAGGACTTCGATATGTCTTTTGAATATCGACCTGGGGCGCTGAATATTCCCGCTGATCTTTTGTCCAGACTATGATTGAGGAAGAAGGCGGACTACCATGTAAGGCACCGCGACAACTGTAAATATATTTCTAACTGTGCTGATATTTTGTATTTTCATGGGAACGACGAGGACATGGTCTGGAGGAAATCGATGGAGGGAACGACATCATTCTCAGCCGGGAGGCGAACCAATGACTGGCTTTGTCCTCCCCCGGGAAGGGAGGTGTCGCGTGAGGAGATCGACGACAACGACGAGATGTCACTATCATCATGATGTAATCGTCGTTGCCGGTCGAGATAGGACGATGACGGACGAAAGCCAGTCTCCACTGGGTCAACAATGAAGGCAGCGAGGCCGAGGTGTAATCGGACACCACACAGCCAAGGTGTAATAGGACACCTCGCGGCTATGATGTAACCAAACACCGCCCGCGCTGCAGGCGAGCCACGACCCGCGTCTCGAGGAGCAATCTGACACTAATTGACGATAGCTTGACGTGGGGAGGGGGCTGACCGGTGCACGCTGAAGTTCCTACTTAACGGAAGGAAAAGGAGAACACGGGACTTGTACTGCTGACGAACGCGACGTGTGAACATCGGTCAAGCGAGAAACATCGGGAGGAACGACCAGCGGAGCGGCAGAGTATTAGTCCGTCAGATTCAGAGACTGACGCGAAAGAACGATCTGTAGTTAGGCTGTACGAAGCAACATTTGAGATAGTCCGATTTAATATCTAAACGCTTTAATACTACGTGGAAGTTCCCGTAGAGTTAGTGTATATATATTTGTTTCTTTAATTAAATTCATTTATTAATTAAACAAAGTTCGTCGTGAATCTTCTATAGAAAAGTTAGGCACGTTAAATAAAAGTGCAAGTAAAAGAACAAGCAATCGAGGGTCGACATCAACACACGGCAAACAATCGACTGGGAAACCTTCGATTGCGACACCGGGGGGGGGGGATAATGTCCGTTCCCCATTTTAAACATCTTAAGCGAAAAGAGAGCGCTGGTCTTCTCGTCTGTTGAGATTATCTTGGTCTAGGTTAAGATACTTTACTCTGGTTTTAGTTTTTCATATGGCGAGAAGGTTCACAGAACTGATTATCTTTGCAATAGGCCTACGATTGCTCCTTGTCTTTTCTTTATTTGCTTACAGATTCTATGCCAAATATTATGTAGGCCTATGCTTCAAGGCTTTAATGAACCCAGGAACCTATCTGCTCTGAACAATTGGTATATTTTAATTGTTCTGTACAGAACAATTGGTATATTTTTGAACTACGAACGACCTTGCTTCAACCCCTCTGACCTATCGTCCCGGTCTCCTAGTGATACTTTTGTTCATAGACATTCCACCAAGTCACCTTTAATTAGGGTAGACTCCCGTGTTTAAACTGCGGGCACGTATTTCCATTGGCTTTCATCCGTGTCCAATTAAGCTAGAAGACAGAAGTGTGTGTAATTATGACAGCGCAATTTTTTACTGAGCTACCAAGTCTTATGTTAAGAATTCCTTACAGTGTCTTGTTTGTTGTTCATTTCTTTCTAGGATAAAATGGACTCATTTGAATTTCCTTCGCTTTCCGAAATGTGTCGCCCGATATAAGATGATCAAGCATCAGCGAGACAAGTCTAATCCCTACATCGCATCTCTGTAAGTTCGCCCTAGATATTAATTTATTTATAGTTTGACTAACAACATTCGCTGGGCTTAATTATATTATGAGCTTTTAACCGTACAATAGTTTTTCTGTTGTCCATCATCTCTCAGAGACATTAAGCCAACCCGCTTCTTGAATGAAATCATTATTCCTCGAACCTCATTCGTTTTTAGAGCTGCAGCATGCAGTTAACTGGTCAATTGGATTCAATATAGAAACAAGTGACAGTGTATAGTAGGCCTATTTGCCATCATTTATCTTCTTAAGTCGAAATCCGTAGTAGACTGTAGAGACTTTGACTTTGTCCCTGATATTTCTTTCCAGACCATCAGCATTTTATTTATTTTATTTTATTATTTTTATTTATTTATTTTCTCTCAACGAACTTCTCTTGGCGTTGCACACAACTAGCAATGACCACAAGTGAAGGCTTGTGCTTTGGTTCTTTCAGGGCCAATCGAGCGTGGAAGATGAGACCTCAAGTCTACAAGAAAAACGGCCTGAACAGTCTTTCGTATCGTTTTGTCAGATTAGAGAAGAAGGCACTCTTCACGCGAATCCTAATCGCTCTAGACGATCCTCCAACTTCTGAACAGAGACCAACCACTACCACCAATTCAACGTCATGACCATACGAAACTTAGTTGAAGAATACAAATGTGATATTTATATTGCACCGTAAATACCGACAGGCTGAGCTATTTGCAATTCTTGAGAAGGTGTAGAAGTCCAGACCAAGTTAATATGTCAACGGAGGCATGTTCTCACAACTGGCTATGCAGTCGCTTGAACAACAAAGCAATCAAAGTCTTGCCTGGGGAATTTATATGAGTTAAGCTTATTTTGTACTTAGGCTATATATTCGTCTTCCCCAGGCAAGGGGCTTACATGGAATCGGAGCTCTCTAGTTGCAGAAATAGTTCCTATGTCGTTAAGTAATGCAATACGTGTTTAAAGGCTGTCCCAATTGTGTTAAACGTCGTCTGTGAGTTTAAACCAAGAGATTCCAAAACCGTCACGTGCCTGATCACTGTAACTGAAAAGGCCGATGGAACTGATCGTAATCTTGCCAATGATAAAGTACAAGGGAATCATTATATCGTAGTTCATGTTAATAATTTAACGCACTAGTATAACATAGTAATAATGTAGAGTGGAATTTCATGACCGGCGGCAGAGGAGTGTTGACCACTTGACCTGTTCAGCGAAGCCAAGGTGCTGTTTGCGCTGATCAGGAATTCTTCGGATAGGATTTAGTTTTCGATTTTCCCAGACAGACGTGATATGCGAAGTTAATGAGAATGCCCTAAAGCAGGTATGCATGTATTTAGGCCTTTGGATATAAGCATAAGCTGGTACCTCACTAAAGTGTTCAAAACGGTAAGATGTTCGCTACCAATGAGACACAGCATAAATTATCTCGTCAAACCCTGAAAGAGAAAGGATTCGATAAAGCAGTGGTTATGTTGCTCATCCACATGTGGCTGATCTCTATTTCTTAAACGTAAGCGTATTATGATGAATCTGTAACCTATATTCGCTGTTTGAATATAATATAGTCGTTTATTAGAATCATGATGACACACCGCATTCTGGTACAATATCGCTCGTTCGGGCTAGAATAATACAGACCTAGTCTGCTTGAATGTCTGACACACGATGTATGTCGTCCGTCGATTTGTTGCTATCAAAAACAGTTAGGTGACGCATGTTCTCTTTTTGGTGGCGGATTTTATAAGTCAGATGCATGGTCCAAAATCACGGGTACCGGATCTCAGATGTTGCAGGATCCGGCTTAATTTAACCCATCGATAAATCGCACAGAGATTATTTCGTTTTTGTTGTTGAATAGAAAGCGGAGCGTGTATTATCTTACCAAATCATAATAATATAATGAATGCAGCATATGACGTTCTTGTTTACACATTTCTACGACCACAAGACATTTGTTTAGCCAAACTTACTAAATGAACGTTATTAATGTTGCATAGTTAGCATTCAACCACCTTACTTACACTATCATACATTATCATACCACATTGCACCTCAACCCTGGAACGATCTCCCTCCTGAATTTCGAAAATTCATCAATTTCGCCGCTCACCAACCATCATCTGCCTCCAGCTCCTCTAATGATTATCCCTTAAAGGCTTTTCAACTTTCCAAATTTAAAGCCTCGCTTCTTCAAGAATTCCTATCCTGGGCCATCATCTCCTCTCCCTTCCAGTCTTTCTCGTGCTAAAATAAGCCCACCTTAGTAGCTCCTTTGTCCCTTCTCTCCCTGGCCTTCTGGAAACCTGGCTTGGCTCGTCACTTGCTAGCTCAGGATAACCCCTCTGACACGATGCGACGCTCGTGAATAAGCTGGTGCCCTGCGCTTAGTGTTTAATTAGCGTTTTAGAAATTTGGAGTCTATGATTATAATCTAAAAAAACAAGCTAATAAGAGTTTACTCAAAACTACATACCCAAAATCCTGTCCGCAGTAACTAACCCCTAAAAAACCCGACGCCTGTGAGTCAGGTACGATGAGCTTCGCCATTAACGTTGAGTTCCAGCTAACTATCCAGATCTGTGCGAAGCCACGTTGTCTGGAATGGTCAGTCGAAATGAGATGGCAGTTAAATTGAACATTTTCGATCTGTCCTGATCTTGTCTTAAGACATATCAACTTCAGTATGTTTATCCTTCCTAGGATGGCTTCCTAATCTTCTCAAATTGACTGTATTTGCTGATTGGCGCAGATGATCCGTCGGTTCATGCAAGGTGCTAGAGAGTGATACGAGGTCAAAAATTGTCTCCATCTCCACCCTATGGGCCCCTATATAATCACCCTGGGACAGAAAAGTCATCCCATCTTCTCAAGTTTCCCTTACCCGAACAGGCCCATGCATTCATCCAGCACTGTATCAGTCGTGTTTGCGCCAGACCTTCCTCAGGCATTCTCAGTCTGCGTCTGAAAGTATTAGCATAAAATTTTGTGTTCAGTTGAAAGTGTATGTTATAATTAGGGTTGCCACCCGTCCCGATTTTGTCGGGACCGTCCCGATTTTCAGCTAAATGTCCCGCGTCCCTACCTGACCTAGTCGGGACAGCCAAATGTCCCTACTTTCAAACTTGTGGTAATTAATTTTTTTCCAAACTAACAAAATGTGGCTTTAAACACATTCAGGGTGAGAATTGTCGGGGTTGGGGTTCAACTCTCCAAGTCTTTCTTAGGACTCCCAGTTAAGTCTTCATTGCATATTAGGGTGGAGTTTAAAAAGTTTTTTTAAATAAATGAATTCTAATAGTGGGCAAAATATGGAACTTGGGTAAAGAAAGAAACACACCAAATATTTTAAATTTCGAACGATATCTTCAGCCCTCTACCAGTGATGCAATATTTCAACGTGGTTGACCTATAGTCCACAGTGGATGTCATCCAATCTCCTTTGTCTTAACTCTTCCAAAACAGAATTAATCATCCTAGGCCTTCCTGATCATATCAAGGAAAGTCCTAACCCTTCCATACACCTATTAGGCCTAACTCATCGTCTTTTACCTTCACCTCGGCCTCTCCAATCCGGAATCTTGGTGTTACTTTTGATCCGCACCTCTCCTTCTCTAACCACATCTCCAACATCTCGCGCTCCTGCTTCACGCACATTCTTGACCCTCATCGCATCCGGCCCAAGATTGACTTTAAAACTTCCTCTACCATTGCTACCTACCATTGTTCATTCAAAGCTTGATTACAGCAATTCCCTCTTCTTCAACCTCGAATCCACCCAAATCAAGCGTCTCCAACTTATCCAAAACTCACTAGCCAGGGCTGTCACTAGAACGCTTAAACATCATCATATCACTCCCATGCTCAAATCACTCCATTGCTTAAACTATCGAATCCACTTCAAAGTCCTATCACTAACCTACAACATGGTACAATATTCCCAGTGCCGGTCTTAGGGGCGTGCGAAGCGTGCAGTCGCATGGGGCCCGCAACTTAAGGGGGCCCGAAAATGTCACAGAAAATTAACATGAGAAAGACACCCTAATAATAAAATTATGGTTTCGATTGAATCTTCTCTTTTGTCAATGAAATATTCAACTCTCTCTATATCCAAGAATTCTCGTGTATAGTTAAATTTGACTTGTCGCACTTATTAAAAATCTACTAAAACAAAATGATTAGCAATGAAAAACAATATGACTTGTGTCATGGAGGCCCGTACAGTTTCCTCTGCACGGGGCCCGAAATATCCTAAGGCCAGCACTGAATATTCCCAGCCCAAGTATCTCCGTGATCTCTTCACCACCTAGGCAACCCGCTCCACCCGATCATCCTATCTCAGTCTTTCTCGACCCCAGTCAATAGGCCTATACTCATCTCAAGCTCTCCAACCGAGCCATATCCAACAGAGCACCATTCCTCTGGAACGATCTCCCCCTTGAATTTCGCATATCCTCGGTTCCTCCATCGTCATTCCAACCTGTCCTCCATCCTTCTCCTCATGTTCCTCTTTCTATCTAGGGGGTTTTCACTCAAAACTGAAGTCTCGCCTTTTCAAGTACTCCTACTCTGACTCATCTGATCTTCTGCGTTTCAATTCTTCTAACCCTAAACGACACCCTCCTTCACAGCTGCTCTGCCTACTCTCTTCATACCCCCCCCCCGGAAACCGGACTCGGGCCTCGTTTGGACTACTCTCTGGAAACTCCCTCAACACCCACAGTCATATCCTGGCGCATTCTGCTTGAACAGAGCTTTGGTAGCCTACTTCTTTCGTTCTCTCCTAATTTTTTTCCCCTTCAATGACGTCCCTTCACTCATTAGGCGTTAAAATTCCATAATCCTGTAGGACGCCAGATGCGATTGCCGCAACTGATTTGAACGTGTAATTCATGAATTGTAACCGTTCGACGATAATAGTTCAAGAAAAAAATAATGCACTACATTGACGTTTTTTCAAAGGATTGTATATGTTAAATATTTTACCGCCGGTAGAGGGCAGAAGACGCAAACCAAAATCAAAAATATTTTGAGCACTATTTACACTAACATGCTGGCAACTTTTGATCATTATTAGAAAACGTTTGCTTAAAAATTTTTTTTATTGCCATTTTCACTCCACTGTATTGCACATCACTGGGGGGTAGTTTCCAACCCCATCAGTTATGCTAGTGTGATCATATCGTGCATATAGTTTAGCATTTTCTTTCACACATCGCTATTTAGACATGACAGGTCCAAGAGGAAAGGAGGGGGAGTATGTGCCTACGTACACAATCGTATCAACTGTTCCGTTTTAAATATGGTGGCTAACTTAAATACTCCTGATCTATTAGAAGTTTTGTGGCTGCACTGTCTGCTGAATGATGATAGACAGTCCCTTATGATTGCATGTGTTTACCACCCGCCTAAACCTCTGTATCAGTCTTCTCTGTTAGCTAACAAACTTAGCAATGACATTGAGTTTATTAGCAATCAGTACACTAATGCCACCATTGTTATTGCAGGTGATTTGAATGATTTGAATGTTATTTTCCTGGAAGATTTGGGGTTTTCTCAGATTGTTAAAACTTGTACTCATGGCAAAAAAAAATTCTAGATAAGGTTTTTGTTAATGAGCCTGGCTTGTTGCATGCTGAAGTTTTTCAGAGTTTGGTCAAGACCAAACATAAAGCTGTTTTGATTTCTGAGATCAACTCCAATGGTAATAAGGTTATGCAGGCATCGCAAAAAAGGAAAATAAAGCTGTACGACCGCAGAGAGCAATATATTGCGTCTCTTAGGTTCTCTATAAATTTGCACGATTGGTCTACGTTCTTTAATACCTCTGATGTCACTCTGCTGTACAACATGTTTCTTCAAAACATTTCTGCGCTTATTGACAAGTGCATCCCGTCTAGAACTGTCACAATAAAACCCAAAGACCCAGACTTCATAACACCTCTCATAAAGTCACTTCTAAACAAGCGTAATAAACTTCGAAGGAAGGGTCGAATGGATGATGCAGACTCGCTTGCAGGTAGAATCAATCAGCTGATCTTGGAAAACACACAAACACGTTTTTCTTCATTGCAAGATGCCACACCTAAGCAGCTTTGGGATGCGGTAAAAAAGCGAAACTCATCTTCTCTGACCAGCGACACTAAAAATTCGTCAGGTCTCTTCGATGACATCAATATGGCCAATAACTTCTATGCTGACATAGCAACTTCGGCGGACTATTCGGCTGAGGAAATCCATAATCTTAAAAATAATACAGGAGCCAGTACTGGAATAAATAAATCATATGTGAGTATACTGGAAGTTGAAAGGCTCCTGCGCACACAGCGAAACACAGCTGCTGGTCTTGATGGATTGCCTGCTTGGCTCTTTCAGAAATGTTCTTATGAGTTGGCGGAATTGGTAACTCATGTGTTTAATTGCTCTTTTGAAACTGGGACCATTCCAGATAACTGGCGCATCGCGGTGGTCACTCCTGTAAATAAAGTTTCCAAACCATCTACTCTGTCTGACTTCAGACCTATATCTGTAACTCCAATCCTGTCAAGAATCGCAGAAAAAATTGTTGTTTCTAAGTGGCTTAGACCCAATTTGCCCCAAGAAGCTCTAGAGGATCAGTTTGGCTTCAGACCAACTGGCAGTTGTACCAGTGCACTCACCTTCTTTCTACATCACGTCACCCAGATGCTAGAAAGTAACTCTTATGTGCGTTGTTTGTTAGTCGACTTCTCTAAAGCTTTTGATGTTGTTGACCATTCAGTTCTAATACCTAAAGTCATGGCTTTAAACATGCTGCCTGAAATTTCAAATTGGGTCATTGACTTCCTAACTGGTCGATCTCAAGTCCTCAAATATGGCAATGTACTTTCTGATTCTACTTCCATTAATCGCAGTATTATCCAAGGGTCTGGTCTTGGTCCCACCCTCTACATTGTAATGGAGAGCGATCTTAAACCCGTCTCTCTGTCCAACATCCTTTTCAAATTTGCAGATGATACTAACCTTCTCACCCCCCAAAATTCTCCTGTTAGCTTGGAATCTGAATTTGATAATATTAAGGATTGGGCCTCCAGGAACAGAATGACACTTAATTTTTCCAAGACTAAAGAAATTGTATTTCATAGACCGAATCCAAGACACTTATCTCTTCCGGATCCTATCAGCAATGTTGAAAGAGTAAAAATTGTCAAATTGCTGGGTGTTCTTTTTCGAGAAGACTTAAAATTTGATGACCATGTTTCATTTATTTTGAAGATATGCAGCCAACGCCTATACCCCCTAAAAGTCCTCCGATCTCAAGGAATGCCTCCCAGCAAACTAAAGAACAATTTTCAAGCCCTTGTAGTCTCCCGACTAACGTATGCCATACCATCTTGGGGGGATTCCTGTCGGCTGAACTGGGTGGAAAAATTGAATCTTTTTTGCGCAGGGCTGGGCGCAGTAACCTCTTTAGTGGTGATGGTTTAACTTTAGAGAAGATTTGTGAAAAAATTGAATTGAAGTTCTTCAAAAGCATCCAGTCACCCCAACACTGTCTTCACCAATTACTGCCTGCAAAGCACCTTCACAAATTCAACTTAAGAAAAAGGGGACATGCTTTTGAATTACCGCACTTTAATACATTGCTACATAAGAAATCCTTCATCATTCGCTCACTGTACAAGTATAAAAACTGGGTTAATGCTGGTTCTAGTACCTGTTCTGATATCTAAACTGGCTCTTTTTGTAGACCATAGTAATGCTTATGTTCCTTAGAATGTAAGGCTTAGATCATAACTTTAGTTATAGATAGGCCTATGTATGTAAATAAGACACTATCGTTTATTGTTTACAATACTGTATAATGTATATGTATGTAAATAAGACATTATATAGAATTGCTTGTGTTTAAACTGTCTTACAGTGTTACTGATATTGTGATCCTTTTGTATGTATTGTTGTAAAGTATGAGCGTTTGTCTTATACTAATAAAAGATTACTTACTTACTTACTTATGTGGGTTACCAATAAAGTAATGCTCTGGTTTAGGCCTATTGTGTGATTTATGTGCATGTGAATTGTATACTAATAAATTTGATGGTGTAATCACTTTAAGCTTTCTATTGCATTTGTGTATTTTCTCAGTTTGCAAAATTTCAGATAAAATATTCGACTCCACATGGATCAAACTCATCAAAGTCTAACCCCTCCCCAGTCTTTTCTGTACAATTCTCACACTGAACACATTATCCGTAAGCCTACTATATTTGTTCAACACCGCTATAAATTTATAACGCAGGCGAAGTCAAATATCATTAACAACGACATTTAAACACGGTCTGACATCATTACAGTGTTCAACATCATCAATCTTAATCGTCTTTTTAAAATAAATATTTACTTTCCCAAAATTTACTCGGTTACACGATTTGCGCCTCTGGTCCCACATCGTGAGGTGATTTACGATTTCGGTGCGCCAAAATTGCGTCCCGACTTCCTAGTTTAGAAATGTGGCAACCCTAGTTATAATTTAGTGCTAATCGATTCTTTTGGATTATTTGTGGAAGATTTTTCAGTCAGTCAGAATCATGCTTCATTTTGTCACACGTTCTATGCAGAACTACAGGTTAGTTTAGATTTTATTCTGTGAGTTCACCTCGATTCTGTTGTACTATCTATGGAACAAATGTAGACAACTGTTGGATTATCTGATTATTTGAAACGGTGTAAATGTGGAGGGTTTGGCTGTAGGTGTGGACATCGTGATAGCCCAGGTATTGGAGATAATGGAGATATAATATCATGCCATTCTTTCCCAATCAGTTAAACCAAATTATGTGAGAAATTGGTTCTGGTTAATCGTCGGGAAGGATTTACTCCCACAAAGCATTCGATTTCTTGGCATTTATATTAAAACTGTGGAATGTTAATCAATCAATAATCAATATTCGTTTATTCAAACATTACAGGCTGGCACAGACGCAAATTCTTCACAAATCTGGGTTGTGTTTAGACCTCTAAAAGGCAAACATCAAAGGGACTCCGCAATAAACCAAGTAGGCCTACGACTGGAAATTGAACTTTCTTAAAGGTTTTTCCGGCCTCCTACAGAACTGAGAGGATTGCAAAGCCAGGATTGACACGCGAGACATTCTAGAATTGCGTCACACGTGCATGACTTTGATTAGCTGTACTTCTTATCTGCTTGACCGCCTTGGCTTTAACTTTGTCCTCCTCAGTCACCTGCAGTCTGACGCTATCGAATGACGCTTTCGTTGGTTTCGTAGACTATTGCTACCTGGGGCCAAGTAGGCCTACTCAAATATTATATCCATAATAGAAGTGCTTGAAGAAGACAGAAAACTTCGTGCTTTGTCTTTACTGAAGTTTTCTGACTTTTCTCCTAAAGAGATGGACGATACAGTTAAGTCGTGCATCACAGATATCAAATTCAAATAATTCGACAGATGCACTACCAGCTTGTTATTATTTTTTCGATATTGACATCCTATGTAGGGCCTACGTAAGGTGACGATTTTAGATCATGTCCTTTAGAAATGCATGGGTGCCTTTTTGATATTGACAACCTATTGAGCGCCATGGTGTCCAATAAAAAGGCCGGCATAAATGATCATTAGACCAAATATATGGAGATGACTTTTCGTAGGGCAAGTGAACGTCAATGTAGGCAAGCATCGGGGTTTTCGACACAACATGACGTGCTATTTTGTGATCATATTTTCGGAGATGTCTTGGCCAAACCATGGGATGACTTTTTGTTTTGTCATCACTTGGCCATTCGGGCTGCATGCTAGGGTTTAAGCACCCCATAGGTTGGTATAAATAGAGTCGAGGTACGGTGACAGTTCAGACGACAATCATCATCGATACGAAGACGTCGTTAAATAAACGTTACAAACCGTGACATTTCAGTTGAAAGAAACAGTTGAAGAGAGTTCGGTTGTAGAGTTGTTAAGTTGAGTAGAGACAGTTCATAGAAAAGACCGTTTGAAGTTCTGCTGAAGAGAGTTGAGTTGAAGAGAGTTAAGTTCAGGAGCATGATTTATTTAATATTGTCGTTCTTCTTATCGATGAGTTTATTGCTTAGGGCAGTTGTGTTTAAGCCGATTACTGATTTATGAGTTCAAGTACTTTTCGCTGTCGTTGAGTAAAGGACTTTTCGTTACTCCGGTGTTGATTCATCTAAGGCTTCTAAGCCTCTCGATATACCATGGCAGCCGGACCGACGGAAAATATTTCACGGGGACCTGGGTTTCGGACATCCTGGTAAAAGTTCTGAACCAGTCGGCACCTCTGAAGAGATCAGATCAAACCCGGTTCCGCGACAATATACATTCATGCTGGCAGTAAATTGTTAGCGAGTGTAGGTAGAGATCAATGCGTCTTTGCCTTTGAAATCTCGACACCTAACTGTAGAATGCCAGCGATCACTGTTTTGGCAAATCATGCATCCTGTTACTGATGCTGATTCTTGCGAACATCCACTTGTTAGTGGAAACAATTGTTTCGAAGATCATGATCTAAAGTCACTTCTTATCCATCGACTATTTAACTGCTTTGCAAAATAAACGCAGTAGAAAGCTCACTAGTGAGGTTAACCAAAGTAGGCCTAATCTGCAGCCTGCAAAGCACAGAAAACTAGCCAAACTTTCGAATGCTTTACACCAGTGAACTTGACAATCTTCTATGACATATTTCTGTTCGGATACATTCATACAGATGATAGTAGCCTACATTTACATCATATTCCTTTTTTTCTACTGAAAATTGTCACATATTACTTTGCATTTCCATGCTATGTAACTTCATATGTCTACATTGGTAATTTGTTCTTTTGATAATTATAATGTACTTGTTCACGAAGTCAATTTACAGCATCATCCTAAAGCAGAGTAATACTGCAGAACCACTATAGTAGCATGCCAGCTGAGGTACAGGCCGTGCTCAGACTTTCAGTCCCGATCGACTACATAGAGGCCTATGATCTCTTCTTATCTCCACCTACACCATTCCATCAGGTATGTCTCCATCCCAACTCCATCCCTCTCAAGTCTGTTTCCGTCTCCACTCTCGTCCCAATGCAGCAAAACAACAAGATCAAAATTATCCGCACATTCAACAGTCATATTAAAACCTCAAGTTTGTTTTAAGATGAAACATACTTAAAAACTGCTCATTGTTTAGTCGTAAGTGATCGTTAAGTCGAAAAACCCGTCACCATAATAGAAATTATTCTGTTTCTATTTACTGTTGAATCCAAGAAGCAATAGAAACTCGATCCAAACCGACCTAACCGTCGAATCCCAAACAGTTAAATAAATGGGTCATTATTCGAAATGTTCAAAATTTCGTCTCCGAAAAACCAAAAACTTTTTCCCCAAAATTGGTTGCAAGTGTTTTCTTTAGTCATGTACATAGTTAAATTTAACTAATTTGAAAGAAATCCACTATATTTTTAATCATAAGTTACTTTTTTCAGAATTTATAAAGTCAAAACTCTTCTTTTTTCATTACAGTCCGCACTTTTTGTGTAATCATATTTAATCACAGGGACCTGAAATATTCCTCTGGTGCTTATAAAATGGCAATAATTCTTAAAAGTAGATGATACCAGCATTAAGTAGGAATACAACAGATAGCGGTTTTCGCAGGTAGTTCAAGAGATATTTCGGGGCAGTAGGCTGCTGAGATTTAGAGACAAGGAAGAGGATCTTATAACGGTGCGCCCAAATAATGACCCAAATAAGAAAGAATCGTACGGACCACAAGAGGCAGGGACGAAGACGTTAAAACAATTTAAGATGACCGATCGAGTCTACGAAATCTAAGCAATCTGTAAGACATGTTTCACTAAACAAACTGAGCCAGAACATATCCACAGGGAGAATGAGAGCAAAAAATAACAGACACAGAAACAGACAGACAGTTTGAACTAATGCAGACAAAACAGACAGAAAGATAGACAGACTGACAAAAATACAGACGGCAGAGGCAGGTAGAGGATCATCGGACTGCGTAAGTTTGAGAAAAGGTGAAATCGAGTACTTTGATAGTTTAGGTCATAGGGGCCTAAGATACGAAGGCATAATCTCCGAGAGCACATTTATGCCAAGGCTACGGTTACTGAGGTTAGAGAGGGTCATTACGTAGAGCCACGTGCATAAAGACAGATAAATACAGTCTTGATGTCAAGACCTTAAACCTCAAGACCAAGACCAAAGTCAAGATTTTGAACCTCAAGACCAAGACCAAGACTTTGTATCTCAAGAGTCAAGACCAAGACTTTGTATCTCAAGACCAAGACCAAGACTTTTGGTCTCAAGATCAAGACCAAAACCATGACATTTGGTCTCAAGACCAAGACCAAGACTTTTAAAAACCAACTCGAATACACTCGAGACCAAGACCTTGGTCTCGAGGACAAGACTGGATACATACAGGCGTTGACAGGGACTCATAATGAAACAGAAGGACACAAAGACAAAGTGTGAAGAAACTCAGGGCTTCTGCTCTGTCGAGTAAATCGTTAAAAGCCTACAGTCTTCGTGCTGCTTATGAGCAATAACTTAGATTAACTTTAAGGCACCCTGTTGAAACAAACGCCCAAGCACTCTTGCCTTTTCCAGTCATAATAAATATTTTACCAAACATGATTTTGACGACTAGTTTCAACAGAACAGTTCTTTTTTTAGAAATAAATTTTCGCGTCATGGACATCTGAACAATCGCAATATTTTTCAGAACTGTTTCCTGCCGGTTCTAACTTTTTCTTCACACTTGCACAGACTGTGCGAACCTTCCATATTATGAGTGCTCTATTGGGCGCCGATGGCTACGCGCCTAACACATTCCCGTCGTCTACTACTAGGACACTAGCCGATGTCTCGGTGTCTCATCAGCTGTTTACGTTTTGTCGACCGAACAAGCAGTATGGCTTTCATTTCATATAGGCCTAGGTCTGTTAGTACAGCCTAGCGGTAGTCAAACGACCTAACTTACATCGAAGACCGCTGTACTTAAAGACTGCTTAACTAAGCAGCTACCAGCTATGCTGTTGCAAGAGCATAGGCGCTGGTAGCACATAGTTAGCACGTTGACTAGTTTCTCACGCAGAGCCATTGTATAAATTTACGATTAGGCTGACAATGGTGACCTTTAATGTTTCTCGCATCATTTTGACGTTCGTTGGAATTGAAGCTGTTGCGCTGTTTTTGTTGGCTTTGCGAATGAAACAATCTGCGATCGGAGATCAACTACTTGTCTCGATTCCTTACCGCAGTCCAATTCCAGAACGTCTGAACTTTGATTCGTTCATTCATTCATTCAACTGTTCAACTGTCTCCTCTACTGTTGGTACTGAAGATGGGGCGCATCACCTGTACGCTGATGAAAATCTGGACATAGAAGACATTGAGAAAAGTGAAAATTGTACCAAAGCATTTCTGCAAAAGTATTCGGATTACTGTGAAAAAGCACTCGTACCCGGACTACAGTAC
The DNA here is from genome assembly GCA_963556255.1 of Allolobophora icterica. Classification (NCBI taxonomy): domain Eukaryota; kingdom Metazoa; phylum Annelida; class Clitellata; order Crassiclitellata; family Lumbricidae; genus Allolobophora; species Allolobophora icterica. The sequence continues at coordinate 63,337,454 of OY744602.1, read as the reverse complement.
CAAAACAGTAATCTCTCATTGAACAACAATCGTCGAATTACATCAATCTGTCCCTGTATTTCACCATACTTACGTAAGTGTATTGACGTTTTATACTGAAATGAAAAATAGCCTATGTATAATATATCATCATCATCATCATCATCATCATCATCATCATCATCATCATCATCATCATCATCATCATCATCATCATCATCATCATCATCATCATCATCATCATCATCATCATCATCATCATCATCATCATCATCATCATCATCATCATCATCATCATCATCATCATCATCATCATCATCAGTTCCTGAAGCCATTTGGCGAGCGATGGGAACGAATAAATCCAAATCCAAATCCCTTTTATTAAAACACAACTGAGTAACAAAACATACAGTCAGAACAAAAGCATTTCATGTAGTGTTTTAATGGGATGCCCCTAAGGGATGACTCCCGCTAAACTGGGGCACCCCAAAGTTCACAGGCAGAGACAGATATTATTATTTATTATTTTCGCAAGAAATCCTAAGTCTGATCTCCATTGCTCTGCGTCATTTGTTATGTTTATTGCCCCTTAGTGTTGGTCCAAGTGATGTTATATCCTCATTTATATTATCTATCCGGTGTAGTCTTGGTCTGCCTTTGTTTCTTTTTCCTTTGAATCTTGCTCGTAGCGCATTGTTTGGGATCCGTTAAGTTGGCATCATAGACGCTCGCAGAAAAGTTTGCAAAGGGCAGAACCATGTAGTACAAAATGTCTCTAAGAAGAAAGCAGAAATCCTGTTGGCTTGGCCACATTTCCATGTGGGACCCATGGGAATATGGACGCATGTTTATGGGCATACTTGCAAGAAGTAATCGCAATCGTAAACTTCGAATTTCTGAAGTGTTATTTTAAAGCTAAGCGCGGGGCACCAGCTTATTCGCGAGCGTTGAGTTTACGAATTTGAAGATATATTTGCGTAATAGTTGGAAATGAAGATTGCAAAATAATAAAGGTAGACAGTAAATAACTAAAATGTAGACTGTTTTAGCACATGGACATGTTTTTATAATACGAATCGTGCAAGTTATGAATTGTGAGAAAAAATCAATTGTGACTCTAAATAACTACACGTGTATAGGCCCTATATAAAGGAAACTGAAGGCGTTGACTATTGCTGAATTCGTCCGTCCATTTTCTGGATAATTTTTTTGCTGTACTTGTTCATTTTACTCTATATTCTAGGTGTTCACTCTTTCCCTTTCTATACCCTGTTTCACAAGCGGTTGAAGATCAATCTATTCGCTCGATTGTGGTCTTCTTGGAGATGCACACTTACAATTCCAATTACTCATCACACACAACCTACATAGGTCGTAATCGGCCATATATATAGTTGCAACCATATAGAGGCTAGAACTCTAAACGTCAATGTAGACTCGTTTCAAATATATATATATATATATATATATATATATATATATATATATATATATATATTCGTTTAATGAAAAAACCAGGTGACACACCGCATCTGGGTACAATCGTTAACAGAGAATAATTTGTTTCTAAGAGTGAATTTAAAATAATACAAAAGACCAGGAGCGTCAGCTATCCGTGGGTATAACACTCGGTGAATCGATTCATTTATATAGGTCCTTGCCTTACTGACCCGGCGCATAAAGCAGATGTTTTCCATTTCCTATTAGTGTATATGTTGACTCAACCGTTGCAATTAAATTATTGACATTTTGCCGAGATTAATTTCAGAGATTCTCTGGAAATTGAATGTCCTGAGGCCTGACTGATTATATAATATTACATACGTACGTACGTATACGTACATGCGTGCATCCAATGAAAGCACTGACCCGTGATTACCAATATTGTGCTAATATCTTGAGCTTGATTATTTAAAACATGTCTTATGTAGACGCTAATGGACTTGTGCATACATAAGGTTGAAATTTCATGATGATTAACCCTCGAGAGTTAAGTACACTCATATCTAGAGAATGATAAATTAGGCTCGTAAAGATAAGCTCGGATTACTAATTTACTATACAGCTAATAAAGCAAGTAACTGCTGAAGGGTCCTGCTGAGTTGAGAGACCTCTTGCGAAAGCGCCAATGAGTTTAAATTCCTTATATCCTGCTCGGCAGCCACTGCTCCATGGATTCAAGTGTCATCCGGAGCGGATCTGGTTGTGTTGGAACTCCGGCTATATGCAGCCTGCATGCTTTCGTTACAAGCCCACTGGGTAGTTTACATGTTTCAACAACAGGACGCCCTTCCTAATATACTAGTCAGAAAATATATATTTTATATAAGAAACAATGCACACGGCACGCCGTATCTAAATGATACATGCCTAATCAGGAGAGTAGCCAGACTTAAATTCAAGAGGAGGCAAAAAAATCCTGACAAAAAATTTGATGACCTTTTTTGGGACATTTCTCTGTCAAAAAACTTGATGACCTTTTTTGGGATATTTCTGTCAAAAAATTTGATGACTTTTTCGGGGATTTCTTCTTAAATTTCTTCTCTTGGGCCAGGATTCACCGTTCAAGAGGAGGCAACATCCAGGTGCAGGGCTATAACCCAAGGAAAATTTTTAAATTTATAAAACCAAGAGGAGGCAACTGCCTCAATGTAGCTACGCCTATGTGCCTAATGTAACCAGTGTGATTCTCGTTAACGATAACGTAACGAAAATGTTCGTTAACGGAAATAAAACGATTTCGTTAACGATAACTATAACTGTAACTAAAAAATATCTATAAAAATAAAAATGTCTATAAAATATCTTTAAAAATAAAAATAATTATAAAAATATCTATAAAAATAAAAATAACTATAACGAAAAGAACACTAACGAACATTCACTGTAATTTTCGTTACAAAACACCGAAAAGTTGATTGATTGATTGATTGAAAAGTGCAATATCGACAAATATGAGAACGTGAAAGTGCGCTGTAAATAATGGCCTAGGGCCTATGTTCGACTATGATTTCGTTAACAATAACCATAATACACACTATGTCAGTGTGTGTGATTCTCGTTAACGATAAAGGTAACGAAAATGTTTTCGTTAACGAAAATAAAATGATTTCGTTAACAATAACTATAACTGTTACTAAAGATAATACTAACTATAACTGTAACCATAACTGAAAAGAAAAACCATTAACTATAACTGTAACTAAAATAAAATCTGTAAGGAGAATCACACTGGATGTAACTCTAAGCACAGTAAGTGCATTACAACAATCTACAACCATTCTTACTCAATCAATTATGCAAGGAAATTATTTATATACGCGACCAGAAAATTGCGTCTGCTTCAACCGATAAAAACAATGCTCGTACGTAACGTGCCAAACAGAAGACTTTCAAATTGTCGAGCCCAATTACAACAAATTCGATTCGACGCTGATTCTTTTCTCATCTTCTCTAAATCTCTCTCTTAGAACCCTATACAATGAACAGTATCTCGCATGTGAAGCCACATTCTTAATCTCTACAACATTCTTTTTCTTGCTCAGTCAAGAACTTCTCTTCGTTGTCCATGCCTGGCTCCAGAAAAAGAGTTCTGCAGAATTCGACCACTAGAAAAATGGCCATCGTAATTTTAATATGTGTACTTTAAACTTTATGCGTTAGGACTGTATTTGGTTATGATCACCGAAGACCAAACGCCATTTTGAATTCGTCAACCTGTGTCCTGTAAGTATAAACGTCTATATATATGTATATATATCCCAAGATCCGTCTTTCTCCTCTCCAGTCCGTACTCAATGCTGCTGCTAGACTCATTGCCCGCCTTCCTCGGTTCTCTCATATCTCCACCTTCATGGTTGAACACCTCCATTGGCTCCCTCTCTCTGCCCGTATACAATTCAAAGTGCTTATTCTTGTGCTTAAATCTCAGCTGGGTTTTGCTCCACAGTACTTACGTGATCTGTTTCAACGGCCTCATTCTGCTGCTTCGTTGCGTCGTCTCCGATCTTTTGAGCGTCTTGACCTCTTAGTTCCTCGTGTCAGGACAACTATGGCTCAGTCCAGGTCCTTTGCCTGCATAGGTCCCTCACTTTGGAACCGACTTCCTCCTTCTGTCCGCACCACCATTCTCTCTGGTAGCGTTGCTTCTTCCTTTTCTCACCTTAAATCCTGCTTTTTCTCTCGGGGTCTCGCGCACTGGGAGCGCCTCTGAATGGTATATACCGCGAGAGGCGCTTTATAAATGCCCATATACAATACAATACAATACAATATATGTGCGTATATATATGTATATATATATATATATTTATATATATATATATACTTTGAAATACCGCCCACAGTCATGTACAGACCGGTTGGTCTGAGGGATATTCGGACTATGCAGCAATAGAGTGCCAGTCGGTTAGCACAACCGTTTGAGACTTAATTCATACGGATATAGTATTTCATTATCCTCAGTGCAACACGGACCAGGAACTCTGAACATTGTGTCAGCTGTCAACTGCAGATCAGACTTCCTGGTTGGGCTCTACGTGCGATGCTTACTAATAGATGAACATATTATTCCAACTGAACTAACACACTTTAAAACACTTAAGCTAGCGAGCGCAGTGCCTTTGCGGGGTGGGACAGCAATCACAGGTACTCTCAATAACATGTTTTATTCAATAGACTGTGGCGAAGCATCTCTTTTTATATCGCTTAAGTACTGCATTTAATACGCATCGCATGTGTTATTGCGACTCTTTTACCTGCTCTTTTTAGGATATTCTCAACTGCGATAAACACTTCTCGCTCCTGTTGTCAAAGCAGCCGCCTATAGTTATTTCTGACCACAAGTGCAATCGTGCGATGCACATACTTACATAGCCAATCCCCTTAACCCAGCATAGACCATTCTCCTAAACAGCTCCTACCCTGCCCCCATCGTTCAGCTGGGGGTTTAGTCTGTCCTCTCTTGTTATAGGCCTACATATCTTTATTTCCCCAATTAGTCATATCGAACATATTCATAAGACGTTTTGAACACACTGAATCTTCAGTTAAAACTAATCTTGATCTGCTTGTCATTCTTTTATATTGGGCTCTACTTTAACGATCTTTCAGCCAACCTGTAAAGGAAATTGTCCTGAAATAGATGTCAGAAAAATCTTGTTACAACCCTATAGTGTACTCAGTTTTTTGCCTCGCATTCAAATGTCGCTCAAGCAGGAAGCAACTTTTTTTTATTAGATATTACTAAAACTAGCTCATTTCTTCACCGCTGTCACACATGAAAGAGTAAAACAGTGGCTAATGCTCTGGTTGGTGATCGATAGGATTTTTTATAATGGGCAGAATAGACCTTCCAGCATGACACTTGTATCTGCCAAAACCCTACTTACAAAATCTCTATATCCGTTCACATCGTTTGTCAAGACTGGCCTTCGACTTAGCTAACATTTATTCATACTCAAATAAGATTTGGTTTAAAACACGAATAGAATGCATAAATTAACTTTACCAAAAAAGACAACGACAGCTATGTATATCTCCCGTATGCTCTATAAGTACTCTTACTAATAGAGCAAACTCTTTCTCTTATAATGTACCAACTTGCGGCATGTCTCCTTGTTTTCCTCAACAAACAAATATTGTATTGTAAGTGTTGCTCATGTCCTCCTGCTGATGTCTTCATAAAATCAAAACATGGAAACCGCGATTAAAACAACAAGCAAAATATTAAGTGAATGAAGTCGCTAGCAGTCGACAGCTTAGCGACTGGTTTCAACTTGAGGGCTTAGCGGTGTCGGCGGCGGATGGCGGCGGCGTCGGGGACTAATCTTTGTCCACAGACTCCGCTATTTAGTCCTTACTGCCAAACGAATTTCTGTTATTAACTTGCCTTTAAAATTTCCTTCTGATTCTTTCTGTTTCTGCATGAAGGTAACGAGATAACATTGGGAATAAAATCTTCTGCAGACAGTTTGCATGCTTTGCACCAACTTATAGCATTTTCTACAAAAACCTTTGAAACCTCCTTCATCACTAGTATATATGGTCGAATTATATTTAGCGCATGTCCTGAGAATGATGTTAACTATTTCAGATTTTTCTACAGTAGCCTATTAATAAAACGTCCTCATTGTTGTATGCGGGAGCAGGCCTGATACGAGGAGCTGAAAACAGTGAAAAGTCGCACCATAGCAATATGGTTAAGCACTGTAACCTGATTTCTGACTTCTCTGACTTATCGGACTTATCGCTGAGGCTTATCCAACGATTTATCGCTTTGACAGTGCCTTCGCTTGAAATGACCATCGTGTAGCGGAGTCTATATCCCTAACATTACAATCTTATAGGGCCGACATATAATACATATAAACATGTTATATTATTGGTCTTAGTTAATGATTGGTTGTGTATTAATAAATGTTCAATTGAAATTTCAATTTTCAATTCAATTTCAGTTTTCAACTTATTTCCTGTGACCAATGAATAAGTCATGGCCGTGCACGCAGCAACTTACATTGGTAGAGGTTACAAAGCGTAGACCCAAAAGGAATGGGAAATCCCGCTAATAGGGCCACCTAACAACTGTGAATAATAAATACACTGGTGTGCATGATAGCTAGTTCCATATAGCCTAGGTACAGGAAACATATCAATACGTACGAAGCAATTTAATTAATAATACATTAAGTTCTTCAAACTAACATAATATTATCTTAACTAACACACTTAATAATGTAGATAGGGAAAGTTTAAGTTATTTGCTGAATCAGATAATGGCGTAATTTTTTTAAAGTAAGAAAAGAAGGTAACTGACGGATGGATAAGGGTATCATGTTCCAAACTTTAGCCCCTGCGAATCTGATGGAAGATAACCGAGTGTTTGTATGAGCAAAGGGTTGATGATACAGCCTGGATCCTCTTGTAGAATAGGATTGAACATCAGAGGCAAGTTGAAAGAACCGTCTTTAAACCACAGGTAAATAAGTTATGTTCATACCGACACATGAACTCACCTATCTGAACAGTCCTAATTTGTTCTAATATCTTAGATATTAAATAACAGTTTAATCTGTTGAATGTAATTAAGTTACCAGCATCCATAGCCAGCATTTAAGGTTATAAAATATTAGAATAGTTTCGAGGATAAGTTAGTTATTCGAGAATATGTGAGCTGAGGTGGACAGTTTTGATTGATTGGATTAAAACTCAACGGGATGTTTGAGATGTCCTCTGCGTAGTCTGCTCAGTGATGCAGAATTAAAGTAGAAAGAATCGGCAGTGGAACGTCGAACGCTGAAGGCAATTGAGGGTTTTGTAAACGATTCGTACGTTAACCCGTGATTTAATCGATAGTTGATTCGATAAGACGATCAGAGGTTAGAGTAAGGGATCGGTAGGCCTAGTCAAACTCATGCATTGTAGCGCCCTATACAAGGAGTGCTTAGTAATCGTATCGTAATCGTAATCTCGAGACTTCTACAGCGCCCAAAACAGCTACGTCGCGAGAACCAGCTTATTCACATTGTTATTACATTGTTGTTATTGTCACACCCACGACTACTTTAGTTCTACTTCATCTTGCCTACACTTGACATGGGAATGCATAGGTTTATCTGTTAGACTAGACATATGAATATAGAACACCTGTGTAATGTGTATACATATAAATGTATAAATATTATGTATATATCCAAGTCAAAGTATGTAACAGTTCAAACAATGTCTAGTTATCTTAGATCTATATGGTCTTATGTCTTACCTAGCCAGCATTTGCTATCTAGAAATTATAGCCTATCAGTGACGGCTCTAGGCTTTTCCAACAGGGGGGCCACGGAGGGGCCGGGGAACCTGATGCGGGGGGGGCAGTTGGATGTCTGGTTTCGTCACAACTGACAGTGGTCACAAGAGACCTGTCTTTGAGCTATTTGAATTCTTTGCTTCAACAACCTAAAGTTATATACCAATGGACATAGACTCACTTTATTAAAAGTAAAACATTCAAACTATGAACAATACATGCACTAAATGAAGTGCAAGTTTATGACTGTCATGCCTAGAGTCAAACTTGTCCACAAAGGCATCCATGTTAATCGACTCTGCACGAACAAATTCAATTGACAGCATTGATCCCTTTTGAGCAGATCTCTCTTGCTGGATCCATTAATTCACTACCTCATGATGATCTTCATCTGTGGCTGTCTCTATACCTCAACTCCTCTAAGCCCATCTAATCTGGTTTGGAACTAAGCAGCAGCTGCTAAACCTTAATCTCCAACTTCTGACAGCATTGATCCTAAATTCACATACCTATCTTGTGTCCGTGATAGCACCCTTGATAGCAGCACCCTCTCAATCTCTGAGCATTTTAGGGACACACTGTTTGGGTAGTACAAAACGCCTATATACGACACACTTATCTAGTGTCACTGAACCACTTCAGTTGACCCACCGGGTATACCCTGGATATAATTCACCCTGTGTGTGTGTGAATATAATTCACCCTGTGCTCACCAATTTCTTATATGTATTCAAACGTGAAGTAAAAACATATAACCTTTGAAGTAATTTTAAAAATCCCTGGCTTCTGAAATAGAATTACATGTATCAATTAAACTTAGATTCAATTTATGTGCATAACAATGGAAGTAAATGGCCAACGGAGTTGACTGCCTCACCAACTAGTGTACATCCTTATTTACACCACTCATTAGATGTGTTCATTACACCTTGCACCATCATAACCTTGACCCACTAAATATGAGCCAATGTCGAACCCCTATGACTGTAAGGTATCTAAAATAAGCCCTGACAATGACTACAAAATTAATTCAGTTGCAGGTTTAAAATCTAGAAAGCATTCGTTAACTTCTTGTTGGGGAAAATCATATAGAGGTCTAACAAAAGATAGCTGTTCATGTAATATCTTTTGTTTCATCAACAGCGATAGAAAAATAAACAGAACCCCTAGCTTCTTCTATTATTATATCTGATCCCTTGCTTTATCTGCCAGTGTTATCAAGATTTTATTTTAAATGTCTTTGTCAGTGTAGGCCTATCGATTAAGGACTATTAAACATTTCTCGAATATCGCTCATCTTGCAGCAACTTGATCAAAGTGTGAGAAAACTATGACGACCACAAGCGGAAATTTGATCACATGCAGCTCAATCTCATAACACCAAGGGTAGCCGGAAGTAATTTTTACGTCATGGAAATAATTAAGACTCTACACAAGTGCCGTAAAAATACGGTGAAAATACCACGAATAAAATATTGGATTTCATCATGCATTATGTTTAAGCAAGAAAGTAAGTCATAACTTTGAAAATATCGAGAGAGAGAGAGAGAGAGAGAGACAGACAGACAGACAGACAGACAGACAGACAGAGAGACAGACAGACAGAGAGACAGAGAGACAGAGAGACAGAGAGAGAGAGACAGAGAGAGAGACAGAGAGAGACAGAGAGAGACAGAGACAGAGACAGAGACAGAGACAGACAGACAGAGACAGAGAGAGCAGAGAGAGCAGAGAGAGCCATAGAGAAATGGGAATAGTTGACAGAGAGATGAATTTGAAAACACAGGCTGTTAATGCTAAAACCATGCAGTCAATCATTAATGAATATTTTCAGAACGCTTTCGCGGACCCCCACCATATCCTTCGCGGACCTTTCTGGGTTCGCGGACCACAGTTTGAAAAACTCTGGTCTGGAGTGTGAAGTGTGTCGTTTTAATTTTTGAGAGCATAGCTCAAGTCAGATACATACAATTTCATTCTGATAACTGAAATTGTACTTAACAATTGAAGAACAGTTTGACAGTTTAAAGAAGACTGTGCACGTGCACTTGACAAATCTACGTAGGCCTAGGCCTAATTTAGGCACTGAATTAAAGTGACTAATCACTGACTAATCTGGATGCGTCTAAGCTGAAGGAAATGTTGTAGCGTTACATAAGAACGTACTCATCTATCTATGGAGGTTAATAGTGTAGCGGAGGCGGAAATGACGATTTCGATGTGCACAGTAACTTAAAACGAATAGGCCTAATCCATTGTCTCCTTAGCCTAATCTATTGTCTGCAATAGTTTATTCTGTAATCCATTCAATCAATCACGAGTTTTATGTTTGAAATATTCAGCTGGCATGTGACCCGCTGTGGACATGATGATTTCAGAATATAGACATATGTTGTCGCTACGAACTAAATATTTGCACGTTTGATTCTAACTACAGCAATCGCTTTCTCGTTTTTATCTGTGAGATACTTGCCTTTTTTTTATCAAGGAGCGTATCACACACTCATAACTATTATGCCTATTCGTCTCAGGTGGGTTGATAATTACCTAAGTGCTATATAAACATGATGATCCTGGGAAAAAATTAAATAAACATGTTTCTCGGGAAATTTTTAATGTTTTCGAAGATCGCTATGCTTAAAGACTGTTTAACTAAGCAACTATCTTGTTGCAAGAGCATGGGCGTTGGTAGCACACAGTTAGCTGTTTGACTAGTTTCTCATGCAGATCCATTGTATACAGTTACGATTACGCTAACAATGGTGTCCTTTAATGTTTCAACATTTAAACAAGCAAGCTGACAATCGAAGACCGCTGTACTTAAGGACTGCATTAACTAAGCAGCTGTACGGTGGGAAGAGCATAGGCGCTGGTAGCACACAAGTATATAGAGTAGTTTCTCACGCAGAGCCATTGTATAAATTTACGATTACGATTACAATGGTGGTCGTTAATGTTTCTCGCATACTTTTTACATTAGCAGCATTAGAAGTAGTTGCGCTGTTTCTATTGGTTATTCGAATGAAACAATCTGCAATCGGAGATCAACTTCCTGTCTCGATTTCTGTCTCGATTCCTAAACGCAGCCCAATATGTCTAACTGTTCAACTGTCTCCTCTACTGTTGGTAGCCTACTGAGGATGGCGGGCATAACCTGTACGCAGATGAAAACCTGGACGTAGAAGCCATTGAGAAAAGCGAAGATTGTATCACAGCGTTTCTGCGAAAGTATTGGGATTACTGTGAAAAAGCACTCGTACCAGGACCACAGTACCAAAACAGCTATAGGGGGAAGGAGGACACAGTCGATCGTCGTATTTCTTCACCTCAGACATTCTGTTACAGATGTTGGGATGGGTTCTTTACATGATCGAATCTTTAACTTTGTTGGTGAATATCAAGAAAACACTTGTACTGGTAGCAGTCTGGACATAGACCCAGATACCAACTATTTCAATAATATAAAGCCCTTTACTAGTAATTATGCATGTATTGAGGAAATAGGCGAGAGACTAAGGTTTGCGACAAACCCTTCACGATTCTTCATGTGAATTGTAGGAGTTTGTTAAGCAAGACAGCTGAGCTTAATATTATACTATAAACTGTACAAGTATAACCATACCCGGATATAATTTTGTTCATAGATGCCGATTCACGAGGAAAGGTAGTGACGTGGGGTTCCTGTTTATCAATGGATGGGATTTTCATGTAACGGATACAAACTGGGCAAAGGATAAAATTTTTGATTACGAAAACTTATTTATAAAAATGAAACAAACGTCAGGGAATGATCGCACTCTGCGAGTGATCTACAGACCGCCAGGGAAGGATCTCGCATCTTTTATTCGTGACTTGGGTATACTATTAACTAAATTAACTCCCTCGAGAGAGGGCATAATCCTGGCGGAAGATTACAATATGGAATTCATAAAAATTAATTCACATGCTCCCACCCGTACGTTTTCTAATGTACTTGCTTCACGTAGATTTATATACCTACATGTATAATACTATAAGACCAACGAGGATAACACAGCATAATGTCACACTAATAGCTAACATCTTCACAGATATATTATCTGATACCATAGACCTTTCCAAACCAGTTGATAATATGTCTGGCCACTTGCCAATATACGTGGAAATAAGAAACGCGGAAGTGATCTTGCAGGCCAAGACCACTTATCACGAAAGATTGGTCAACGACCATGAGAAACTTTGATAGGTTAGTGACTGACGCGGACTGGACTGATATTATATATATATATATATATATATATATATATATATATATATATATATATATATATATATATATATATATATATATATATATATATATATATATATATATGAGTTTATTAATGGTGGCAAAGCAAATTTAGCTTATACCTAGTTTATTGAAAAATATAAGCTCCTGCATTACCGGTCTTTTCCAGTCAAACCTACAGAGTAAAGAAAAGGGATGCATTCAAACAACTATGGATGACTACGGCTTTATTGATATTCACAGGAAGAAATTTATCATTTATAGGAATATATTTAAAAGGACACGAAAAGCCGCGGAGAGACAATATTATGCTAAAAAATTCTGGAATTTGACAATAATCTGCATGAAACCTGGCGTATTATCAAAACACTCCTGCATGGTACGGAATAACAGCCTTGCCAGATAGTATCTACATCGGTGACACACAAAGTAAAGATAAAGTTCTCAGAGCAAACAAATTCAATGGATTTTTGGCAGAATTGGGACCAAAATTGGCCTCAGATGTAATTCCAACAGGAGCACTATTTACTGACTATCTAAAAATCCCAAATCTTCGATTATAGGCTTAGAACTTACATACCCAGCAGAAATAGTGACAATAGCTAAGGACTTTGTACAACACACAGCGAGGGGATGGAGGGAATTGACCTCACAGTAGAACCCTGCGCCGACGTCATAGTGTCGGCGGCGGCGCGCCGGTTATTTCGGCGTCGGCGGAACCCATGAAATGTCGGCGTCAGCGCGGCGTGCTCTAGTCAGAAGCATGAGTCACTATGAGAGTTGAACTGCCGTTGGTCCTGTGACCAGTCAAGAGGGCCAAGTTCTCTAAAGCCACTCCATCACACTGAAGCTCAACTACATACAAAGGGACTGAGAGAGAAGACACCTTCAGTCATTTGCCTTACAAATATGAACATCCTTAATTACACTGCATATCTGCATAGGTATTGGCAAATTGTAATCAGATGAAGCAACATGCATTTGCATATTGCATAATTACACTTGCATATGCACTGATACAGTATAGGCCTACACACTAAGTCACATGGCAGAGGCCGGATAACAGCATCCTCCCAGTGAGAGAGGCTGTTTTCAAGCCATGAAGTGAAATGTAAATATATACGTTTTCCTATGGTAATACATACAATGACCGAGTAGCCTCACCCCTGTTAATGTTTCAATGCATTTACCAGGTGGTCTGCTACCCGTTTGAATTGTTACCATGCCATTTAAGGTCTCCATATATAGACTATTGTTTGTATCAAACTAAACTGAAAAAGACCATTCTTGATACTATACGTACTAAATCAAAACCTGTCTAAACTGACACTGTTTACCTGAATTGATTCCAGCCAAAAGAATTATTCAATTATACCTTCCGTTCTGCAGGAATTAGTTAAATGGCATTTCTTGATATTAATAGCACTTACGAACTCTAACCTTACAACATTAAGCCAAAATTTACACCACTGTAATAAGACCACACACAGACATCAAAGTCTACAATCAATAAGTTATGGAAGCTATATTCAACATGAAATTAACAAATGGGGAATACTGTAGCACTGTAGTACACATACAAAGACATGCATTGCATATTGCTTTTGTTGTCAAGGTGTTAAGGAAATGGCAACAGGAATAGAAGTATTAAAACAATGGATATCGCTTTAATTGTGTGTATCATGGCTCAACGACAAGATCATCAGAGTATAAGGAAAATGAATTTGGTCAGGTAGACTATGCATTCTTAGTATCATGATAATGGCCACAAACATTGTGTTCAGCTATGTTCACTCTTTATTTTCTTGACACACGAGTTCCTACCAATCAAAGTGCCATTTCTGAGAATAGTTTGTTTAATAAAACATTTAGGTGTAGACATATACTTATCAGCTTATCTTAAACCTAATCATTTAAGAACTATTAGATAGCCAATTGGCCGTGTTTCAGCACCTTATATTGCTGACACTCATGCTGTTTGTGTAGAAATTTTATTCTTTCACAGAATAAGAGTTTTTACAGTGACTGTAAGAACAGAGAAAATTCTCTTTTTATTTTGTTTATAGTTATTTTAGTTCGTCTGTTTTTCATTCTTGTCAACTAGTACATCCCATTTCACAATCACCAGCATGCAAGTGAACCTATGTGTGCTATAATAGCTGCAAAAACCAACACGAATTGATGTTATGTTGTAGAAGGGAAGGTCTATGTGAGTTGGTTAAATTCGGTGGTGAACCCAGCAGACAACCATCATCCGGAACTGACTCCCGGGGGTCACTGGAGACCGACGTGGTGCATTCCACGCCAGAGGATAGCCATCATTGTCCCATATCGTGATAGAGAGTCCCATCTGAAGGCCTTCATACGAGTCATACATCCATTCATGCAGAGACAGCTGCACTACTACACCATCTTCGTCATCGAACAGGTTCACTTGTAATCTCAACAGACCTTCTAAATATATATATATATATATATATATATATACACATATATATCATATGAATATATATATATATATATTCATATGATATATATGTATATATATATACATATATATCATATGAATATATATATATATATATATTCATATGAATAAAATAAATTTAATAATAGATAACAAATATAATTATATATATGTATATATATATGTATATATATATATATATCGTCGCCTGAGAATTATCTTGTCGTATCTCCACTTTTTTTCGAAAAGTAGTTAAGGGTTGATTTGTAGCAGAATTTTTTTTATCTTTCTTCAGTTTCAATGGCTAGGAGATACGATAGGTCGTTTTAAAGATATTCAACAAAATATACTGTCGTATGTCCAGTTTTCAGAAACATTTTATCGTATCTCCATACAGCATTCATAGTGTAGCAGTCTCTGTTGTTGTATGTCCACAGAAAGCTCGTCGCTGATTGGACGCGCAGGAGATACAACAGTATTAAACCTGTGCGCTTAGCTGGACTATAGTGTCGCATATCCAGACAATTAAACGTTTTTCTTTTAAAAATCCGGACTATATAAATGAATATTTTAACGAAAACACTCTGTAATAATTGGTCGTTGCTTAATTTAATCATTTCTTGTCTTTGTTTTCAGAAAGATGGTTTGTAATATTTGTAAATCCATTTTATACAAAATTTTCACAAATTTCAGAAAAACAACTATAATTGTTAATTTTTTAAATGCAATATCTTATGTAATGTTGATGCTTTAATATGACGTCTAGTTGTGAACTGTAATTTGACAGTGCCCTACTTATTGCATTGAATTTCTCATTTTTCCTCAAAATGCGGCCCAAACTTCTACCTCGTTTATCTCGGAATTTTGGAAAATGGAGATACGCTAAGATAATTCTCAGGCGACGATATAATGACCATCTATTGGGTGCACGTTAGCTCACTACTCTACAAAACAACTGGGATCTGTTCACTACGAAAGAGCGACATAACAGAAGGGTGATATAAAATACCGTATCAAAAGAGTGACAACCTAATAAATGTTGTCGATATTCAAAAGAGCGACAAAATGTCTATGCACTCATTCAAAAGCAGTAAATGTGGGCTTCGAGTCTGAACACTACATCTAGGCTACGAGTCTAATAAATGTACTAAAGAGGAGTGGGAGACGGAGGGAGAGGGAAAAGGATAGGGAGAGGAAGAGAGTACCCTAGCATAGCGAGGCTAAAGAAATTGAAGTCTGGAACTCTGGATGTTATTTAAGAAGCTGCTACTTTTCTCCTTATTCTTCCATAGCCCCAAAATTTGACAAGCTTCAAAATGGTGTCCAACCAATCAATAGTCTGTAATTGTGGCATCTTGTATTCAGTGTGAACGGCATTTCTTTTGCGCAACTTCTCAGAGATTATAGATGACGCCACCTGCAAAGAAATAAGTACAGCATAAACGAAAACAGGTATCTAGCATAAGACGGTCGCCTAATCTAATTACTTCTATAGCGCAATTATCAAAATGCACCAGGAATCAGTTGATGGACGCTTCAAGTCGTAGTAATTCCGATTAAAGTAGACTAGGCTGAATTATTTCTGATAACAGCAGGTGCAGTAATGAAGAGTTGATCCAATCGTATCCCATGAATGATGTACCATATTGTTGATAGACGGAGCCGTGGATATTTAACAAAGCAACTCTGATGAACATTGGCTTCAAGGAGGCTGTGGCCAGAGACAATTTCGACTGCTTCATCTTCCACGACGTCGATATGATACCAGAAAACGACCTAAACTTCTATGGATGCTACAAGACACCTCGTCATGTCGGTGTCTACCTCGATCGACACGATTACAAGTCAGCATTTATTACAGAACCTTATTAATGCGTCTGTTCCGATATTTACTCGGAACAGCTTGTGATAAGATATAGGGGTCTAAGATATCGAGAAGCAGGTCCCAAGTTGCACGCTGTCATTGACTGGTTTTAGGGATATGGGTTATCAATCATGAATTTATCATTCGTTATCATTCATTGTTTCTATCACCTGTAGTTATCCGTGGCCTGTGAGTTGTTACCTCTATCGACCTGGAAAATGTACCCTTGTTTAACAACCCATCTAACCAGCTCCACTTGTTTTTACTTACCTACTGCAAGTGATGATTTTTGCAATCATCTGATTTGGCATCCACCATTACTTGCTCTATGCTTATGTAACGATGGTATAACCCTCGCTAATGTTTAAATTACCAAGCGATAATTCGTATTGCTGTTTCAATTGACTCGCGTCCGTATTCGCGCGAATTCGTATTTGTAACGTTCTTACCTTTAAGGCTGTCAACAAAATAAAAAGAAAAGCCACCAAAGAACATCTTGGCCGATTCTTATCGCAATTGAAATGGGTTTTTTGTGAAAGCAGAATTTGGTATCCCGATTTATTTGGAGGAGTCACGGCGTTTACGAGAAAACAGATGGAATCAGTGAATGGTTTTTCCAATGAGTTTTACGGTTGGGGAGGCGAAGATGACGACATGTTGAACAGGTCAGACATCCACATTTAAACTCTCTCAGTTGTAGATTTGAGTAGTGGCCAGTGGGGGTGATACAGGTGAAGTGCGTGGAGAAAGCAAATAGCCAGTTCCTACGCGTTAGTTACATCTAGCACACCCTGAAAGCAAGGACAGTCTCGGCATTAGTCTGCCCGCCTCGCCCACGTCTGCTACTGACTTTAGCGGTCCATGGCAGTCTCTGTCTTCCACACATTTGTTTTCTTTCTCTCTATTTGTTCTTGTACATGAATGCGATGTGCCATTCTTAAATAATAAACGTATATTTACTACTTGATCTTTGTTATCCACATTAGCTTACTGTATCCGTTCTCCTTCCTTTCCGCGAGTCGTTTCAGCACTAGCCATTACTACTATTGGGTGGTCAGAAGAATCCTCAGTACAATAAACAGATTTGGGTAAACGTCATGAAGCTCATTCACATAAATATACTAAAGAAAGTCTCGCGCTGTATGTCTCAAATCCTTTATTCGCTGGAACCGCGTCTGCACATTCGTATAGTCAAATGGGCCTTTCTGCGCTGATTTCTCGTTTCAGGGAAAGTGGTGTTTACCTCCATATCTTCTGCGATTTCCCGGGCACTTGTAATGGCAGATTCAAATCTGGTTTCATGATAACTGTGTGAGAAGTCTTCGTTGGCCTGTAGTTCCCGTTCCAGCGCATAAATTGCAAACTCTGGTGACTGCTTCATTTTACTCGTCTTATTGATTTGGAATGAGACATCATAACACACAGCAATGCAAATGATGAACGACCAGGAACCAATAAGCTTATAATTTGATAATGGACTCGCTTCCGAAGTCATTAAATTGCTGCATCATTTTTCTAGTGCGTAGCCTATACGTATGCTTCATGTTGGTCAAGAGCGTCGTATGCCTATACCTTGTAGGCCCTAATAGCGAAGCGGCTTCGCAGAGTTGATTCTGGATTCCAATCTCATGGAGCAGTGTTTAATCTAGTCCCCCTCGTCTGGGAGGGGAAACCAGGTTTCTGGGGAGCAAACAATTGACACAAAATTTTTTCTTCCATCTTTAAAAAGTTTCAGACTTTTCCAAAATTTTTCCACTTTTCATCTTCGAAAAAAGTTGATGACCTTTTTTTTTTTTTTTTTTTTTAGTCCTTCACCCAATTTTTTACTTTTTCCTCTGTCAACAAAATTGATGACCTTTTTTTAGGAATGCATCTCTCTGGGGGGGAGGAAACCATGTATCCACATCGATCCTGGGGGGGATTTTTCCTCCCCTGACAGTCTGTACATTGTAATATTGCTCGCCTCTGGGGGGAAACATCAATCCTGGGGGGGGGGAACTTTCCCCCCCAAAGACGTCTAGATTACTCACTGCTCATGGAGCCTTCACTGAGACGGGACATTCTTAGTCAAAATCGTCTATCGTGCAGATGACGAAGAAAATATGGCGTACAGCTGTGACAAAGAAAGACACTGCAGTGGCAGATGACTTTGCTTCGTTTCTAGAACCAGATTCAAGGTGTGCGCAGCACAGGGACCGAACTGCGTCCTGTTATTCATTTCAAGTAATCGTGCTTGTACACCACTGTTACGGCCTTTAATATTCGAGCCATTGTCATACGCCTGAGCCCGACAGTCTTCAATCACTATATTTGGTGCTTCTGCTCGCACTAGGAATGATTCCGTCAGACCTTGGCCTGTCGTGTTAGTCATTACTAAATATCGAAAAAACTTCTCTTATCTGTATGCCTTTTCTAGGTATAGGGCCTACACTGGACAAATCTTAAGATAACTGTCATTTGCTCTTCATGTGAAATGTCAAAAGTACAGAATCGTGTCTTGGATCTCCTCAGCCACCAATATTCGATCAACTCATTCTGAATATCTTTGGACAATTAGTGGGTTTCAGAAACAAACGGGCTTCAGAAACAAACAGTCACAAATAGGCACAATGACCAGCTAAATTTGGAGGCCCCTTACAAACTTGAGTCCCGCAAATGGAGGGTTCGGGGGGCCCTAGCGCCGGCACCGCGTGCGTTCATCGCTTCTGTTAAGAACTTGTGCATGCATGTACCAGAACTAACATTCTTGCTATTAGACGCTCACTACTCGCTTGGGTATAGGATTAAAGATATTGATTTATAACATAATAATGGGCTGTCTGCCTTTCGAACTGTTCTCTCAACCGTTCAACGCACAGCAGAACGACAGTCGACACAAAAGAAACAAAATTCTTCAACCGTCGAAGAGTTGACTTAATAAGCGCCTCAGCGAAAACACCAGCGCGGTCGGTCACACAGGACACAACCTTGTTCGGTTCTTCTTAAAAACTCTAAGTACTGAGTCTTGGTAAAAAAAACAACCTTAACTAACAGCAGGGTCTCGTCAGACCAAAACCATACGTCAAGGTCGTTGGGGGAATTTTTCTACTGTGCCAGATGGAAATTTGTTCCTTCGTCTGCTTGTTTCGTCGGATAACTTTTAACTGACTTTCGATTAGAAACGATAACATTATTAGATCAATCATTAGCGAAGTCTTAATCATTTAGCTAGGCTTGACGATTTAATTTGCAATAATGCTAAATGTTGTAGAGTTCTAAGCATATATGTCAACGCGACCATCCTTCGGTTTCCAAACTGCATTGCAAGATACACTGCATTGAAGCATGAACGTGATCCAGGAAATCCATGGCGATACAACGATATGTACGTATGAAGTTCCCATCGAAAGTCACTTCCTTCGGGTGCAATTTGCTAATACTGAGCAACCCCCGAGGAAACTTACTCGGTTGGTTATCTGTCAGAGGCTAAATGAAGCTCACGTGTAGTCCGCAATAATGTTGCAGATGATGTAGGATCACGTAGGCCTAACACATTTTCTGTACACAATTACACGAACGGGGGAAAACTGGTTCTCAGCATTTACGGGAAAAGGATGAGGTTACTAGACAATCTGACCCAGAAAGGTGGACCGACATGAGAAAGCTTCGATGATAGACTGTATGTGGACATCTTTGTTAGGCACGACTACCACGCTATAGGTTATCTTGTCCAGCAGAGCGAAGATTTCTGCGGACAGTTATGGATGACACGGCGATACATGGCTCCAATATTCAAGATTAGCATATCCTGAGCGAGATGAGTCACTGAATTAACGAAAATGCATACTTTAGCAACGTTGTTCTAACAAAAACTGTTCTTACAATGTGGGAGACACTTTTTTAGAATAGCGTTGACTTAAAACGTTTTAGTTTCTGAAATTTTGAGATCTAATCTATGTTGAAACCGAACTCAATGCACATTTATGCAAACTTATGGCAGAACAATTCTTCGCCTGATGGAGAGAATTTTTGACAATAGGTCTACTAAGTTTTACTAACAAGTTGCAACTAACTGAGCGTTTGTTGTTTTTCAGTGCGTTTAACGGCATGACGATTCGACCAGACGTGTACAAGACAAATGGTCTGAATAGTCTGACTTATAGATTGGTCAACTGTGAGGAGAACCTTCTCTACACGTGGATTGCAGTAGCACTGCCCGATGCACCATCACCGAAACCAATCAATCTCACAACGACTCCGACGCCGAAGCGACCACCTGCGAAGTGATCGCTTAAGCGACGGACATATATATGCGTGACGCATCTACCTGCGACGTCATAATGTAACTTAACATTTATATAGCGCATCACTGAAACGCTCTGTCAGCAGAATACTGCCAGATCAAGATCGGTTTAGGGGCCAACAAAAGACGGGGATGTGGCAATTTCGCTTTATTTACAAAACTTGTTTATTAAATATTGTATATTGTATATACTTAATATTGAAGCTAGATTAATTAAACGGAACCATTAAGAATGGTTACTTGACACCATAAAACGTTTCTGTAACTGATGAAGGATATAGAAGATTGCGCGTGGACCTACATCTCCACATCCCGATAAGACTAGAATGACAGCCATAAGGAGGAGAGTGAAGCTAGATTAATTAAACGGAACCATTAAGAATGGTTACTTGACACCATAAAACGTTTCTGTAACTGATGAAGGATATAGAAGATTGCGCGTGGACCTACATCTCCACATCCCGATAAGACTAGAATGACAGCCATAAGGAGGAGAGTGAGGGTGATCTCAGATCTCTCCAAGAAGAGTGTTACAGTGGCCCAGATCTGTGGCGCCCACAGTCTGCGGGCCGGTCACGGCGGTCAGTCTGTCGGGTGACATGTGTGGCTGAGACTGCGATCCCTGGGAAGGCACACTAATATAATATTGATTGGCATTGTTTAAAAAGTGGGGTGCGGTACTCTAGTCCAAAAAGCGTCAGTTTCTATTCGGGTCACGTGCTGTCCCCGCTTCTTCCGACTGAAAGGGCGATCCCCTAATCCCTGCACCCACGACCGCATAGACCCAAATCCCAATACGACCGCATAGACACAAATCCCGAAACGTTCAGCAGTTTATAAATAATAATAATAATAATAATAATAATAATAATAATAATAATAATAATAATAATAATAATAATAATAATAATAATAATAATAATAATAATAATAATAATGATGATAATAATAATGTCATCGATCAGCAGCCTGCACATTGTGCATTACAGGCCTATAATTTATGTAGGTCTAGGTCGACTGGGAGCACAATAGTGTGGGTCGACTTGATTCATGTATCTCAGTGATGTCAAAGAGCAGGCCCGCGGGCCATTTCTGGCTCGCCGATGATTTTTTTCTGGCCCGTGGCTGTATGCCTAAAGACTAAAAATTTGAGAATAAGTGTTCAATTTTTTTATTTTTCACAGCCAATACCAAATACATAGAGTTTTTTGCTAATGACGTCATTTTATTACGCTTGCTCAGACCATCAATATGCTAATATTCTAAATATAGATATCGATGGCTCAGACGCACATATCTGCGTCTCGTTTCCGGTTGGCTATCTGTTAATAAATATTAGAAGTTTCGAAACTTTCATAAATTTAAAATGTTGTCAAAGTTTAATAAGAAGCGAAAAGTGGACAGTGAATCAAGGTCGTTTCGCATAGATCACGTCTGACTGACTCAAATCTACATGCAAATCTCAGAGTAGCGTTAGCTGTAGATATGCAGCCTGACATCCCTATAGTCCAGGCAATTTACAGTTAGACCTGGGCAAAATTGCATCAGAAGGTTTTAAAACGGTTTCCTGTTCAGAAAAAATTGCTGAATAACATATCCAAAATCCCCTTAAATCCGACCACGGGAACACCCCAAAAAATGAATTTCAAAATGGCGGATTGGGGTTTCCTAAGAAATGCCAATAATAATACCAATAATTTGCAATTAGACCTGGGCGAAATTGCTTCAGAAGCTGTTTAAACGGTTTCCTGCTCAGGAACAATTGCTGAATAACATCCAAAATCCACCAAAATCGGACCACAGGAACACCCCCAAAATGGCCAAATCCAATATGGCCGCCATTACCATAGTGAAAAATTCACTTTTTTGTTTTTCAGAGTATATGCACGTGTAATACCTCTAATGTTACTGATTTCGGTATGTAGAATTCATTTCTGCTAATGTTTTCACCATTTGGGGTCATCTTCACCCTGAAAGGTCATGGTCAAGGTCATTTTAGCAGATTGGAAAAATTCACCTTTTTTGCTGTCTAGAGTATACGCACGTGTAATGCCTCTAGTGTTACTGATTTCGGTATGTAGAATTCATTTATGATATTGTTTTCACCATTCGGGGTCACCTTCACCTCGAAAGGTCATGGTCAAGGTCATTTGGTTAAATCAATGACGCCATCAAGTAAACTTTCCATCATTCGGTAAATGTAAATTTTCATATGTTGCTGTTCTTCACTGTGACCATATACACAGAAATTGAGTTTGACATTATTACTGTAAGAGAGTCTGTTGTTATTCTTATTGTGGAGGACCTGTAGTATCCGAGAGAGAAAGAAACTGGAATACACTTGCAGCTACTGTCGAGGATGCTATGCCAATCTACTTGTTGGGGAGATTGAGCCTAAACTGGTTCTCACCCAATGGCGTCAGGAGTCTACTCTTGCCACACATGTTGTGGTAGATTTCATGTCTAAGATGCGGCAGATTCCACTAGCACAATTCCTTAATCTTGGTGTGATCATCGATGCCGTCATAACCTCAGCTTCATCCCTCTGCCAAAATGTGAAATTCATCCATCGGGTACTTGCCTCCTATATCGAGATGTCTCAGCTGTGGAAGCGATGTTGTTGCAGCAGCTGAAATGTGTTTACACTTTTGTAGATCTTACACATGAAATCTGCCACAACATGTGTGGCAGGAGTAGACTCCTGACGCCACTTGGTAAGGTCCAGTCTAGGCTCAATCTCCCCAACAAGTACTGACTTGCTGGTGTGAGACTGTGAGCTGGAAGACCACCATCGAACAGTGGAGATGCTGAGAGCAAATTGTGTTTGAGTATCTGCCTGAGGTCCATGCCGCGCTCCTTAGCAATATCCGTGTTCCTATGCGCCTCTGTCATGTCCTTTGATGACAGGTCGTTCTTCTCCTTCTCAATTGTTGATGGTGTCTTCTGAGGATGAAGTCATGCTAAGTTTTTGGTCTTCTCAAGTAATCTGTCCTGCCTGTGTGAGCGGTAGGTATACTGACCATTCTCAACAAAGTTCAGCAGGCTGGTGATAGACCCGATCTCATGGAGTGGAACAAGAGCTAGAACTCTGCTTTAGGAGTGGCATTGCATGTGGCTTCTACCACATAGTGACCTCCAGGACCCATCGACACTCGCTGGATATTCTGCTCGACCTTCATGCCACCTCCGACAGCGCAGAACTATCCTGGGAGATCCTGAACAACCCATTGGCTCACACAGAAGCGTTGGTAGAGCTCAGGATGTGTGAACTCCAACACTTTGATTTGTTGCAGATACCACGATCTATAACGTAGGAAGTTGATGCAGTCACATTTTGCAACGATTGGCATAGTATCCTCGACAGTAGCCGCAAGTATATTACAGTTTCTTTCTATCTCGGATACTACAGCGTTCCTGATGACGGCGACCAACTGCAGCCAAACTCAAAAGTATTGGCAGGACTCAGACTTGGCCTCAAACTCCTTCTCAATTCCAGGAAATCCTGATGCAACTCCTCCACTTCTCGAATCAGGGACTCACACTGTCAAGGCAACATTGTTTTTCAGCCAGTGTAATTTTCAGTACCTGCAACTATGCCAGCACTGGATAATGTGATATGCAGCTTTGTCCTTGTGATTCAAGAATATCTCCTACTGAAGCGACCGGATCAGGTCCTCCACAATAAGAATAACAACAGACTCTCTTACAGTAATAATGTCAAACTCAATTTCTGTGTATATGGTCACAGTGAAGAACAGCAACATATAATAAATTACATTTACCGAATGATGGAAAGTTTACTTGATGGCGTCATTGATTTAACCAAATGACCTTGACCATGACCTTTCGAGGTGAAGGTGACCCGAATGGTGAAACCAATGTCAGAAACGAATTCTACATACTGAAATCAGCAACACTAGAGGCATTACATGTGCGTATACTCTAGAAAGCAAAAAGGTAAATTTTTCAATCTGCCAAAATGACCTTGACCATGACCTTTCAAGGTGAAGATGACCGCAAATGGTGAAAACATTAGCAGGAATGAATTCTACATACCGAAATCAGTAACATTAGAGGTATTACACGTGCAAAAAATTCTAGAAAGCAAAAAAGTGAACTTTCCAATCTGCCAAAAATGACCTTGACCATGACCTTTCAAGGTGAAGATGACCCCAAATGGCGAAAACAATAGCAGAAATGAATTCTACGTACCGAAATCAGTAACATTAGAGGTATTACACGTGCATATACTCTAAAAAACAAAAAGTGAATTTTTCACTATGGTAATGGCGGCCATATTGGATTTGGCCATTTTGGGGGTGTTCCCGTACTCCGATTTTTTGGGATTTTGGATATGTTATTCAGCAATGGTTCCTGAGCAGGAAACCGTTTAAAAAGCTTCTGAAGCAATTTCGCCGAGGTCTGACTGCAAATTATTGGTATTATTATTGGTATTTCTTAGGAAACCCCAATCCGCCATTTTGAAATTCATTTTTGGGGGTGTTCCCGTGGTCGGATTTAAAAGGATTTTGGATATGTTATACAGCAATTTTTTCTGAACAGGAAACCATTTAAAAACCTTCTGATGCAATTTTGCCCAGGTTCATCAGATATTTGAGCTAGATTGCCTGGACTACTACTCTGGTCAAAAGAAAACAGCGTCAAGTTTCCAGCGCCACTGTTACTAATCAGTAAAATTGAGTAAATGTTTCCTTGATGTACACTGGAGAGACATTTCATTCAAACTTAACTCCTTAATTTTTATTGCGAGCTTACTATGCGTTTGACAGAGGATTATTCTAATTTTTAAATATCAGAATAAGATAATTTTGAGTTATTTATGAACAGTAGGCCAACAAGAATACATTGACCTTAGACTTGATGAGGTTTATGTGATGTTTGTGACTGATAATGAAGATCAAAATTACAATTTTATAGGCCTACAAAGCCCTACATCATTTGACTGCTTCTATGTTAAAAGATGCACCATTTAAGATTTAGTTTTGCAAAATTATCTCACCGAGCCTGGACCCCTACCACATTTTGCTCAGGAGCCTTCGACACTTTGGCCCGCCACTTGCTGAAAGTAATGCCACTGGCCCGCCACTGAAAAAGGTTTGACACCTCTGATGTATCTTGTTGATCAGTCGAGTTTATCTGGCCCGGGGTCCAACACCCACGCTATGACGCTATGGTGTCAATCAATCTCGAGATATTTGACAAACAATATTAGCCTATTAGTCTCTGCTTCTATTGATTCGCCGTAACTTTACTTTTCTTTGCAATTGCATATCAGTTAGCTCCTGTAGTACGGTACGCTAAAACTTCAAAGAAGCTGGTAATCAAAAACAAAATCTTCCATTGTCGTAGAGAGAACAGGGCTTCTAAGTGTAGGCCTATGTCTAATTAAAGCAGGACGTAAAATAATGTTTTCCTAACACAAAGCGTGTGCTTTACATTGCCGAGTGTGCATTTGACTTGCAGTGTGTAGTTGAATTTTTGAGAGATTAGCTCAAGTCATCTACACATAATTTCATTCTAGTAAATGAGATCATTTTAGTTAACAGTTCAAGTACAGGATATGCCATGTAACACTTGCGGAAGTTAAAGGAAGAGTGTGCACCTGCGGAAGAGCTCTGTGGGTGACGGGGTTTAAAGAAGAGCGTGCACTTGACATTTCTAAGTAGGCCTAATTTAGGCACTGAATTAATGTGGCGAATCATTGACTATGGATGCGTCTAAGTTGACGGAAATGTTGTAGCTCTACACAGGCAGGAAACGTACACATCTATCTATGAAGCGGAAGCGGAAATGACGACATCTATGTGTACAGCATCATGTAACAAAATTTATTTTTACATTATGGTCTACAGTAACTTATAATGCTATAATCTATTATCTGCTAAATAGTCTATGCTATGTGAAACTGTGAAAAAAACCTAAACATTTAACTTTCCGATGAGCGATACGCAACAGTAATCAGTTTACACTACATATTTAGGAAATTTTCCTTTCTTAACTGCTGGGCTAGGAATCCAAACACGGCGCTGTTTTTGTGTTTTCATCAGGACAAGACCCCGTCACCCACAAAGAGCTCTGTATTGTCGCAATGCGCCTAAAGTAAGGCCACGCAGTAGGCCTACTAGAGCCGTACAAAAGAAAGAAGAACGCAAGTGTTACATGGCGTATTCTTTTGGAGGCTTGTGGACTAAAAACCAAACATCCAAATAGCAACATAGGCCTATCTAAGACAAGTAAGTAGGCATATAGGCCTACCACTTAAAAAGTGCAAATATTTCTGATTTTTTAAATAATGTTTAGACATCCGAATACATATATTATTCAGGGATCGGAATTAGGAACATTCGACACTATGTTTAGAAGTATAAAGATCAACTGCTCCAAGGTCGTATACATGTACATTTATTACGTGACGATACGTTCCAAATGTCCACGTGATTTTGACGACCGGTTTCAACGGAATAGTTCTATTTTTTATAAACAAATTTTCGCGTCATTGACACCTGAACAACCACAATACATTTCAGAATTGTTTTCTGCCGGTCTCAACTTTGCTTCACATTCGCATAGAATTTCCCTACCTTCCATATTCTACCTGGACGCGGATGACGTCGTGTTCTACTTGGATGCCGACAGCTACACGCCTAACAAACTCTCGTCGGCTACTACTAGGCTACTAGCCGACGTTTCGCTGTATGATTGTCTGGTTGACGTTTTGTCGATCGAACAAGTAGAGCTCTCATATAGGTCCGCACTGCCTAACGAAGGTGACCATACCAGCAGGTAATCGAGCGGGAGAAAGACCGCTCTACTTACAGACTGTCCGGTGGGAAGAGCATATATGCGCTGGTAGCACAGAGTTAGCTCATTGACTAGTTTCTCACGCAGAGCCATTGTATAAATTTACGATTACGCTAACAATGGTGACTGTTAATGTTTCTCGCATGATCTTTACTTTAGTTGCATTGGAAGTAGTTGCGATGTTTCTCTTGGCTTTGCGAATGAAACAATCTGCAATCGGAGATCACCTACTTGTCTCGATTTCTAATAGTAGTCAAATACCAGAACGTCTGAACTGTTCAACGGTCTCCTGTACTATTGGTACTGAGAATGGCGGACATAACCTGTACGCAGATGAAAGCCTGGACGTAGAAGCCATTGAGAAAAGTGAAAATTGTACCAAAGCATTTCTGCAAAAGTATTGGGATTACTGTGAAAAAGCACTCGTACTCGGACCACAGTACCAAAAGAGTTATCTCTCATTGAACAACAATCGTCGAATTACATCAATCTGTCCCTGTATTTCACCATACTTACGTAAGTATATTGACGTTTTATACTCAAGTAGAAAAATAGCCTATGTATCATCATCACCGTCATTATCATCATCATCATCATCATCATCATCATCATCATCATCATCATCATCATCATCATCATCATCATCAGTTGCTGAAGTCATTTGGCGGCGATGGGAACGAATAAATGATCTCCATTGTCCTCGGTCATTGTCGGTCAAGTCCATTGCTTCCCTTAGTGCTAGTCCAAGTGGGGCGTGGTGGCTCAGTGGTAAGTTCGGCGCCAGGTGACCGGAGGGTTGCAGGTTCGAATCCCACTCTAGCCGCTGCGTACGGACCTTGGGCAAGTCCTTCACTCGCAATTGCTCGTGGCGCTTCGGTGTGACAATTCCGGCACAGTATCAAATGCTGTAGTCGGGAGCGCCTCTGAGTAGTAGTTGACTTTGAGAGGCGCTATAGAAATATCCGGAATAAAATAAATAAATAAGTGATGATATGTTCTCATTTATATTACCCATCCAGTGTAGTCTTGGCCTGCCTTTGTTTTTTCCCTTCGAATCTTCCAGGTAGTGCACTGTGTGAGATTCGGTCAATTGGCATTCTCTGCATTATGTGCATAACATCGGAGTCTTCGTTGAACGATTTTGTCCAGCAGAGTTATTTGGATTATTATTTTTTACGTCCGACGTGCGAAAATCCCTCAGACTCTAAGAAATAAGGCTCTAAGAATTATTATTATTATTATTTTACCCGAGGTAGCATTAATCCCTCAGGCTGTCAAAACTATGTCCGGAGAAAGATAGATGGTTTTCTGGAATATTATTATTATTATTATTACTATTATTATTATTATTACGGAGTTTTATGTAGAGGTGTGGCGCCCTTTCACTATAAGCTACTCAGAATTGTGCCCAGTTCAACCACGGCTAAATAGAGCAGTATTTAAATTAGTAAAGAACATTGCCGCATGACCCACAGGGACCAAGCGAAGCACCACCGGGAGTCCATTATAAGTCACGGGGCAGTGTTTAATCTAGTCCCCCTCTTCTGGGAGGGGAAACAAGGTTTCTGGGGGTGCAAAGAATTTACACAAGATTTTTTCTTCCATCTTGAAAAAGTTTATGACTTTTCCTAATTTGACACTTGACACTTGACACTTGTTTATTTGGTAACCAAACTTAAACAGATACAGCAGAAACACGCATTATTATATTCCAAAGTCTGGCTACACAGGAGGCCCAAAAGGGGTCAAATGACCCCGCTACCAGGGCCACCTGGGTAGTAGTACAGTAAGTGGAAACCAGTCAATCATCCATCATTCTTAACTCAGTACTTAATTAAAGCCTGTAAATGTAATTATCATTATACAATGTTTTCATTGTTCTTAACAAATACTTAACTAACGCCAAGATAACATAACCTGTGATCAATCCTGTTAACATTTATAATAATTCAGTGGAATAAATTTTTAGAGAAGACCTCAGCTTATTCATAAGCAGTCACCTACATACATACTTTCATGCTAGAGTAGCCCATATGCACATATACATACTTATACCCACTTGTACCCAAGCACATCAACCTACTTACACACCTGAAAGCACTCATACCTTTTCACAGCCCTACATATATGCATATATGCATGCGTGTCAACAAACATACATACACTCTCACATACATACACTCACCACGCATACAAACACTTAAACATACATATATAGAAACATACAGATTAGCACAAGTCCACACACCATCCCATATACATACATACTCAAATACCAAATTGATTACACAATCTGCAGAGGAGTAAATTATCCCTTCTGTAAAAAATAATTGATTCATAAAATGTGTCGTGCCAGTACAAAATAAGTTGATGACCTTTTTTTTAGTCCTTCGTCAGATTTTTTCACTTTTTCTACAGCAATTACTCTCTCAAAAAAGGTTGATGACCTTTTTTAGGAATTAATCTCTCTGGGGGGAACCCATGTATCCACATGTATCGTGGGGGGATTTTCCTCCCCTAAAGGTCTCTACATTGTGATATTGCTGGCCTCTGGGAGGAAACATAAATCCTGGGGCGGACATTTCCCCCCCCCCCCCAAGACGTCTAGATTACTCACTGGTCACGGGGCCAGCAACCGAAAAAGCACGGCGCTGCATGATAGCTGTTCGCGAGCGAGGAACCAAGAGGTCAGCTTGATCAGCCGTCGCCGTTGGATACCAGTGGTTGGTGGCAAAGTTCCCTCAGGTATCAGTGCATATTTTAACTGTGTAACTAGTAGGTTTAGGATTTGCCCCAGTAATCTGAGTGATTTGTCCCAGGTAATACTCTACTTTTAATGGTGACAGAGGTCAGATCTGAACTCGGTCCAAGAGACAATGACAGATGTAGGACAGGTTTCACTCAGAAAAGCAACGGCTATGCGTTTCCGTTGCCTAAGCGTCATCAATGGCAACAATATTAGCAAAACAACCAGTAGCGAAAAGTTAAAACGTTCGTTCGCCCGCCATCTCAAGCTTTCTGGCATGTTCATTTTCTATTGACAACAACGCCACTTAGGCCTAAATAATATTTAGACATAACTGAAGCTTATCAGGGAGTGCGGTGAATTAAATTATACAATCTTTAAGTTTAAGAATTAATTAGTAAGTTAATGTAAGTAATTATGCAAATCAATTTAAATTTCACAAAGTACTACAAAGTAATAATATTCCATATAGGCCATAGGCCTACTGCATAGTAGAAAATATCAACAAAAACTCTATAAATTTTAAACATATCGCCGTCGTTCATGACATCTGTATATTTATACGTCAGTAAAACTATTCCATCAAAAGACTGCATAGAGTAAAGAATTTTGTTATGGCACACCGCTTGTTTACCAAATCATGCATTTGGACATTCCAGCTTCAGATCCAACCAATAAAACTATTGAGTCGAGTCATTTGAATGTGTAGTACTGTGTACGTTGTTGCTAACTTGCTCTACATGTAGATTTACGTTTAGGCTAAAAATGACTCTACTCGCTGCCAGGGCCCTTCTGATCGCCGGGGCCCTTGTGCATTGCACAACCTGCACAACACATTGCTACGCCACTGAAAACAACAATATCAGCAACAAAAATAGCAACAATAGCAACAACAACAACAGTAGCAACAACAACGCTTCTGAGTAGGTTTCATGAACGTGCGCTATATTAAATTTCCGAATGAATGAATGAACAACAACAGCAACGATGAAGGCGACGACGACGGTGATGATAGCTTGCTGTTTAGGGCACTTATGTTGCGCCAGATTGACTTCAAAGGCGTTTAGTTGGCTGCTTAGATGAAGTTGTTTGACAATGAATGTCTGTTAAACAAAGGATTTAGCCAAATAAACCCAATTTATAGAGATAAACGTTAAGTTTAACCACAGCTTCAACTTACGCATAGGAAAGGATCCTCCGGTAGCACCAATACCAATATACCATTGACATCACATAATCGTCATCAGCTTCGTCAATTAGGCCCACTCTCACGGTTACTCTGAAGTCTGCCGCCAGATTTTACAGCAAACCTTTGCAAAAGTTGCGAAAGGTGTGCATTTGCGATTCATGCGATTTCTGAAGATATGCTAAATATGCGTTGCGGTTACGCATCGCTGCTCTCAATGAGATGATGTTCATCCCAATCGTTGTTCCAATATTTCAGAGATTTACATTATTCATACTTCAGAGCAAATCCTCCGCACTCGCTGCCTAATGTTGGATCTCGGGTTAAATGTAAATTATTATTAAGGAGCTTTTATATAGCACCTCTTCCAGGTGATCTACTCAGGAACGTAATTGTAGGCTACACGTTTTATATAGCGACCGTTTGGCCTCGATCCTGCTCATTTTCAATGAATTGATCGGGTGAGATCCTTCACCACCGCTGCCCATTTGATTAGGCGCCACGCCATTTAAGGACCCGGTGTACACACCGTGCTAACCCGAGATTTAAATCTCTGAAATAAGCCACCTTATGGAGGAGAACTGCGATCCGCATGCTCTCTTACACAAGAGTATGGGACGCAGCCTGTGCTTCTGGGCTTATTCTAACGTGCAGCTGGACACAAAGTGTGTAGTTGAGAAAGAAATTTGTGCAGTTTAAATTAAGATGTTGTGCAGTTACTATTTTGTAGACCTAATTGTATTTATAAACAAACGAAAGTAGCTAATAATGGAATATTTAAACCAAGCTGTTGGTTCGCCGAGTCCGAAATAAGCCAAATAACGATTAGTCAAACGAGATTAAACGCAAGCAGTAATTGCAATTGGCCGTTTGTAACATAAAAAAGTTAAAAACGAAACAGTTATGAATAAGTCGGAGCATAGGGCTTCCTTGCTTTTGTGGCTGCAACTTGGCAAGGCATATACAAGAGAGATCGCAAATGCGTAGAGCGTCTCCCAACTTCCCTAGCTATTCCACACCGAGGCGAGCATGAATTAACTTCAGAGATCAAAATGCTTTTGGTTCTGAAACAGTGGCTGTGTTATCTTGAGCAAAAAAATTTCATCGTATTCTGCCTATTCGCTTCCAGAAACTGTAAATATCCCCATAAAGCAACTTTGTTTTGCTGCTTTGGTGTGTCTTTCGTTCTATGCGATCGTTTTTGCATCCACACAAGCACGGAAGTAGAAGCAGAAGGAGCAGGAGAACGAGGAGGAGAAGAAAACTGAGAAACAGAAGTAGAAAATGAAGAAGCAGAATAAGGAAGAGAAGAAGGAGTGGCAGAAAAAGAAGATGAAGAAGGAGAAGTAGCAAATCAAATAGCAGAAGGAGGAGGAACAGGAGGAGAAGGAGGAGGAGAAGAAAGAGAGGAGAATTAAAAAGAGAAAAAATTGCTGAAGTAGGAAGATCAGTTTAATGAATAGAAGGAGGAGAATAAGAAACGAAACAGGCCGAAGCAGGAGTATCAGATTAATGAAAAGAAGCTGGAGAAATGGTGGATGAGTTGCAGATGCTATTGAACGTCTGCGTAATGCTGTCAGATAGGTTAGAACAGAGAAGCCGCTGTCTTGGAAGCCCGCCCGTCGTAATTATTAACAGACTCAGTTTTTAATTTGCCTTTGATCTTCCATTGAGCTCCATCTCAGCGTCCTCTATCGGTGCTGAACCGCCAGTGCACACCCTGAGGTAGCAATAATAAACGAGAACAAATCTTTTGTTCTCTGTTGGGTTCGAACTGTCAGTCGATCAGGTTATGTGCAACATTAATGCATCCTTTTAAATGTACCAACTGTGCACTGGCGGCGATTTTGTTTCACAGGTGGGGGGACACTTTTGAACTGATCTGGTCAAAAAAGAGTTTTGAACTGATCTGGTCAAAACATTTTCTTACCCTTTATTGGTGTTTCTTCAAAATGTGGGGAGGCAAATGTATGGTGTGTGTCCCCACTCTCAAAGGTGCAGTGACGGCGCCAGACAAATTTTGTAACCAGGGCAAAGCCAGGGCGGTCATACAAGTAACCAGTGCAGAGGGCGATTTATGCCCCGAACAAATTCTGGGCAGGTGAAAAATTCTGGCAGGGCAACGACCAGGGCAAAGGCTTTTTTACCAGGGCATTTTCCCTGGCTCGCCCAGGTGTAGCGCCGCCACTGCAAAGGTGGGGTCTTGTCCCCCTCAACCTCTCCCCGGATCGCCGCCCATGCGACTGTGCGTCAACTTACTACAACGCAAGCTTTGATATTCACGGGATTGTGTTTCGTCATTTTATATCATCAGAAACAGATGCACACGCACATGACAGTGATGACACGCAACTTTACTAGGATGCAGATTCGTAAATCTGATCATAGCGCTGCAGGGCTGAATTTGTCTCAGAGTCACTATTTTTGTGCGCTGAGGCTCAATCTGTTTTTGATCAGACATAAGCGCATGAGTGCCTTCATTGTCTCGCCTACATAAACTGAACACGTTACAGAGAAAAGCCATAAAAATGATTGCTGGAGTGGAATTCAGAGACTCATCTCACATTATCTTTAATAAGCTGAAGCTATTAGACATCAATCAGATCAGAAACTATCAAATAGCAGATCTATTCTATTGCTTCGAGCATGCTATGCTGCCGATGTCTTATGCTAACTATTTTGCTAAAGCATCGATGACTCACAATTATCACACAAGGGGAGCATCTTTATATAGACCCATAAAAATTCGCACGAATCTTAGAGCTTTCAATATTAAAGCACTGGGACCACAGATATGGAATTCTATTCCACTACATATTCAGACAGCACAAAATAGGCGACAGTTTAAGATACTTTTGAAAGAATTCCTCTTAACAACCTATCCCAGTGCAGCGGCTTAATCTAGTATACAGTAAAAATTTATCTAGGTCTGGTTGGGGGAGGGGGTGGGAGCACCCAGCGCCCGAGTCTCCAACTCCACTTTTGATAGTTAAGATTAGTTAAGTATAGTTAAGGGTAAGAAACGCATCTTTATCCCAATCAACCTCAGTCAACACACAAGAGGTGTAAAACTTTCAGTTTATTTTCGTGTTCTCTCTTATGTGAATCATCTCTTCTAATAGGCTTATCTCTTAAACAGGCCCAATGCGCTAAACACTATATATAATGGGCCTAGCATTGCACTTGTTGACACGACAGTCTCTGTATACTCAGGTTCTGCTCTTTTCATGATATTCTGAATTGCAATAAACACTTCTGACTCCTATATTGTCAGGTGAGCGGCCTAGTTTTTTCTTACAATAAGTACAATCGTGCGATATACGCATTTACCTAGCCCATCCCATTAACCCAGCATAGACCGTACCCCTTAACAACTCCTACCCTGTTGCCCATCGTTCAGGTTTGGGTTTAGTCTGCCCTCTCTGCTACCTTTCTTCCCTCAATTAGTTATATCGTACATATTCATAAGACGTTTTGGAATATGTTGACGATACTGAACTATGCTTGGCTCTGTCACTGATTCTTCAGTAAAAACTAATCTGGAATTCTCCTTGTCATTCCTTTACATTGGGTTCCACTTTAACGATCTTCCAATCAATCAGTAAAAGAAATTCTCTCAGATATAGACGTCAGAAAAATTGTGTTTACAACCCTCTAATGTACTCAGTTTTTCTCCTCGTATGCATATGTCGATAAAGCAGTTCCCCAATTTTTTCATAGATATTACTAAAACGCTTGCAGTGGTGCCACCGCTGATAGCATACACGCGATGACATTGCAACATATGTAAGATCTTCTTTCACTCTGGCTCATTTTAATCCAAAACACGAATAAATCCTTCAAATAAAGTTATCAATAATTGAAAATAAACAAATCTACGAAAAACTAAGTCTTACAGGGCGACGAACAGAATACGATTGAAATTTCATACCGGTAATGTCTCTAACAGAGTTTGTAAATGCAACTCGAAGCCTGTTAAAAGGAAATATACCAGCCATAAAATTAGGCATATATACTCAAATCTAACAAAACGAAGGCAACCCAATCAGTTTTGCGACTGCTTGTACAAGGTCTTGACGAGGAATCTGAAGAAACATTTTATAATTTTATATAATTGTCTTGCATTAGATCAGGTCAGGATTACATGCGTCTGCGCCTGTATGGTAATCTTGACATTTCGATTGAGCCCGAAAAATCGAAGTCGAGGGAACCAGTTTATTCACATCATGTCTTGCTAAAGACATTAGGTAAAAGTGCACTAACGACGTGTTATGTTGTAGAAGGGAAGGTCTATGTGAGTTGGTTAAATTCGGTGGTCAACCAAGCGGATAACCATCATCCGGAACTGACTCCCGGTGGTCACTGGAGACCGACGTGGTGCATTCCGCGCCAGAGGATAGCCATCATTGTCCCATATCGTGATAGAGAATCCCATCTGAAGGCCTTCATACGAGTCATTCATCCATTTATGCAGAGACAGCTGCATTACTACACCATCTTCGTCATCGAACAGGTTTACTTGTAATCTCAATAGACCTTCTAAATATATATGTTATATTCATATAAAAAATAAAATAAATGAAAAGAACAAATATACACTACGGTCAGTGTCATAGGCTTTTCGGAGATCTTTTGTTTTAAATAGATCGCGATTTTACAGTTACAGGCAAATGTCGATGGTGTATCTCTCTTGGCAATGGTTTTGTCGAAGCCATCGCCTTAACTTTCGTCGAACAAACGAGCCATATGGATCCCTTGCGTCGATCAGCTTGGATCACTTGGATCGCCTGAAAGCGGCAAGATTTAGGTCTCCTAGGACCTAGACTGCTGACTATTTCAGGTTAAGCATTCTTTAGATTATAGTCAAGGACGATTCGCGCATAATATCGCCATGGGTGTGCGACAGCTCACTGCAAAAACAACTACGTTAGAACCAACGTAGTTCACAACGGATTACTCCGCTGTCTGTATGCTGAGTAATTCTACCTTAGGTGACGTAGTACTTTTATTAACGTAATTAAATACGCTATCATTGACGTAATATACACGTCACATATTGCTATATGCTGCATGCCTGTATATATGCATTATTTCGGCAAAGAAATAAATCATTGGCATATATTAGTATTATTATATGTTACATATTAACTCTATCATAAAACATAATTATATACCTAGGCCTCTATCTATAGCTACATTTGCAATTATGCATTCATAATATTATGCATGTACATTGTATACATATAAATCCATATTTATACGGTCAGCATATCACCTCAGATCTCCGCTAGGAAAGAAAGATGCCTTCAAGGCAATTGCTCCATTTGTGCTCCCTGGCGAACTCATCCAGAAAATGAGTACACTGACCGTACACTGTCGGTGGAAAGATCAGACTGAGAGAGAGTAAGGGAGAGAAAGAAGGACAGAGAAAGAGAAAGAGAGAGAAGGAGATTGGACATCCGCCCTAACATTGCGAGGCTAAGGAAATTGAAATCGCGATCTTATTTAAGAAACTGCTCCTTTTCTTCATATTCTTTAATAGGCCCAATATGTGACAAGCTCCAAAATGGTATCCAATCAATTAATAGCCTGTAATTGCGATATCGTGTATTTAACCCTTATCCCCCAGCTGGAGTCATTTTTACCCCAATGTTAAATTCACATGGGCTACTTTAAGACTATTTGGAATTAGAAACTGGACTTTTAGGAGTCCTTTTTATGAACGGTTTGGTATAACT
Source organism: Allolobophora icterica (assembly GCA_963556255.1). Taxonomy (NCBI): domain Eukaryota; kingdom Metazoa; phylum Annelida; class Clitellata; order Crassiclitellata; family Lumbricidae; genus Allolobophora; species Allolobophora icterica. Next base: position 63,300,302 of record OY744602.1, on the reverse strand, counting down.
CTTCTGCATATCCGCTTTAGGTAGCCATTCCCATCTAGAAATTTATTAAGCGCCTCCCGCAAAATAACTATTCAGAGGCGCTCTCAGCACAGAAGCCCCTGGGAAAACTGCCAGTTTCCATAAGTCTTTTTGTATACAAATCTTGTATACAAGCAGAAGACGACCTAAACCACCTGCCCAAAAATAAGCGGGATTAGAAACGCAAAAGAGGTAGCCTATCTTGCACGAGTCCATCGCCTAATCGAATTACTTCTATAGCGCCGTTTTAAAAATACACAAGAAATCAGTCGTATAAATTATTAGCTACTTGCACAATAGGTTGTGATAATTCCGATTAAAGTTGACTAGGCTGAATAATATATGCTAACGACAGGTGCAATAATGTAGTTTTTTCCAATCATATCCCATGATGCATTGTTGATAGACGAAGCCATGGATATTTAACAAAGCAACTCTGATGAACATTGGCTTCAAGGAGGCTGTGGCCAGAGACAATTTCGACTGCTTCATCTTCCACGACGTCGATATGATACCAGAAGACGACCTCAACTTCTACGGATGCTACAAGACACCTCGTCATATCGGTGTCTACCTCGATCGACATAAATACAGGTTAGTATTTATTGCAGAACCTCATTTATATTGCGCCTGTTCAGATATTTACTCGGAAGAACTTGTTTTAAGATTTCGAGTATTAGGTCCCGAGTTACACGCTGTCATTGACTTGTCTTAGGGATATGGATTATCATGCATTCATATATCATTCGTTATCGTACAATAGTTCCAACAGCTTTAGGCCTAGCTATTACTGGTCTGATTGGATTCTGATTGATTCGAAGCGTGACTTGTTGCCACTATCGGCTTGGACAATATACCCTTGTTTAACAACCCATCAAACCAGCTCAACTGCTGGTGATGGTTTTTGCAGTCATCTTATTTGGAATCCACTATTATTTACTCTATTTCTTCTTTCCTTGTCCAAAGCACAATCAAACTTGACTCAAGTGTTACTATTTAACTTCTATTCTGAAATGTAAGTAGTCAGACTATGGTTTAAATTATAACTTCTGTATTGCCACTGAACAGACAATTATTTTTATCATCATCATCATCATCATCATCATCATCATCATCATCATCATCATCATCATCATCATCATCATCATCATCATCATCATCAACTTCGAATTTTTAATAAAGTTCTTATATTCATTGCTATCAATAAAATATAAAGAAAAGCCAACAAAGAACATCTTGGCCGATTCTTATCGCAATTGAAATGTTTTTTTTGTGAATGCAGGATTTGGTATCCCGATTTATTTGGAGGAGTCACGTCGTTTACGAGAAAACAGATGGAATCTGTAAATGGTTTTTCCAATGAGTTTTACGGTTGGGGAGGCGAAGACGATGACATGTTGAACAGGTCAGTTAAATTCTTTCAGTTGTAGCTATGAGCAGTGGCCAGTGGGGGGTGGGGGTGGTACAGGTGAAGTGCAAAGAGCCAGTTCCTACGCGTTAGTTACATCTATCACACTTGATCTTCGTTATTCACATTAGCTTACTGTAGGCCCTATCTGCAGTGCTCGAAATGGAAAATTTTACGAAACGGAACGCTAGTCAAAGATATGGGAGCATTCACGTTAATTTCATAGTATTTTCCACAATAATTCATTTGACGAACCGGAACGGAACGCTGACGAACCGGAACGGCGTTCCGGTGCGTTCCGGTCCATTTCGAGCACTGCCTATCTGAGAGTATCCGCTTTCAAGCTGACTTCATGTACAAGGCACGTCATCTAGTCTACTTAGGACTCTTCGTGTTTCCTTTTAAACTTATTCGAGGGGTATCAGCAAATTACAGCAATATTGTATATATATATATATATATATATATATATACTACCTGTAACCCGTGAAAAGTCACGGTATGTAAATTTAGTTCAGAAACTGGGCTGACTATAGGAGCTGCGCGACCTGTCTCTGCTTCCAAAGTTTCTTCTTCAATCTCTACTTCACGTGTTTTATAAACTGCAGCATACATTAATCTGTCTAATCAACTGGTCCAGCTGCAGCGTTCATTGGATGGGTGCTGGAGTCGTAAATAGTTTGCCATGCTGGAATCAATGACGAATATAATGAGCATACTGCCTAAGAGTGCCTTGGACAACTAACGTTGATAGGGTTGGCGAGTCCAGGTACAGCTGCGCTTTGTGTGTGTGTGTGTGTGTGTTTGTGTGTGTGTTTGTGTGTGTGTGTGTGTGTGTGTGTGTGTGTGTGTGTGTATGTGTGTGTGTGTGTGTGTGTATGTGTGTGTGTGTGTGAGAGAGAGAGAGAGAGAGAGAGAGAGAGAGAGAGAGAGAGAGAGAGAGAGAGAGAGAGAGAGAGAGAGAGAGAGAGAGAGAGAGAGAGAGGGGGGGGGAGAGAGCGAGATAGCTAGACAGACAGACAGACAGACAGACAGAGATAGGTCAGCTGTACCGGTCAACCTACCGGCCTGACCAGCCAGTGTGATAGGTCAGCTTTGTCGGCTGACTGGAGCTGGCCTATCGAATGGGCCGGCCTGAGTGTTTGAGGGAGACGGCCCTCCCTCCCTTCCTCCCTCACTGGCCGGCGTCAGAGGACTCGAGTTACGGGACGTACATTGGTAATTATTATTGTTTGATAAAAATTGATATATATATATATATGTATATATATATATTGTTGTATGTACAGTGGTCAAGTGGAAGGATGCAGGGCTTATTCTAAGGTATTTTCTCAACTGCACAAGAGGGGCGAATTAGAGGGTCAGAGGGCTGTGCCCCAGTGGGATCCAGGGGCAAAGCCTTTGTCAAGGGGTTTGCTCCCTGAAGCTAATAAGATATGACATTTCAAACAGTGAATTCGCCTCATTTTTGGCATTTTTAGTGCATATTATCATTTCAATTTTATGACTTCCGGGTGGACATAATTAGTTACGGCTGTTCAAAGACAATTCATTAAACGGCATCCTGGCCTAAACCTTATAAGGAATAAGTAAAACATAGTTCAACTGTTCTCCAGTAGCAAGAGATATGGACGAATCATCACGAATGACAGTGGAATGTAACTGTGGCAGACTGGTGGCCTTTAAACAATCGCCAGTGTTCGGAAGCGAAGTATAGAGTTGTTGCAGAGACAGAAAGGGGAAAGTGGGAAAAATCGGGTAAGCTTTCCCATTCAAACGCTTTCGGCTGCAGTTTCATAATGAAGGCACTCATGCGCTTATAAATGTCTGATCAAAAACAGATTGAGCCTCAGCGCACAAAATAGTGACTCTGAGACAAATTCAGCCCTGCAGCGCTATGATCAGATTACGAATCTGAACCCTAGTAAAAAATCATTATAGATAGATAAAACAAGGCAATCGCTTTGCTATACATGTCAAAATGTGTGCATTAAGTTGTGTGTCATCGCTGTCATGTGCGTGTGCATCTGTTTATGATGATTTGCAATGAGGAAACACAATCCCGTGAATATCAAAGCTTGCGTTGTAGTAAGTTGACGCACAGTCGCATGGGCTGCGATCCGGGGAGAGGTTGAGGGGGACAAGACGCCCACCTTTGAGAGTGGGGACACACACCATACATTTGCCTCCCCACATTTTGAAGAAACACCAAAAAAGTAAGAAAACTTTTTGACCAGATCAGTTCAAAACTCTTTTTTGACCAGATCAGTTCAAAAGTGTCCCCCCACCTGTGAAACAAGATCGACGCCAGTGCACAGTCGGGACATTTAAAAGGATGTATGAATGTTGCACATAGACTGATCGACTGACAGTTCAAACCCAACAGAGAACAAAAGATTTGTTCTCGTTTATTATTGCTACCTCAGGGTGTGCACTGACGGTTCAGCACCGATAGAGGACGCTGAGATGGAGCTCAATGGAAGATCAAAGGCAAATTAAAAACTGAGTCTGTTAATAATTACGACGGGCGGGCTTCCAAGACAGCGGCTTCTCTGTTCTAACCCAACTGACAGCATTACGCGGACGTTCAATAGCATCTGCAACTAGTCCATCGTTTCTCCAGCTTCTTTCCATTCTTTTCATTAATCTGATACTCGTACTTCAACCTTTATCGTTTCTTGTTCTCCCCTTCTCTTCATTAAACTGATCATCCTACTACAGCAAATTTTCTCTTTTTAATTCTCCTTCTCTTTCTTCTTCTCCTCCTCCTTCTCCTCCTGTTCCTCCTCCTTCTGCTATTTGTTTTGCTACTTCTCCTTCTTCATCTTCTTTTTCTGCCACTCCTTCTTCTTCTTCTTCCTTATTCTGCTTCTTCATTTTCTACTTCTGTTTCTCAGTTTTCTTCTCCTTCTCGTTCTCCTGCTCCTTCTGCTTTTACTTCCGTGATTGTGTGGCTGCAAAAACGATCGCATAGAACGAAAGATACACCAAAGCAGCAAAACAAAGTTGCTTTATGGGGATATTTACAGTTTCTGGAAGCGAATAGGCAGAATGCGACGAAAATGTTTTGCTCAAGATAACACCGCCACTGTTGCAGAACCAAAAGCATTTTAATCTCTGAAGTTAATTCATGCCCACCTCGGTGTGGAATAGCTATAGGGAAGTTGGGAGACGCTCTACGCATTTGCGACCTTTCTTGTATAATTATGCCTTGCCAAGTTGCAGCCACAAAATCAAGGAAGCCGTATGCTCCGACTTATTCGTAACTGTTTCGTTTTTAACTTGTTTATGTTACAAACGGCCAACTGCAATTACTGCTTGCGTTTAATCTCGTTTGACTAATCGTTATTTGGCTTATTTCGGACTCGGCGAACCAACAGCTTGGTTTAAATATTCCATTATTAGCTACTTTCGTTAGTTTATGAATACAATTAGGTCTACAAAATGTAACTGCACAACATCTTAATTTAAACTGCACAAATTTCTTTCCAAACTACACACTTTGTGTCCAGCTGCACGTTAGAATAAGCCCTGGAAGGATGGTGAAAAGAAGGATGATGAGGTAGGACGGTGGGAATAGGAAGGAAGGTGTTGTAAGATAATTATGTGGACGCTTCTTTGAAGAGTTTAAGGGTTTCTTTGCTGATATGTGTAACTTGATGCCGGTCTTCGTTTGTATGGGTGATTACTCTTTGGTGAAGTCTATAGAGGTATCGTTACATATTTGTGTAATTGGATGATGAAAGATGTGTGGAGACAGATAAATAAAAGGAAGAACACGGGGCGTAGAAGTGTTTTTTTCTGGTAGAAATCTTTGTGTATAATGGTAGCTGCAACCTTTTAAAATAAAATTGAGAAAACTATGTCGAACATGTCTGCGAAGGACCTACCTCTAGGACCAACGGAACGCCACAACATACATACATAGGTCTACATACAAATGCTTTTTACTATCCAGGCTCAGCCGTTTGCACAAAATCTTTAGAGTTGAACAAATGATACACATCTTCAGGGCCGGATTAGCAAATGTGGTGGCCCTGTTCAGTAAAACTGTGGGGGCCCCAACGACTGTATACTGTAGACTGTAGAGCGTACACAATAAAATGGCGTCATTTTATAATGTGTCACATAGCACTTGAGTTCCGGTCAGGTCAGAGGTCTAGAAAGTGGGTTACCAAACGCGCATCGTTTCCCCTTCAAGACCGTTAAATGATTATAATGGCACCCAATTAATCTATATTTGGCGCCATTTATGCGCAATGCCGAATAAGAGTGATGATGATGATGATGATGATGATGATGATGATGATAGTAATAATAACAATAGCAAGAAATATAATAATAAGGACAATAAGCGTAATAATAAATATAATAACAATAAAACAACAATTATGTAATAACGAAAATTTAAATATTAATTTAAAATTACTAGTAATAGACGTGTTTCATCACAGAAGAGACTTGCGTCGATCATAATTGAAGTGACGTAACAATAGGTCTTTATTCTCTAGATTTAAACCTAATAACAATAGACGTATTCATAATGAAGTGACGTAAGAATGGTCTTTATTCTCAAAATATAAAATTACAAACTATGGACGTATTTCACAACTGAAATGACGTGACAAGCGGCCTTTAGGCCCATGGGCGGCGATCACGGGGGCAGGGGGGTCGAGGGGGACATGACCCCCGCCTTTAAGAGTGGGGGGCCACAAAAAGGCCAACAAATGTAATTGCGCGTGAGGGTTTTCACTGCCTGTTTGACCAGATGAGGAAAAACTCTTTTTTTAAGTCATTCAATTTTCGTCGGAGAAAAAAAGGTCATCAGTTTTTGGGGGGGGATGAATTTCTAAAAAAAGGTCATCAACCAGTCTTTTACTCATTTTTACTATTAGACTTAACAAATAACAACAATTATGAAATATTGAAAAAAAATTATTTTCCATGTGTGGGGGCCCCTCAAGTGTGGGGCCCCTGTTCGGCCGAACATGTTGAACATGCTTTAATCCGCCTCTGCACATCTTGCTGTTTACACATAACCGGTTTTCGTTGGAAGAATTTTTCTGCTGCGTCAGACGGAAATTTGTCCTCTGGTCTGCTAGTTTCGTCGGATAACTTTAAATGACTTTCGACTAGAAGCAATAACATTATTAGATCAATCATTAGCGAAGTCTTAATCATCTAGTCTACGCTTGACGATTTAATTCGCAGCAATGCTAAATGTTGTAGAGTTCTAGACATATATGTGAACGCAACCATCTTTCGGTTTCCAAACTGCATTGCAAGATACACTGCATTGAAGCACAAACGTGATCCAGGAAATCCATGGCGATACAACGATATGTACGTACGAAGTTCCGATCGAAAGTCGCTTTCTTCGGGTATAAGTAATTAATTTGAACGTAGTTATAGCAACCTCTTGGATTTGGTTATCTGCGGCTCCAAGGGTAGATGAAGCTCATATATAAATATATAATATATATATAATTATATCTATACATATAATATCCATATAGTGTCCGTCTGTCGGGGGACGCTACGTCACAAACGGGTTCTGTTCTATTGTGAAACATAAACCGTTTGTCTTGATATGACGACGGTGGTCTTGACGACGGCGATAACCAACGATACATATAGGCCTATAATATGACGTCATAATATGACGGGCAAATACACTAGTATATATATAATTATATATATACATATATATATATGTTCGTGTTTTTAATGCAGAATTTTTGCGATACGTTTTGACATGTTTGGACGTTTGCTGATCCCGGTTTTACGTGTTCTTACTATTTTTCGTTTTCTCTTAGTAGATTTCCAACTCTTTGAAGGTGTTTATGCATATTATCTTGTCGTACGCCACTGCTTGCTGAGGGATGAGCTCATAGGCGCCGGTCCTCCCCTCCCTTCCCCATGCCCATTTTCGCTCCCTCCCTTCCCCTCCCCTTAGGTGAGTTTTAGCGGATTTTCGGAGAAAGGAAATTGTTTTCTTGTCAAGGGTTACGAGGGTTAGAAAAAGTATTGGAAATCGGTGACGTTCGGACGTTCCAGTCTTTAAATAATAAATAATTAAATAAATAATTTATGTACTGGCTGTGACTGTGAGATTGTGCAATGTTTGGTATTTGTGTTGCAATTGTACTTCTTAAGTTGTGAGATTACTTAGGTATAAAAAATTTGAATTTAAGTTTCGAATTCTTCTGGGTGCCACGCACCCACTGATCTTTCTCTCTTGGTGCATTCACAACCAAGGCTCCCATGGAGTCGTCGCCTATGGATGAGCTTATCATGTCCACAATCAGGTAATTTGCTCGTCTAGGCAAAGCAGGAGCGACGCGAGTCTTCGGCCTGACCTCGACCGTCAGTCATAATTGGCCCTTCGACCTATATATACCGACCGGGATGAGACCAATACCTTTTCAGCTCAGACGCAGCAGTTCGAGGGATTTCTGGACGCTGCATCATAATTGGACCCTATAGGTTCCACTCGGTGATGGCATGATCGTGCATTGCGGGTGCAACCGCCTA
>OY744602.1:63224842-63287342 GCA_963556255.1 Allolobophora icterica | reverse complement strand
TATGAGCCTCCTTCTAATCCCTCGGCTCGTTACAACCCACGACAAAATAAACAACAAAACAAACAACCCACGACAAAATAAACAGCACATGACAAAATAAACAACAAACAAATAACAAATGACAAAATAAACAAAAAGACAAACAACACGACAAAATAAACAGCACATGACACACAAAAAACAAACACACGACAAAATAGAAACAAACTAACACTACAAAGCATTTAGATTTTGCATTTGTATTTAGTTTAACGACAAAAGAAACAACAAAGCAAACAACAAAATACAAAATAAACAACAAGATAAAGAACAAAACAAACACGAAAGTAGACAACAAACGACAAAATAAACAAAATAAACAAAACAAACAAGACAAAAACACAAAAACTACACAAAGGGCTTACGGGATTCTAAGCCACGCCAGAGGCCCCCTGCCTTAACGAGCTTACGGGAGATTAAGCCACGCCAGGGGCTCAGCAGGGATGTAGTTTTTGTTTATTTTGTCTTGATTGTTTTGTTGTCTATTTTGTTATTTTGTCGTTTGTTGTTTGCTTTCGTGTCTGTTTTGTTGTTTACTTTGTTGTTTACCTTGTCGTTTGTTGCTTGTTTTGTTGCTTGTTTTGTCGTTAAACTAAACACAAATCCAAAAAACTAAATACTTAAAAAAATAAATACAAATACAAATACAAAAACTAAATACAAATACAAAAAACTAAATACAAACACAAATCAAACAGCACACCCCACACACAATCCCAACAATACGGAGCCACAGAACAACCATCCCATCGCCCATCCTCCTCAAGCAGAAAACTTGCGGCCAGAAAATCCAAAGACACCTATCGAAACACAGTAAAATAATGAAGGTTATTATTAGTACACGTTATGACAAAACAGTAACATGAAATGAAAGAAAAATTCAAGTCTTTTCCTGGGGCGAGCCCTGTTGGTCCGCGTCACACTGACATACATCAAGAAGTTTTATGTTCCAGTCTGAAGTCGACCAGGTCTGCGATCGTTGCACTCATTTCCATGAGGAGATATGCATGGTGCCTCACAACCGTATATAAACTCAAGCCCATTGTATCTTATCATGACTCGGATCTTCCTCTAGGAACAGTCTTCAGCTTTACATACGTGCTGTTGCGTTTAGCTCTGTTCAGTAGACATTTCCGAAATGTATTAAAATGCACTTAAATATTTAGATGAGTTAGTCATTCGTGCAGCGCCTTTGTGACGTAGCCGACTTAAAAGGTGCTATATTAAGTGGCTTGATACAAGGAAACAAACAATCATACATATATAAATACACACATACATATATGCAATCAATTCTGTTAAGTACTGATATAATTATAATTGCAAATTTATATAGCATCGTTTCATAAGGGCCTATATTATTATTATTATCATTAGGTTTTTTTACCCAAGGTATCAAAGAATCCCTCAGGATTTGGAAAAAATTGTTAAGTACTATTATTATTAAATTGTTAAGTATTATTATTAGTTTTTTTGCCCTGAGGTACTTCGTTCCCTCGAGGTCTTAGAGATTAGATAAGTTATTTTTCTGGAACGGTTATTATTATTATTATTATTATTATTATTATTATTATTATTATTATTATTATTATTATTATTATTATTATTATTATTATTATTATTATTATTATTATTATTATTATTATTAATTAGTAACTTCTATCGCACCGGTATCTAATGCACAAGGCATCAACCGATGGAAATCAAAAGACAGTGACATTCCAAGATTTTTAAAATTGAGCAAAAGAATATATCTTAAACAAACCACGAGGAGAATAGAACTGTTTACCTTCATGCAGGTCAATGGTTCTTTCGGATTTCGTTTCTCCAGACTTGAAGTGAGACTTAGAGCCAGTCTGCTTGATTGGACTATCTGAGGCAAGCTTTTTGGTAGCTGGGCTGTTGGAGGAAGGATCTTTTGTTGTACTTGCAATTGGATCCTTTGAGGCTCGATCTTTGGAAGCATGACTCAGCGGCTGGACTGTCTACTTCCTACTTTCATATGACTGTCAGATGTAGAGGTTCTGTGTTCATCTGCTTTAAGTTGATGCTTTAAAATCTGAGCAGATGTTGCTGGATTTCAGTAGGCCTATGGTGTTGGATGAGTTCTTTAGCTTCTGGGTGCTGCTGGGCAGATCCAGTTTATGGAATGGCAGGTTCATATGGTCCAGGGTAAGGATGTACACTGTACAGGCCCAGTCAGTCCAGGATTTATATCGGCAGGCTGCTTTGACCCTGGCTGTTACTGGATGAATCTAATTGTGCCAGGGTGTGGCTGGTCAATTCAGTTATGTACAGGCTGTTGGATTAGTGCACTTCCTTTAGGAATTGGTTGGACAAACCTATCTAATCTACCGTTTGATATACCCTGATGGTAGTCAGATCTATTACCAAAATGAACTGGTTGTTCATTATGTGCCAGTCTGGGCCAGTGTAGATCTGTTGCTCTTGGAAATCACACACTGTACAAGAGTTCTAATTCTGGGTCGACGACTTGTCTTTATCCAGTTTCACGACTTGACTTGATCTTTCTCTAGGATTTCTTTTTCAAAGCAGTTGAACTGTGCAGGCTCCTACAATCAACAATTTCACACCACAATAATACCATCACAAATGCCATCAATTCACCAATTTCAAATTAACATTATAAAATTTAGACAATCGACTTAAGATTAATTCAACATCAGTCTGTCACCCGATCAGTTAATTTCTAATCTCAGTTCAGCTGAGGGGCATAGTTTAACATACAGAAAAGAAAGTCAGTTATTTCTTCTCTTAAAGATGGCAGGTATCCATGGTGGCCACCGTTGTAACCAGTCTTGTTATCAAGACCTTAAACCTCGAGACCAAGACCAAGACTTTGAACCCCGAGACCAAGACCAAGACTTTGAACCTCGAGACCAAGACCAAGACTTTGAACCTCGAGACCAAGACCAAGACCAAGACTTTGAACCTCAAGACCAAGACCAAGACCCAAAAAATCACATTCAGCCCAAGACTTCTTTTCCTTACAAAAAATGTCTTGTTGGACTACGTACTCGCGATTTTAACGAAAATGTGAGTCTTTTATTTTATTCAGGCAAATTAACTTTAAATGCAGACTGCAGAGAATTCAGAATTTGTATTTGCAAAAGTCCTTCATGCAAAATGTTATTCCAAATGCCTTTTGTATTTTATAGAAACCAATTCACTCAGAATTTTCTAACAAAGACGTGTATTGTGGGGCCTCATAAAAATTCCGCTATGTGAAAAAATACTTTCCATAGGTGCTGAAGTCGCTGGCACAAACAGTAGCTTTTCAAGCACTGGATGTAAATGTACAAATTCGTGAGCCTTTTTCAAATCCTCCATGGCTTCAGAAAAAGTCTCGGCAGGGCTTCCAGACACAGCATAACTTAGTTGCTGCTGTCGATGTTTTTTTACCAAAACTTGCATCCGTCCGTAGGTATTTGTCGGAGGCTATGATGAAAACAGGCTTGATAAATGTTTAAATTCTTGAGTTTTGTTAAATGACTGTTCATATTGACAGCCGGTCTTGGTCTTAATCTTGCGAGACCAAGACCAAGACTTTGAACCTCAAGACCAAGACCAAGACCAAGACTTTTGGTCTCAAGACCAAGACTTTAAAAAACGAACTCGAGTGCACTCGAGACCAAGACCTTGGTCTCGAGGACAACAAGTCTGGTTGTTACTAGGACGCAGAGTTTCGTAGGCCAGCGGAACAAAATGATACTGCAGCCGAAGTGGATTGTATTTGAATATTTTCCTGGATACCGAGTTCCGCGGCCTCACCGATCGAATGAGATGTAGCAGCCAAGTATGAAGCAACCACGATAATTCACAGGGACATCCCAGATAAAACTACGACCATTCCGCCAAAGTACCCGGAGTCAGTCGCTAGGGCGTTATCGACCGGCTTAATGAGTTAGAGACTGACTTAACAACTCAATCGACTAGGCCTACGTCACATGCTTATCAACTGTCTCGGTTGCTTAGACTTGTCGATTGAATAATTTACTGACTTGATATATCGACTTCTCAGGTAATTAGGTATGTTTATTAGACACCTAAAAGGATATAATATATTTTACCGCATTCTGTACTGACCGTACAGTCATTTCCGTGGGCATTAGATGAGACCAATATGGGCTCTATACGGGAGCAGCTTTATACGGGTCCAACATGGGAATATGGGTCCTATATGGTTCCGCTCCACGTGGGCATTGCTGGTCCTAGGCATAGCCGCATAAGAAAAGCAGGCAGTTGCCTGGGGCCAGTGTGAGAATTGTAGAAAAAAGACGGGGGGGGGTGTCAGACTTTGATGATTTTGATCCATGCGGAGTTGAATATTTTATCCGTGTTTTGCAGACTAAGATAAAGCAAAAATGCATTAGAAAGCGTAAACTCCTTATTGACATCACTAACTTTATTAGTATACCATTCACTTGGTCGCACATCTCGCATTAAACCGGAAAATTACTTTATTAGTGGCCCACAAAGTGAATTGTGAAAGAAAATGCTTAAATCTATGCACGTTGGAAACGACCCCTAGGGTGTGCAATGAAGTCTTAACTGGGGTCCTAAGAAAGACTGAGGGTTGAACCCTCGCCTCGACAATTCTCACCCTGCATGGGCGCCAAAATCTAGGGACGCCATTTAAAAAAACTGTGCTTTAACAGTTTTGTTTTTCTGATTACTATTTACAAATTATAATAAATAACTCACTTCAACGTTATGTTCTAGCCTGGTTCCTCACTGGGTTGTGACGTGGGGTGAATCGTGGAGTTGGGTCAGAGGGCGCCAAATGTATGCTTTGGTTGAAATGCCATTTGGGCTAGGACCGGCACCTCTGCGTGTGGGCATGTTGACAGAGGACAGACCGATGACTGTGAAATGTTAATGTGAATTTATAAAAAGTAACAAACGCAATGAGTGTTTATAAAAGGAATAAAGCTTACGACTAAGTCCAAGGTCGGATTTGTCTCAGGTATGTAAATGGCCGCCTATTTTTCCGAATTTTAAAAAGATATCATAAATTTTCCTGGCTTCATCTGCATTTATACCGCTGTGTAAAGTCGTTGAAACCAGCGTATTTTCAACGAGACGTTTGCATGTACGAAGAGACACAGAAAATCTAAAAGCGAACTGTTCGAACGAATTTAGGCCCTATAGGGCCTAGCCTACTTACACATCCGATCGGGAATGCATCTCCTCCACTCGTCTCTGTCCATCGCCAGCTCCTGGGCCTCGTTCCAGGCATCTCAAGTCGTCTCTGATGATTTCCGGCCGTGGTCTTCCTCTCTTCCTCCCTCCAGAATTCTATTATATCGATCGCTTGGTTGGCTCTTCTATCTTTATCCATACGAGAAACACGTACGCTCCATCCGCTTCAATCTTCTCTTTCTGATGATATTTTCTATATCTTTTGTCCCGTCCTCTCTCTTTTAGTTTTGTTTAATGGTATCTTGTCGCGCCATGATGCATGCAGAACTTTGCAGAAGAAATCTACAACCATTATGAATGAATGAATGAATGAAAATGAAACTATTCTACAGCAAAAATCGTTGCCATGGTGAAGGATTTTACGTCATCAGTATATAGCGTTTGTTTTACAATATGACGTCATCAATTAGTATCCACTCACGGCACCGATATTGATCACGTGCATCTTTTATCCCAAAAAATTATATTTTTCGATATTAGATGATGAACTTCAGTAAGTATGTACGCAAATATCGCAACAGCTTCGGGAGATTTGCTTTGACAAATTTACCAGGTCTTTGATTGTGATTTATTAGTAATTCGGGTTGTAGAACTATACTACTATGGGGCAAACCAGAACCGAGTATAGGCCTTACGTGCAGGCCAAACCCGTGTGAAATTTGTCTCGAGTTTCTACATAGTATATCAACTAGCTGTATAGGCCTACAACTCATCTAATCCTTTTAGGCCTATAACTCCTGCTGCAGCCATTTAGTGTATTCAAGTTGCGTTCTGACATCTTGTATAAGTAATAAACGAAAATTGATTGGTTGATTGATTGGCGGGTACCGTATAAGCTTACTGCTAACAGTAGTTGTTGTGTTTCATCGGGCTGGGTCTGTGAAATTTCATCTGGAAATCTCTGCAGAGGCGCTATTGTGATGCACATAACCTCAATCGATTGTCGCTTCTTAGAATGCATATGCTTACTAATTAGGCCTACAATTACATTCTGAAATCACAGTTTGTTGGACAACACCAGTCGAGGTCGATGAGACCCAGTTGAGATCAGAAGATAAGTAGATAAGCAATTCGTTATAATAAATGTTATCTCGGACGGTCGATCGGAACTAATCGACGTTAGAAACAGGCGGTGAAATTAGGCCTACAGCTATAGCGCCTGGCGCCAGCAAACACAGAAGGCCCGCGGACCCATCAGGCCTGTAGGCCTGCTGTTCGGGATAAAGGAGGAGGGCGACGTTCATCATCTTTATATAACACAGCAGCGTCGTTTACCAGAAACTACTTCTACTATCATGGGCGGCGATCGGGGGGGGGACGGGGGACATGTCCCCACCTCTAAGAGTGGGGGACACTCCATAGGCCCTACATTTGTCCCCCCACATTTAGAAGAAACACTAAAAAGGCGGAGAAATGTAATTGCGCGTGAGGGTTTTCGCAGCGTTTCTGACCAGACGAGGTCAAAATAGAATTTTTGAGCAGAAGCGTCCCCCCCAAAAAAAATGATGAGAAAGAAGAAGGAATTCGTAAAAAAGTCAAAAGAATTAAAAGTTTTAGACGAAATCATAAAAAGAAAAGGGTCATGAGGTTATTGTTGGGAGACGGGAAAAAGTTGTAAAACGTGGCGAATGACTAAAAAAAGGTCATCAATGAAGTGGCAGAAGAAATTGTTTTTGGGGGCAAGATTTTCCAAAAACGGTCGTCGACGAGATCGTGGCCGACTTTGTCCCCCCCCCCACTCTCAGACAAGATCGCCGCCACTGGGGGTGAGCATCCATAAATGATTGAGAACGATTTTGGTTTAGTAACTGCGGTAGTTGTGATTTGTGCTGTTTGTTCTAATTCAGCGGTTCTACACCTTTTTAGTGCTACGACCCATTGATAACGTTTCCAAAGTTGTGGCGACCCCAACAATAGGCCTAAAATTGAATTGGGGTACCCCTTCACCGTATTTTTGCTAAAAATTATGATGCATTTCACTTCTCACCACATGATAATCCATACATAACATACATAACATTAATCAACAAAACAATTTGTAATTTTTTTGGTAGGGCCTAATAGTCTGAAATTTTTAAAAGTAAAATTTAGTAAATCAAATGTTTAGGCCTACTTGACGTTTAATATTTATTGTGCACTGTGTTGTGTACTATGACTGCACAATTTAGAGTTTAAAATGTCAATGTCAGCTGTTAAATTTAAAGTTTAAACATTAGGCCTACTTCAGATTTAAGAAGAAAACAAAGCTACAAAAGGCCAACAATATTATTTCAATTATAAGTTTATAACTAGAAAAATGATGGAGTTTTGCAATTCAAATTTCCGAAGGTTCCAGCCGACCCTTGGCAAATCGTAAGGCGACCACTGTGGGGGTCGCGACCCACAGGTTGAGAACCGCTGTTCTAATTAGATATCGATTATTTCCGTGTTAAATACACCCTTTAAAATGGCTGATGTCTCTGCACTGTGTGAAATGATGACAGAATTTATAGGGCGCCAAATAGGCCTACAGCAAGGAGATTTAATATTGAGTTGGTAAGAGAACGTGACGTCAGAGGTTGGTTGGCCAACCCTGAAAATACTGTTGCACCCATAGAGGTATATAATACCTCATTGGTTGCACCGAAGCAGCACCCTGAACGGCCTCAGGTAGAGGTCGCGGCCATCGCAGACAATCCTGGTAAAGTGGAGGTGACCACGGGGGTCTGACGGAGTGTCCGACTCCGTCTAAAGCGCGTGTCGATTACTCGCTGCCCACCCACGGTCGAACGGTAGAAAAGGCACCTCGTGTATTCCGGTTTTCCCCGCAACCGTCTCCCTGCAACAGCGCGAGTGGTCGCCAGGTGGCACCACGGTCGCCACACTTGATGAGTTTGGTGGACAGGCCACGTATGGCTTGAATGTAGGCCTAGCCGCCTAGGCCTTATTAATCACAACTATCTTATTTAAATAACTCATAATAGTTCTATATTTAAGTTGTTCAGGTCGAAATGCTGACTCCATATTTGCTTATCACATAGCGTGTATCCTACACAGGCGCCAGACTTAGGCCTAATAATTAAGCGATTGCTCGAATTGTAGGGAATAACGAGCTCCGCGTTCCATATCGTATCGGCATGGGCGGCGATCCCGGGGGTGTCGAGGGGGACAAGACCCCCCACCTTTAAGAGTGGGGGGGGGGGACACGCCATGCATCGGACCCCCCCCCAAATTTTGAAGAAACCCCAAAAAGGTCATCAAATTTTTTCGTGCTAGAGTTATGAAATTTGTGAGCGCGTGAGCGCGAAAAAATTTTTTGACCTTTTTTTGACCAGATCAGTTACAAAACTCTTTTTTGACCAGATCAGTTCAAGAATGTCCCCCCACCTGTCAAACAAGATCGCCGCCACTGCGTTTCGGTAACTTTTAAAACCGATTTGAGCGAATCTCTTGAACGATTGTAACGGTCAACCATGGGCGTCCGCAAAAATCCTCTGGATTTTGCGCATATTTTGCAAAAATAGAATCTTTTGATTAGGCCCAAGTTGATTATTATGATTATTACAAATAACAGTCCTAACACGATTTTCAATGCGAGAAAAATACTTAATTATTTAGGTAAGTCCTTGACCATTATTAATTTTAAAAGTTGTCGATCACGTGTTTTGTATTCATGAACTGATAATAATAATAATAATAATAATAATAATAATAATAATAATAATAATAATAATAATAATAATAATAATAATAATAATAATAATCTTCGTTTAATATCTTCAAACTGACAACAATTAACGCAGTATGATTACAAATCAGTACATGTTATGCGATAAATCTTAACTGCTAACAGAACAGACAGCCTGCAATACACAACAGATGAACAGTTACTCTATGCAAAAACGTTATTTTACTCCCCCTACAAAAATTTTGCTCCCCTAAAAAATTCCTGGACGCCCATGCGGTCAGGGCAGTGTCCGGATACGAAGAACTAAACCCGTGCTCACTGTAGGCCCTAGGCCTATTTCATGACAAACAAGCGCGCTTGAGACTGGAAGCTGTACACGCGGAAATACAGCGAGATAGGCCTACGTGTGATAGAAATAAAATGTCAGAATTTACATTTACGACACATGCCTGAATCAGTCGACGATTGACAATGTAAGCTCGTAGAGCTGCGCTACAAAAGTTTCCAAAAGCAAAAGCAATAATATAAATTATAGCCATTAAGGCGCGAGAAATTCGCTCGATCGATCAAGTATTGGATTATGGATCGATTAGTTTGCGGTGTGTTAAGCCGCTTACTGGTCAGCACAATTGGGGTAATTGTTACCACTCCCGTTTGCATGTATATTTTTCGATTTTTTCAATTTGATTTGTCATGATATAAGTTCTGATTGTGCCCAGTGTGATTTGGATTAATCTAACATGGCAGGTCTTTGGCAGTCTTTGGCCTAGAAGCTCCAAAACTGACGTCAAGCGAACGATAGCGAACCATTGAGACCCGTCGGGGTGTTCGGAACAGAAAATTTATATACGGCATTACATTTAAAATTCTCCCGTATTTTTGGCGCATCAATTCGTTACGTGTTTTATATTTAAATATTAAATATGAGATGAGAACCTGTTTGTGATGAATTTTAAAGTGACCACTATAATCATCAAAATATTGTATTGTATGCGTTACGGTATCCCTTCGGAGCTCATGTTTGGCGAACATGGAAAGCGGACATGATAGGCTCCGTTGTGTATAGCGTGGTATGTCTACTGTCTGGCTGGGAAGAACAAGAAAAATGTCGTCCAGAGGAGCCGTGTTTTCGACTGGAAAATCGAAGGGTCAACGCCAGTAATTTCCACCGATCGACCGTAACATTTTCTCCGTACCACTGGACTCGAAGCTTACAAAAGGAGACAAAGAATGCGAATAAAGGACGGCAACCGTTGACGTGTCTTCTCATCGCTATACATTATTATATAACCTTGGTTTGTTTTCATGTTCGAAGCGTTAATTTTGGCTGATCTGCAACTGTTCTGAGGTTTGTCTTCGAATTTTCTTTTACAACTTCATCTTTGCGTGAGGTTTTTGGGTCTTGAAAATTCAGGATAAAATTGTTAACGAGGAGTCGTGTTTAATATGACGCAGATCGCGTGACTAGGGCACTTGCTTTGTTGTCTGTTTTCGTTTACTTGGTTGCAGTTCATATATAGGCCGGCCTTCGTGGCTGTTAGTTCGTGGCTTGTATCCAGATTAATCAGGACATTCGCCTGTTTACTGTCGCGTGCAGTACATGTTGGTTTGAGTTTGATGAAATCGGGCTTAAGTTTAGATGTCTGACATATGTGACAGAAATGCGAAAGCATTTTCACGAGTTTTACTAGGTGATGCTGTGCCCAAACAGGTTCATAAAAGCTGTTAGCATGACTGTGTCAAATACTATTGCCTTGGATTTGAGAACTATTGTTGAAAGACAAAGATGATGAGTAAGAAGTGAGTGATCATCTTGCCACTTGGTTTGATTGGTATGATGCTGGCAGGTGCAGTTGAGTCAATTAAGACAGATCAAGCGAGGTTAGTACTGAGGTGGGTGACTGTCTGAGGAATACCATGTTATCTAGTCCCACTGAGATATCCGTCCTTTACTGATTGGTAGATGAATGACAACACATGTTAGTAAGTTTAAAATGGTGTTCTTTTGGTGCTTTGCATTGGTCGTGTGTACTTGTGAAAATATTTCTGTGGAGATACGTAAAGGAAGTTTGCATATTTATCTTTTTATATAGTCATTTGTTTCAGTGTAAACATTCAATATTCTGTGATCGAATATATATTTAAAAAACTCTTGTATAACACCTTTTTGGATACATTCATAATGCTAGAGCTTCAAAATTCTGATTGAATTAGTGAGGTAGTATTTGATAGTAATAATTTTCGTAACTGGAATTTCAGGCATCTGTCAACTTTTTTCACATAGTTAAGGATATGAGCACTTTTATAATCCGATATTGACCCTGCATGACCTGTGTTCCTGGGCATTTTACATAACATTGGTCAGGCATGATTTTTAAAAGATTTGTGTAGTCTGTAGAAAGAGGATGTTGTGCATTTGGGGAGGGGGATAGAGTAATGGTAACACTCACGGCCAGGAGCGCATTAGGTTCGCGGATCGATTCCCGATTTCACGGTATGCATGGCTGCCATACCATGTGTTTAATTAAGATCTTGATTGTACTTTCATGTTTCAAATGTAATCTTACTGCGTCTGTCAGTTTGAAATAATTAAGAATATTAAAAATATATATGGAATTTTACTTAAGTATACATATATGTATATTTGTTACAAAAGAAATTTAAAATCCAGAATATAAGTTCTTGTTGAATGGCTGTAAGTTTCTGCATTTGCATTACCTAATTTATTCTTGTTGAATGTCTGTAAGTTTTCTGCATTTGCATTGCATGATTTATTGAAACAGTTCTTTCCTTTTGACAGAGTTGACTGTATTGGATTACTGGACTTTGATGTAAAAGCGACAAATGCTCAGAACTGAAACTGGAAAGCACATTGTTTTCCTCAGCGCCTTTGAGCAGTAAGGATTTGATTGGTATCTCATCTTGGATAAGAGTGTGGAAGCAATTCGTGAATTTAAGGTTGGCGTAAGCTCGTCTTGTCCTAAGCGAGCATTGCGTCACAGAACAGGATCACCAAGATGCGATGACCATGACAGCATCAAAGAATGCAAACACTTCGAGCGATGGCGACTACCAGCTTGTTCCACATGAGTTGCTCTATTCGACAACGGCTGGATATGAGGTGCTGGACTTCTTGGGCAAGGGCACGTTCGGTCAGGTAGTTAGATGCCGGAAGCAGAATACCAATGAGTATGTAGCGATCAAGATCTTGAAGAACCACCCATCGTATGTTCGTCAGGGGCAGATCGAGGTGAGCATTCTCATGCGCTTGCGTCATGAGAATGCCCATGAGTTCAACCTCGTCTGGGCACACGAGCACTTCAGGCACCACAATCACACATGCCTTGTGTTTGAGATGCTCGAGCAGAACCTCTACGATTACCTGAAGCAGAACAAGTTCCAGCCAATGCCACTGAAGTTCATCCGTCCAATTGCACACCAGGTCTTGACTGCTCTGCTCAAACTCAAGAGCATTGGACTGATTCATGCCGACCTCAAGCCAGAAAACATCATGCTGGTTGACCCGGTGCGACTTCCGTACAGGGTAAAGGTTATTGACTTTGGCTCAGCCAGCTCAGTTACACAAGTTGTCTGCTCGACTTATCTCCAGTCTCGTTATTATAGGTAAGCTGTTATTACCTCTTATTTGTGCACTAAAAGCATCAAATTTAACTTGCTTATTGGTTTATGCATCCTGTAATAATATTTAAGGACTTTTTGAGCCTTGGTTTCCACTTGAGGTGCTGAGAAATGCTTTTAAACAGAGAAGCCTTGAGCAGAAATCTAGTTATACCAGGTAACCCATCTGCTGATGAATGAGTTTCTATTCAGTATTTTTGAGATGTTGGCACTGCTGGACCGCTAGCTTAATTCAGTGCAAAGCGTTGTGTCACACAAAGAGCATTGGCATAACTTCTTTCCTATTCTGTGTCCGTACAAAATGATTAATCAGCTGGGTCTCTGAACAGTATGGTAATGCTACGTCTGAACATAGCAGTGAACAGAACACGCATGATTCACATCACAAAAATTTTGAAATTCAATACTGTTATGTGGAAACTTAATAGTACCAACAATTTTCTTACATAAATGTAAGTATTATAGATTTATATAGATTGTGGATTTGATACACCCTAGGCCTTTATTTAAGGAATAAATTGTGACTTGTAAATTGTTGTAAATTAATTAAAAAGTTTTGACGAATCATTAAATAATTTTTTTAAACAAAGTTGAAACTAAACTTTTAAAATAATCTTTAATAAAACAAATACTTTATCATGCAATTTTAAATAGCAAAGTTTTAACACTATTACAAAACTGCTTCCAATCTGACAAAATGAAACCTTACAGTGTTTGCTCAAGATAGCAAGTTTCTGGCTGCTAAAAGAAATTTAGTTTTACTATAATATAAATTATGTTTGTTGATTTATGTAGCTAGCAATTATGTACCGTATTTTTTTTGGACTATAAGTTTCGATTTCAGTGTGAACTAGGACTATGTCTTATTTAAAGGAGGGATTGTCTATGAACTGTTGCAAAATGTTGGGCTACCCTGGTATATTATCTCCTGTGTTGAAAAGATGAATAAAAAGGGAGATCTTGAAGTGTACTTTTCTGCTGAGGATGACCAATTTGTATTCTCTAGCTTTAGAAGTAATAGACTGTAAATACTGTAAAAAGTAGTTTGAGACTTGGTTAAGGCTTAGTGTGGCTAGAAGGTGGAAAGATGTTCTGTCTGATGTGAAAGCACCTGCAATATAGCCTGCTGCCAGATGATAATTAAATGTAAATAATAGATAATGGAATTACTTTATAGTACACAGGTTATCGTGTAAAAGTAAGGCAAGACAATCTCTATGTTGCACATCATATCAGCTCATGGCCTATCTGTGGTAAAACTCTGTAATGTGGTGCAAGCCACAATGGTGGCCAGATTACTATATGCGGCACCGACATGGTGGGAATTGCAGGGCAACAAGATATGAATAAGCTACAGTCGGTAATAAATAAACTCATTCGCTTGAGATACCTCCCCAGCAATAATCCGACTTGGGAACAATTATGTAAACAAGCTGACACCTGGCTGTTTTGCGATGTCTTGGGCTGTCCAGGGCATGTTTTGCATGGGTTCTGACCTCCAAGAAAGAAAACTGTGTATACCTTTCGGCCAAGAACACATGGCGGGATTTTACCCAAAGCTGATAGCTTAATGAGAATGACTTCCTTGGTTAGGATGTTGTATGTGAATTAAACCGGAAACTGTTACTTGCAAACTGCTAATTTACATGTACTGTACACCATAATGCGTTTTGTCAACTGGTTAAAGTAAAGAATATACTTACTTACTTTTTTACTTAACTACTGTCCGAAACGCAAAAATCAAAAGAAACGATACCGTGAGTTCATTTGGAGCAACACTCTGGTTGTATCACTAACTTTCTTGCAGAATGGCAAGTGCATTGTCTACAGCATCTTCGTGTGAAAAAAGAAAGTTTTAAGTACAAGGTTGTAGTGGTTATGGTTTCAGACTTATAATGGTTTAAGGGTTGTGTGGATCGTAAGTTTTTATCACGTCCAAGAATTCCAAAAGTCTTCACCTAATAAACATGCTTTGTATATAATGGGCATCCTATCCTGGCTAGAGATAATGGCCTTTCCTTGGGAAATTTTATGTGCAACTGTTTACAGCCGTGGCTAATGAGCACCGAACACCACCTGAAGGTAAATGCATGTAGGTGGTGTTTGTCAGAATTTCTATTTCACAATTAAATACAAATTCATTCCAAGACTAGGACTTCTTTGGGTCCAGTTTCAAATCATTCGCAGGCGCTATACAGATATTTAAAACATTACATTGCAAATCATCGAGAATTAGCCAGCACTCAAGATTTAAATCTACATATACTTGGACTGAACAATTTAGCAAAAGAATTCTTGGATAAATGCAATCAAAGATGACTTCAGTACAAGGAGCTTTATAGCATGACAGAACAGCGAAAAGTCATGCAGAAAGAGCATGATATTAGTCAAGTAACAATATTTAATAAAATATGTTAATAAACCTGACAAATTACGCATGCCTTTAAAAGCTGGTGTGTGACATGGTGGTCTATCAGTAACATGCGTGCTCATGGATCATGCGGTTGCGTGTTCAACTCCGTGTAACAACCTTGGGCATTTTGTTCTATGTTCATGTGCCTCTGTCACCAAGCAGTATAATTTTGTACCGATTTATCATGTATGCCATTGCTGGGAAGTAAATGCCATGACATGCAATGCACTTGCCCTATGTACAGGACCTTGGAATTCAGCTTAAAAGCCTGGTACTGGAAACGAGTGCCTCCTTTATGTTTTACATGGAATATGGGAACTTTACTTTACATTAATTTTAAAAAATGGACTCTGGTTTTGGTCAAGGGGACTGTGGAAATGGACAATTCAAGCAAACCTCAGAAACGACAAAAAAGCAGTCAAGTACAGCTCTGCGAGTGACAGTGATCATCATTTCACGGATTTCTTTGGAGGTATAGGTAATACTCCGTGGTGGTGCCAGACAATTTTTTTAACCAGGGCAAAGCCAGGGCAGTCATACAAGTAACCAGTGCAGAGGACGATTTATGCCTCGAACAAATTCTGGGAAAGGCAAAAAATCTGGCAGGGCAACGACCAGGGCAAAGGCTTTTTTTACCAGGGCATTTGCACTGGCTCGCCCTGGTGTAGCACCGCCCCTGGTAATACTTACATGCCACCTTCTGCTGTTTTTCTGCAAAATTATACATGGAATCTGTTACATAAAATGCTATAAAACTGAAGCACTTTGTTGCACCTAAAACATCACAAAAGAGCTGCAACATTAATGAGAATTTACTAAAGTCTCCAAAAAGAAAGTGCTTCTTGGAGCCATGACGTCATTGGCAGAAGTGATTTTACATTAAATTGCATATTTACATCACTGCCCCTTATTGAAAAGTGCAATGAAATGTTCAGAAAATTCAATACTTTGAAATTATATATAACCCTGTATAAATGCAGATCAAGACCTTGAAACCGAGTAGGTAACATATGGTCATGATAAGAATGTGGGCAAATTTGGAGGAAGTGTAGAGGTGTTTGAACATATAGAAAGTTGGCAGAGAAAGAGGATGTAACAGAAAGAAGGAAGAGAACACAAATTTAGATTATAAATCATTGTGTCAGATGTGTCTAGTCCTGTGGTGAATGAATTTATGAATGTGGCCGATTTGCGAGATTGTGCGCTGTGTAGTATTGATTTACTGTTACAGACCATATTTGTTTAGCGAAGCTTAGGCAGTAATTTACATGGAAGGGCTGACATCACTTTCCAAGAATGAGGCACCTTGGAACGACTGTGAGCACTGAGGAGTGTGCATAACTTTTGTTTGTGCTGCTGGCCAAGTATCTTGACAGTAACTGTTATGCTAGGGTTATTATATCACGTCTTAAACAAACTAAGCAAGTGGAAGCAAGATTGCTTGGCAGATAGTAAATTCATGCTGTTTTTATGTAGCCATATAACCCTTGCTAGGTTTAATCTAAACTTAAGCATGACGTACTGCCAGTGTAGGAATGCACAAGGTGTGGCAACTTGCTGTGGTTGACAAGAATGCAGGGAACTATGAAGAGTTACACTGATTTGAAATTTGATTTTGGCTTCACTAGGAGCTAAGGTGAGGACCTAAGGTGAATATTTGGTGGTATATTGTAGTTTGGTGATAGAGCTTTCTGGAGAATTCAGAATCCTTTTGCTATTTTGCCTGATTTGTTTAATCAGTTGTTTTTAATTGTTGTTGCCCTTGTCGAAGACTTGTCGACCAATGCTCCGATCGGAACGGGAGGAACTAAGTCTAAGTCTAAGTGCCCTTGCCATGTCAGTAATTCAGCGAAATGATCATACAAATCTAGTCTGTTTAATATAATTAGATATTTAATATAATTTAATGTAATATAGAACTTTAATGTACTTATAAAGGTGCACAATTGATGTCTTTCTTGTATTAAACAACATAAAGACATTGATTATGAGCCATTGTGATTATGTTATAAAGGTGCTTAACGGATGCCTTAATGTGGCATTTATGTAGGCAGCGTTAGGTGTTGTTTCTAAGCTGTGTGTGTGTATGGTGACATAGAAAATCATATTTCTCATCATGTGTAGACTCACTACAGGGGAGGAGGATAGAGTAATGGTAACACTCATGGCCAGGAGAGCATTAGATTCCCGGTTCGATGCGTGTAACCCTCCCCCCCCCCAGGACGGCGCCTTGCATTGCTGCCAAACCGTGTGCTTAGTTAAGATTTGATTGTACTGTCATATTTCAATGTAATCTTACTGCATCTGTCAGTTGAATTAATAAAAAAAATATTATTATTAAATTGCTGTATGGTAAATATATAATGAAGTTTGTGGCATGCTTTTTTTATAGCTGTCTGACCTCAGAGTGGTTAGGTGACCAATGGCCTCCTTTTTTGTGCCCTGTCAGTTATACTTGCCTGAGTCATCAAAGAATTGATCCAACAAGAGGGTTGTTAGGTTGTTTTGAGCAGAAGTGCAGGTGTGGCAATAGAATTGAACAAATGATCAGCCATTCATTAGGAAAACTACTTAGCTCCAGGTGTTGTCAGTTTTACATGACACCATCATCTTCCACATTACTGTTGATATGACAGATTGCTATGCTTATGGTGCTGAGTGTGGAGGCCAAATATGTCTTAGCTGCTTATCTTTTCTTGCTAATAATTTTGCCCACTCAACTGTAGGCACAGGTGACTAGAAAAGTTGTTCAGTGGGAGAGCAGTCTATAGCTAATTTATGCTGCTGGGCAGTGGTATTGATAACTGGAACTACTTAGTACTGTGAAAATGATCTGGAAATGTTGCTTCAGCTTGAGGCTTATTAATAGCTCTGTAGTGTTTACTGCTTTGACTTGTATAGTGGCTGGGCATAGGTATCCAACTGCTCTTAATCAAATAGATGTTTGAAAGAGACAGAACAGTTTGAATCTTTTGGTGCCTTTAAGAGGTCATCATGTCAGCAGAAGGGAATTGATAAAGCTTGACTGGAGTGTAAACTAGTACTGAATTCGTGGTCTCTAGATTTGGAAATTAGTAATGGCAATGCACAGTCCAACACCAATTTACTATCATATAGTGATCTCGGTGCGTGTCAGCACCCAGTACAAGTATCTTTGTTGGGGCTGTGCTTCTTCGTTGGAAGTTTAAGCTTTTCTTGGAACAGCCCTAGTAACTGATGCAGCTTGCTTGTTCTTATAATAAAGTTGTGCAAAATGGCTGCTGTTGTTGTTACCCATATGACTTCTGTATTCCTAGAAATGTAGTAGGAATTTGTTTTATGGCTGGAGCAATGCCATACATGTCTTAGTCACTGCCTAGTCTTGCTTTGTGGCCACGTGCTCTGAGTATGACTGTGTGAAGCGAACAGTTGATGATTTGGCTTGTGCAGATTTATCATGCCATAATATAATACTAACTAGCCACAAAGTATTAGTGGGTTGACTGGAAAACTAGATCTCTCTATTTTAAGTCATGAGCCAAAATGTGTGCCAAAGTGAGGTCTTCAGTGTATTGCATGAAATGATTCATAAATGAATGTGAACAGTACCTAAAGTGCTGGACATAACGAAGAAAATCTGATGAAAAATAGCCGAAGCAAGTTTAAGTCAGTAGGAATTGAAATGGTATATGTATCAGTTTATTGGAATATTTTAAGTCTGTAGAATTTGAAAATACAGCCATGGTATGGCTGTATCTTGTACCTTGATCTTGAAAGAAGATTGACAAAAGTAACAGCTGTGATTTAACTGCTTATCTGGTGGTGCTAATGTCCAAAGGTGTAAGGCAGGATCAGAGTTCAAGATCTTACCTAAGCACGCCTGTCTGAAAAGTAAGACAGTGAGCAATAATATTAAATTCATCATTCTTGAACCTGTGCCGATTGTCAATACTGACCAACAAGTAACAAAACGTAGAAAATTTCCAGTATATAAATCACTGTATTGTTTGAAAGGAATCTGTTAAGCATTCCTCAGTGTTATTGTATGTTCAAGTGTAATAGATACTCGTATACATGTACAATGTTTGTATATGTGTGTACTGCACATGTATGAATATGTAGCTTCGCTTGAAACTGGAGTTACAGTAAGCATACAGTTTAGACTGGTGATTATTTTCTGTAATTAATTTTATGTTGGCTGCAGCTGATATGTAGCTGTTATTGCTATAGGATATACATGTATTCTTGGCAGGTTCATTTGACTGAATGGTTCTGTAAAAATAAATGACATCAAATATGTTTAAACTTGCTCGGCATTGCCAAGGTATCTGAAGTGGGGTGAGGCAGATGCCATTTGTGCAAACATACAGTAGGCAGATGGAGCCTCTGTAGCCAGCCTTCACACAGAATGGTTTGTATGACTGACTTGTGGGTTATGTTTAAAATAAACTGAGCAGACAGACCATAGAGAGAGGACTCCAAGCCACAGTCTGGGAAAACAGTATATCAGGCCACGGACTTCTTGATCAGGCTAAGCTGCCTGCTTTCCTGTAAAAGGTTTCTGGTTTACTAGGTCACCTTGAAAACTAAGTCAGAGGCATCTATATGCTATATTGTAGAGCTTGAGGTTGATATAAAATGAAAATAAATACAAACATTTATATACTGTAGCTTGTCATTGATTAACAATTAAAATAAAGACAAAATAGGCTCCTGATGTATTTAAGGGTTATGTTGATTTTACATTTAATGATAGGTGATAACCTGGAGTTCGAAGGACGGTCACCCATCTAGCTTTGTTTTGACTCTGTCAGACCAGATGATCAGTTGTTGGGCCTTGAGCCTCTAGGTACCTCAGGGTCCCATGCCACCCTCCCCTACCGAACACGTCTTGTCAGATTTCTGAGACTGTTGAACAGACCCGGACTGCGGTCCAGAAACCTCTTCTCTATTCACAAAAATTAAAAGATTTAACTAAACAAAAGTGTACGTACGCGGGGGGGTGTGGAAGAAAGTACGCTTGCGAACGGGGGGGGCGGGGTCCAATTTCCCCGGATTTTTGCGTACGTAATACGGTAATATATGGATGGCCCCTAATATGCAAAAGTGAAGTTGATAACATGCCAGACTAAAGATTATTTTTAATTTGATGCTGTCATGATCTGACTAACCCTTTTCATGCCAGATATTTTTAGCACTTGTTCAGGGACAACCAGCTATCTTTGGATTTTGGTCCATTTTATCCAATAATGGTAAAATGTTATCAACAGTCAACCTTTCAGGATCTAGCATTAAAGTGTAAACATGAAATTTGTTTAGAAATCGATTTTGAATCAGTCTATATCGTTTCAACATATGTATGTGCTCGCGATTTTCAGCTGTGAACTGCAAAATGTCAGACTGTGGCATACACGTTACATAACATTGTCTTTCTACATTCTGTCATGTTTTAATTAAATGCATGTTACTACTAAATATAATATAAATAAATATGTGTTACTAATATGGTGTGTCCTTAGTTATTATTAGGTCACATTTCAAAATAGAGTCCAGGTGAAAGTTCTGTCTTTGTCCTTGCTGTTTTGGTACATAAACCATCGTTTTGCACCATTGTTTCTTTCAACACTCGTTTCACAATCTGGTTGTAAGCAAATCTCAAACAGTCGTTGATATTATATAGATGTGGTGTAACGTTTCATATGGCTGTGTTTCTGATGAAGACTCCAAAATTATGTCCAGTGTTGTGCATTGCAAGGTAGATCTTAAGCCTGTGGTTTAATAATAATTACAATAACATGGACAATATATATTATTTCTAAAGCGCCATAATGCGACCATTCCTCTACAGGGGTTTACCGTGACATTTCATTTGTTTAGCTGATATTGCAGAGAGGGCTAGCAATTAATGATTACACGTATTTCTGTTTCAGAGCACCAGAGATCTTGCTTGGCCTGCCATACTGTGAGATGATCGACATGTGGTCCTTGGGTTGTGTTCTAGCAGAACTCTTCCTGGGCTGGCCTCTATATCCAGGATCATCCGAGTATGACCAGATACGATACATCTCACAAACACAGGGCTTGCCTTCAGAAACAATGTTGAGCAGAGCAACCAAGACCCAGAGGTTCTTCAGCCGAGTAGCAGTCGATGGTGGCTACACATTCTGGCAGCTAAAAGTAAGTCGATGGAACATTTTGTTTCTCAGTACGATGCTTGCTTGCTGCTTGCTAGGCTCCCTCATTATTTTTTAAAGTTGTTGTTTGCTGTGTAAATTGGTAGTTGCAGGATATTGCATTTCCCACCTCTGACTTTCTGGATAATTGGTTGAATGTATTTTAACATCAGTTGATAAGTTGTTCAATATATTACCAGAAGTGTCTGCAGTGTAGATAATTGTCCAGAATTGTTGACTTACTTTTTCCCCACTGGGTTTAGCTAGCTCCAGAGAGTGTTTTGTGAGGATGCTTGTTATGTCAGAGTGATTGATAATCGTTCTGTTTGTGATAGTTATTATGTCATGTTCAAAAACTGGAAAACAGCCCAAACAGCTGTTGGCATTTAAATTACGGCTGTTTAAGTCTGAATATTGAGATTGAGTATTTTTATCTGATGGGAAGTGCATTTATTGTTCTGAAAGGACATTGTGTGTTTTCTGTGTGATCTGTATGACATGCCATCAGAATCTACACGATATATATGTCCACACAAATGTGTTTACAGGGGTCTGTGTTTGTGAAATAGTTTGAGTTTCACATTGTAATTTGTTGTTCATGTGCAGTCTGTTGCTAAGAATCAGATGGCTACAGCATCATTAGTACTATGTATGAGAAATAGATTTACTCATGCACTACGTTTTATTTATTTTAGACATCAGAAAACTATGAGTTGGAGACTGGAATAAAATCAAAAGAAGCACGGAAATATATATTCAACAGTCTGGATGATCTAGCACAGGTATTGTAATACCATTTGGAGATGCTTTGCTGAAGAGATCCACTCAAGTTTTGCTCATGTATAGGTAGTTGATGGGAAACAGACCCATATGATTGATGCCCTGCCTTTTGCATGGATATGGACCCAGGGTCTGTGAGATGATCTGTTGTTGAGCTATGATGTGGATGTTCAGGCATCTCTGGTTGTTTTCAGTCCTTTATGGTCGGCTGTTTGGTGAAATAAAATATTTGTAGCAATTTTCATGGAAAAAAGAAGAATGTCGATCAGTTAGTGACCTTGAAAACAGACAGTTAGTGCAGATACATGCCAAAGATCAGAATTAGTTTTATGTGCTGTAAGAATATGTAAATGAAACTGTACTGGCATAATAAGTGAAAAGTGGATTAACATGAATGGCCATTTAACCTCTACTTCTGAACCATTTTTACAAACTTCTAAGAAGAAGAAGAAGAAACAGACCCTTAAGGATAGCTGTACAGGAATTAACTGCTAAGGAAAATTGTTTAGAATCCTGGAAAGTAGTGCAGTTGATGTGGCATAAATTAGCCTGGAAACTACCAGAGCTTTGAAGATATTTTATAACTTAAATTTTAGTAGCTGGTATTTCTTGAAATGTGAGAACATACACTGGATATAATGACAGGCATGAAAGTGAATTAAAGTGAATGACCAACAGCATAACAAGCAACACTAGTTGCAAAAAAATTCAAATAAATTATGCAACATGTTGCAAAGTATGTCAGAACCAGCTTCCTTGAGACATATTGTACCAATGGGACTGTTATGAATTTTTAACAAATATGGAGCTGTGGGAGCCTGCTTTTTGTGTTTGCCAGCTAGTGTGTGGTTGGCTCTTCCCCTGGTTCACTATTCAAGACCATTATGTAAAGTGGTACGGTATGGTTTTATGTGTAGCTTAACTTGATTACAAGTTTGGATACAAGTGAAGTGATTGTGGACAATCTGGATCGCTGTGAATTTGTGGATCTTCTGAAGAAGATGCTGCAACTTGAGCAGGAGATTCGTATCACGCCCACAGATGGCCTCACGCATCCATTTCTAACGCTAACACATCTCCTTGAGTATCAACACTCTTGCAGGTTTGTGTTTCAAGCTTCATGTCACGAGTGGATTTCGTGGTTTCAAATATTGTCATACGTCTATTTCAATCAATTTGTACTTTAGCACATTGTTACATTGTTAATTTTTAGATTTTACTGAGCTGGTTGGCTTTTTAGCCATCTGCTGAGATAAGATTTTATTATTTTGGCTTGTGTTTGATTTTTTATCTCTTTCTGTGGGTGTCTCGTGGGTGAACAGATACAATGACACATGCTGTCTCACCTGCCAGATGGCTTTGTTCCATGCAACAAGTTCCCTAAGCTGCTGCTCGATAATTGTTTTAGCATAGGTCCAAACCAAAGTGGTTGACACATTTAAGATTTCTGTGCTGTGAGTCGCCCATTAGTTTTAGACTAAATTAGGTTACATCTTTATACTTGTTGTGTGGTTTGATTTGATGAGAGGTTTTTAAAATTGACCCTAATACTGTGGGTATGTCTCATTTGAGAATTGGATTTGTGATGCTTCTAATACTGTGAACCATTCACCTCTTTTGTATTGCCTAGAGCTAGCATAGCTTGAGGTTTCAGGTCCTTCATTGAATTGGTGTACAATATCATGCAACTTGCTTCTTACTAGCATTATGAAGTCAACTTTGCAGAAGCTCCAGAGAATTTAGAATTCCTTGGCTGGAGTCATAACTAATTAATGCATCAAAATACGAACTTTAAACCTCTGTATTTAAATTGTAGCATTGGCTTCCTGTTTAGCAAATAATCTTTTTGAAATGAGAGCTTTTGGTTTGTAAAACACTGAACTTTAGCCATCCTCAGTATATACAATCAGTCCTTTTCCTAGAGCTGTCTTATCATCATTCGGCTAGGCTGTTTGCCCTTCTCAGGTTGTACCAAAAGCTAGAACTGTTCTTGATATATGAGGTTTTTCAGTTGCTGGATGTAGATTTTGGACTTTCTTCTCTGCATCTGTTTGTTCCGGCCAGTCACATTTGTCATTTCATTATCTGCTTAATTACTTTTTTCACTACATCTCTCTCTCTCTTGGCTGACTGATCCTCTGGATGTTGACCTGATTACAGCTCTTGATATTGGTGCTGTTGTGCACCATCAATAGATGTGTTGTGGATTAGAAAGTAACTAATAATATTAATAAAATTTAACAATAATAATAAGAATCTTTTGAACTTGTACAGTATGTTATGACTACTTGACAGGCATCTTCTGCTGAATTAATTGCAAATTGTGGATGCCTGCCATTCAAATCACTTTACTGGGAAGTCTTGACTAAAAATTACCTGCTAGTCACATAGATCACACCCTTGACTATATCATATCATGACACCCGACTGAATGAACCTCTTCTGTCTTCCTTTAAGGGCAAATTGGTTAGGGTGTACTTGCAGCTTATACTTTGGCCCTCTCTAGCTGTTGGTTCAGCATTGTTGTACAATGTCTGAATATAAGCTGGCCTTGCCAGACTGTGATGTGGATCAAATCATGACATGCTTATTGGCAATTGACATGTCATGCTCACTGGAAATTGACCTGTTTAATTTAAATTTCATATTATGTTTGCAGCTGGTACAATAAAGAATATACTTATAATTTACTGTAGACAACTGTAGCTCTTTAGATGATGTTCCAGGTTGTGGTATGACAACCTGTTTGCTGATTTTATACATGTATATAAAACAGTGATGGGGTCTCAGGACTGGTTTTGATTTCGAGACCATCTCTAGACTAAAAACTGCAGTATTATTTAAAAACATCTACTGAACAGTGTATGTACCTATAATTCCTATTCTAGCCTTACCTCAAAATATATTATATTGCCTAAGTCATAATTTCCTAACTGTTTATGTACTCTTACTTATGATATTTAGTTGTACTCTGTCACAAGTTGCGATTTTGTCAACTTGCTCAAGATTGCACATAAACGAGATTGATTGATTGATTGTTTTGATTAATGGTATTGGTCTTAATGTACCTGTCTTAGTTTTGGTCTTAAAATATGCTAGTCTTGGTCTGAAGCCTTTGATCTTGGTCTTTCTCATAGTCGTTTCATCTTTCATCTTGGCCTTGTGCTTGTAGTCTTGATTGCATATTCGATATTTTTGTGCTTACGTGGTGCAAAACGACAAAGAAGCTAATTGTGTTTTTCATGTTAGATGCAGCAAGACACCTTGAAGGCACAGTCAACCGCGAGTTTTGGGGCTGTAGTGTCTAGTTATTTTGCATATCAGGAAGTTGTGTACTTTTCCCATACCAGAAAGGCCTTTTTATATTCAACAACTTCTGCGCGTGTTCAGAGATTTTTAGCCATAGTGGACTCTTCGTGAGACCTCACAGGGCGAGACTTGGGGACAAAACCTTGTGATATTTAGTGTTTATGAAATGTAACCAAGCATCTCATTTGAATGACTTGATTGATTATTTTGCACTATAATTCAGTTTTGTATTAATCACTGGCTTCTTTTTGATTTATAATAATATTTATATTGCAATAAATTAAGAATAACTTAGTGGCATGAATTCTGTAAAGTTTGTGGTCGTGGTTTTGGGCTTGATTGAGGATTAGCTTAAATTGGTCTTAAATCATATGGTCTTGGTAGTGATCTTGGTCTTGAACCTAGTGGTCTCTTTCTTGGTCTTGGAACTTTGCTTTTGCCCACAACACTGATAACCAAGGACACAGGTATTTCCTGCCGTATGATATGTTGTGCATGTAATTGTAGCTTATGTCAGAGCATAAAAATGCAAATGTAATATAATATATTACATTTGCATTTTTATGCTCTGACATAAATATTATGTCAGAGCATAATTTTTATGCTCTGACATATTATTGTACATAAGTTTGTCTGCTTACAGTATTGAACATTTAGGTTACACATGATGCACTTTGGCCTAGAGCTGGCTAAGAACTTTGAATCTTATTGACATGCTTTATTTAGCCTATTGTCGTGTCAGAGCAGACACAAGCCTGTGTGTTGAAGTTGATAATATGATGAATCATCCTTGTACAATCCTGTGCTGGGTTTGTCAAGTACCTTGTTGGTGCAAGGTTGTTTTATAAAGAGTTTGTGTTGTAAACTTGGAGCCATTCCTTGAGATTTTGAGCTTCAATAAAGTATTTCACTACTTTAGAATAGTATTTCAGCATGAAGTGTTGAAGAAATAATGGTTGCTTTAATAATACTCTGAGGCAATTCATAGATTTTAAAATTCCTCGACAGAAGTTACAACGTTTGGATGTAAAGTCAAAAGCGACAATGCTAATGTACACCGTAGTGCCATGTAACCAGAAGAAAACCAGTGTCCTGTACTACCCAAAGTTGTCACTGTCTACCCAGTGATATATGTGATATTGTGGCTGATTGTATAATTTGTTGGCCAATTAGTTGAGCACTAGGCCTGTCACATGACATCTGCAGGCCTGAGCACCTAGCTACCTCGCACTTGGGCCAGGGGAGGGGAATGCATAGACCAGACATTTGGCCAAAGAAGCATAATGATTAGTTTTAGCAGTTTGCTGTGTTAGTCATGGGCTCACTGCCTAATAGTGCAAAGTTGCCATGGGGTGGTAGATATTGTTGCCTGTAGAGCACAGTTGACTTCAGTGAAGCATGTAGAGTAAAAAATTTCTTTAGTCTGTCTGCAGGAGTTAATCAAAGAAATTAGTGCACTGTCATGTGTTGGTTTGCCTCCAGGGTAGGGTGATCCTGGGTGAATGAGGCTTAGGTGCATATAATGACTCACTTGAGGCCTGCTCAACAATCAATTTGCTATCCACTGTTGTAGTGATGGGTGGTCAAATACCCACTCAGAATGGAATAGAGCACCCAGGTCCTCTTACCAGAATTTCTATGCCCATTGAGCACTTGCCTTGTAATACAAAAGGGACAGGTTTGAGCCTCTTTTAAAATGATCAGCAATTGCCATGTGATGTTTAAATGATAATGTAAACATTGTAATTATATAGCCTTATGAAATGACGAATATAAATCTAATTATACTTGATGTTGGTTTTAGTGTTAAAGAAAGCATACAGGCATTGGAGATATGTCCTCGTCACAGCCTAGACATGTTTGATATCAACCAGAATATATTATCAAGTCTTGCACCAGGACCTAATTGTGGTACCTTGTCTCTGCCCTTCAACAATCAAGTGAATGCTTTAGTTGGTCAGGTAGGAATCTCAAGTTGATGGGAACACTAACATCTCAGAGTTTGATTGAGTGAAAGCATTTGTGTTATCTGTTAACTTTATAAATACTTCAGTTGGATGAAACTCGTCCAACACGTTTAAAAACAGCACTTAAGAAATGACAGTTTATACATCTCAGATGCAGGAAGCAAGCACTTGAGAGATGAACTTGCAGGCCTATGTGAGAGCCTTAAATACTTCATTAGCCTTTGTTTCCTTTTGCCACTGTCAGACCTTAAAATGTTTGTCCTTCCTAGGTTTATTTAACGTGTTTAACTTATTCAAGGTGTCATAAACGTCCTTACATTTATAGTTTAGTTGTGCATATTATATTGTTCTGTGATAGTACAGTTGGGATTGCCTCTGTTGTGTCATATCCAATCAATTCAATGTTAGTCTAAAACTATGAATATCTTACATGCTATTCCCGTTATTCCACCAATCAATCAGATTGAATTATATACATTTAATATAGCCATTTACCAAAGTCTGTAATCGTCATTGGGTAAAATGATTATGCTGCTAAATGTTTGAGTTGGTGAAATCTTTCCTAGTAAGTGATGTTGCTAATTGCCTGAGTGGTAGCTGAAAGAGAATTACTACAAAATCATAGACTATCAACCAATCAAACAAAAATATTTCTTTTTCCGTGCTAGGTCTATTTTTAGCTGAACAATGATCTTCAGTAAGCTGTTCATCTGCATTGTTAACTATAATTTTTCCAGCAAAGTTTGAATTTTGTAAGTGTTAAATAAAAGATAAACAACAGCAGCCTTCTGTTGATTCATCTCACAGGAATTTATGACTGTCATGCTACTGGTCATTTGACTTCTTAGAGGCCTTTATTTATGCAATTAATTCTCTATTGTTATCGAATCTCCTGATGGTTTTAAAACAACAGAAGCCAGCTATTTGCATACATAAACTATCCATTAGTATTTTTATTGGGACAGGAGGATATGGTATTAATTACTGTACAGTGGTAGATGTGGGTTGATTAGCTCCCTAAGCAGGGAGACATAACTGTTGAAGCAAGTTTATGATTCATGTTTGGGATTAATTGGTGTGCTAGCTTATCAATGGTTTTGTTAAATAGGTTAGATGTATTGTAATTCTGGAATTTTAGGTGCCGTCACAGCTTGTAACTGCAAGAGGTCAGCCATCACTACATACAGTACCATACATGCCATACCCAACAACAGCAGCTATTCTGCCACAGAACTTACAACTTCCAAAGAACAACGTTCAGTTCGCTATGCATCCTACTGCGATACAGTTGCAGCCTCCACTTTGTATCACATCAATTGTTTTGACACCTGTCAACGGTTTACAAGGTATTGCCTGTTTGACATTCAAATGCGTTCACAGCCAATTTTTTATGTGGGTCTGTGATTTTTTAGTGCTTTATGTATTAGCATAGCAAAGGTATCTGTGTGAAAGTTAAGAAATGAAATTATTTACTGTCACATATTTTACTGTTACAAAAGTTTCATTACTAATTATTGTCAGATGTGTTAAGAAGTAAGAAATAACTACCCAACACCACAGAAGTTGGCACTTGTGGGAAACCAGACAACCTCCAGGTTTTGCGCTGAAAGCAACAGAAGACATGGCATGATGTGTTATTTCAACCGCTGACACCTGATGTTGATGGTGCTTGGATGGTGATCTCCTATGAACTATGAGGTTCATAGAGAAACCAACCAATGTGGATGTAGGTGCCATACTTGAAATAGGTCCCATATTTGAAATACGTCCTGTATAAAGTTCTCGCATTACATGTAGCATTATTTGAGAAAGTGTAACTGGTTGGATGTAACGAAGCAGTGATTGAATGTATATGTTGTGTGAATATGCATTAATGCAGGTAAGACATTGATAAATTCCCTGCATTGGTGCGTTGTTGTGTTCATGTGTTTGGGTTTGTTTTCTTGCAGGCCTGATGTCGCATTCCAAACCATTTTCGATACATCTGGATAACATTGTTCCGGCAATCGTCTCTAAGCCTCAGGCTGTGCAGTTGCTTACAACAGTAAGTCATGCATCCAAATGCTCTGAGTTATTGTAGATATTTTCCTGATATGCTTTGTTCTCAATATTTTCTTCCTTCGTCGTGAGCATGAGGTGACCAAGTGGAAAACATTCATCCTTTGTATTTAACCTTTTGGATCTCATCATTTCTGATTTGAACATGTAATGATGCATTTTTAATTGAACATAACATTCATGTGATCTAATCTAATTTTAGAAATAGTGAATCTCCATGCCTCCACATTATGAGTGTAAATTTTAAGTGTAATTATTGCCTGATCTATTGATATACTTCCAGAACTCTGTAACGTCGTGGCCAACTCACCAGCCACTCTTAGTCCAACCAGTGACAAACGTTACAGGACAACAGCAGCAGCTGCACGGGAGACATCTGGTGACCGAAGCCGGCTCCGGCCCACCAGGAATTTCTGATGTTTGGCGGCATTCGCTTATCGTTGACAACTATGACCAAAACATGATGGGAATGTCCATGGTAGGTGATTGCTGAGAATGAATGGATGAAATTCATATCGGGCACCTTTTTTTAACACTAAGTGAAGTTAGCAGAAATGTTTGAATCTTATGCTAAAATTAAGAAATAACCTTTGCGAAATGGCTTCAGTTTAGTTATTTGATTGTGCTCTGGTGTAATGCATGCTCATAGATTACGTCTTTGTTAACAATCCAGATGTATGGGTTTTTAAATTGATCTTTTGTTTTTTAATGTCCTTGGAATGCTGTAGACGTGTGCAGGTTAATTAAACTAAGTGTGAATGATATTGCAGCTTCATGACGGGAGGCAACAGTCGTACGGTTCGCACAACCATTCGTCATCACATGTTTCTGGACTTGGAGGCCCTGGCCACGCCGCTCCGTGGAATGTTCGTCTAATGCAGCCACCAGTGATGGTTTCCAAAGGCCATCAGCAGCAGGTGCCTGCAAGTGGTCGCCAGCAACAAGGGCTACCAAATAACCACCAGCAACAAGGGTCGGCCAGTGGACTGCTGCCAGGCCTACCACGGGGCCAACAGGTACCAATGCATAGCAACCAACAAGGTTCGCATGTGATCAACAAGAAACACTTCAGCAAGCAGAGGTAGAATTGCTTTTCTTCTATAGTCATCATTTTATTATGGCTTGCATCATTTAATTCAAATGTTCAAGGTCAATTTGTATGTTTTATTTAGATGAACATTTTATTTTCAATGAAAGATTTACGATGTTTTCATGAAATGTAGATTTAGACTGCATCATTGCAGCTTCTCAGAGATATCTTAAGAATTGAACAAACTAAATTAATGCTCTTGGCTGCAGAGACAGCTGAGTTGCCTGTCTAAACTCGTCTGATCTACTGCGTGAAAGAATCATGTGTCAGCAAAGCTTTAATTTTAATTTGCAAGTTTTAAAGCAAACAACTTAACTGTAGTATATTGATAAATTATTAGACACTAGAAAACCAGTCTAGTTTTAGCTGCCTTCATGTAATTTCTTACACTTCTACGGTTAAAAACTTTTATATAAACCTGTACATACATTTGATGCAGGTATTTGAGAGATGGGACAATGAATCACCTTTCTCCCGTAAAGAAACGCGTCAAAGAGAACACGCCGCCTCAGAAGGAGAACGCTTCCTCTTCGAAATCTGGTTCCGAATGTAGCCATCTGTGGTCGAAGACCAAGCAGGACAAGGCAGCAGCTGCTGCAGCTGCCCAGGTTGTAACACTAGACAGTCCAAGTCCTTCGGTCAGCCGCATTACTCTTAGCTCGGACAGTGAAGAGGAGAACGTGCACGATGTAACCGGAGCTACACAAGTCACCGACAACAATGTCTGGCGAGAGTGTTCGGCCTCTAAAGGTTAGCACCTTCCTCCTTTCTTCAAGGATAAAATAATTTTTTGGTATTTGTTGATAAGAGTTTTTGTAGTTTTATTTCTCCTGTGGAAAGTCTTTTCTTTTCTTTCAAAGGTTTGATTACATTTTCCTGTTTTCCCTGTAGATGAATTATTTTGTGTTCTTTGTCTAGTTAATGAGGCATCTCAAAGAGCCAAGAAGTCGCTAACAAGACCTGCTTCAGAAACGGACCTGCGAAACACGAGACGTAATCGAGCACCACTGGTGCCTCTTTCCCCTACCACTCTGGAAGCGCGTCATCACAAGACGACAGACTCTTCCTCGGCAATGCAGAAAGAGCCACTGGTGCAGGTGACATCCAATTCCAGCAGTTCTAGTCGTGAGCCTCCAGCACCGTCATCTGGCTGCCAAGCTACTGGTATGACAGATTCCAAGACACACCCCACTGCAGCCGATGGATCGACAGAGGCAGGTGCATCAGCCGTAGAGATGTCATCCGGTGTATCACCACAGGAATCAACGTTTCCTCAGCAACGACCGATGCACCAGTCACCATCCAATGGTCACCTGTATCAGTGTGTAGGCAGCTTGAGGTTGCGTAGCAATGGAGGAAGTGCAGAGAGTCTGGCGCTATGTGGTGGGAGTCCAGTTTGTCATCAGAAGCGCCAGCGAAGTCATCACAGGTCTAAGCAGTGCGCTTCATCCCATAACAGTTCGAACGCAGCACCATCCGGTGCTGTTCCTTCGGCGTCTTTGGTTGGTGCTGCCCATGACTGGCAAAGGTAGTTACTACTTATGGTGTTATTTATCTTGTGCTACTGGCAATTGTTTGCATATTACATCAAAGGATACAGATTTGTCTTAGTGCTCACATTAAAACTAAAATGATTGCATTCGTTTGTGCCCTGTCAAATGAGCCTAGTAAAGGTAAAATGGACTATACAGCAAAGCTATATAACATTTAGGCTGAACCATTTGCTAAAGAAGGCTATGGCACATTATATTCTGTGCAGTTGAGGTCTGTCATAAGCCTTGCTTCAAGGACTGTATCAGGTGCAGTCTTACCGCAATTCTTAAAATTTGCTGTGTTGCTGTGAAATTCTTTACTTGCATATGTACTAGGATATTAATGATACATGGATGTTATATCTGCTAGGTAGCGCTTCGGCGTGTTTATTCCAGTTGACCTGAAATGGGCTCCCAATTGCGCTCCATCTGGTCCCTATAGATCACTCTACTACTTTTTATACTAATTTAAAGACTGCTCCTTTTAGCCGTGGCTGGACTGGGAGCGCTTCTGAGTAAACAGCCTTGAAGGGGTACTATATAAATGTTCCTTAATAATAATAATGATAATAATAGTTAAAAGCATTAGAAAATGTTAATGAAATTGCTAATGATAGAAGGATAATTTTCTTTTTGCAGGGACTGCCCAAGAACAAACAGTCCAAGAAAGAAGACAAGCCTTGGAGGAAATGGAGCTGCAGCCCATGGAGGAACTGCAGCAGCAGCAGCCCATGGAACTGCGGCTGCAGCCAGCGCCCAGAATCCTGCATCTTTCTTGCTGATGACATCTCCACAGTATCCTCAGCTTGGCCCATCGGCTGCTGGTGCATCAGGTCCTCATCACAGTCCACTGCATGTTGCCTGCCTTCCCCCCAATCACCCTACTCTGCCGGCAGCACACTACAACTCGTCCCTGCGCCCAGTGTCCTATACGAACCCCATGCACCATCTTGCACCACAAGCGCTTATCCACTCGCCATGCTGTGGGGTCTACACGGCGTATCACATCAGCCCAGCAACCAACCAGTGCTTACACTACGTCTATCAGACGTGACCGTT
Organism: Allolobophora icterica; assembly: GCA_963556255.1. NCBI lineage: Eukaryota > Metazoa > Annelida > Clitellata > Crassiclitellata > Lumbricidae > Allolobophora > Allolobophora icterica. The sequence continues at coordinate 63,254,414 of OY744602.1, read as the reverse complement.
GTCTTACCGATAATCGTCGCCTGATTCAAACCCGAGTGGGGTCTGGCCTCGGTCGATGGCCCAGGAATGAAGCGCCTCGCACGGCCCATAGCATCTGATGGCACCATTTACATTTTGAAGAGTTTTTGCCAATTGTTAGTGCTTTTTAAAACATTTCCTGCGTGAGAGTTGTATCTAATTGATAATCAGGGTGATAAACAGAATGGAATGTTAACGAAAGATGTCAGGATATTGGCATTTGATTGGAGTTTTCTTTGCCAGACTTGGTTTCAGCTATATTTTTAGTCATTCTCAAAGTCGTCGTAGTGTAGGACGTGTCCAATGATGATGATGATGATGACTTAACGACTGAGAAAAATTTTCGCTGCCGCTATTTTTTGGCATTTGTTCACAGCGGTTGGTCTGTTTGTGATAGTTTTCAAGTTCGCCGTTAGCTTTGATCAATGTGGTTATTGTATTTGTAGGTTTTAGTTTTTAATCCTCTGTGTATTCATTCGTATAGACTTTGGTTTTTAAATTGGCTTTGTGCTTTTAGCTTTGATTCATATTCATGAAACTTAATGAATAAGCTTGTGGTTTTAGCACTTAACAGTGTTATTTTCCTTCTCTGCAGTTTGACCTTGATACCAACAATAACCACCAACTGCTCCTCTTGTGAATCTTATTTAACGAACAATGGATGCTTGAGACAGTGGCTTAATTATTTGTTAATTCATGCAAACGGTGATGGCTTTAGCAATGGAAAATCCTCAGTCAATCTTCTGTCACTTGAATACTTCACCTGTTTGTCTGACGTGCACAGTTATTGCTAAGCAAGTAACCGACGTTATGGTACAGTGGTGTTCTTGCTATTTTTAAACTAAGATGTTTGTAAGATACTATTACATATCACTGTTATAGATAATGTATTCTAAAGACTGTATTCGTTTTAGTGCGTAGGTCGTCATGTGTGTGTACCTTCCATATTGTGCCTTGGACGTTTGTTGTTGGATGTGCGTTTTTCCTATAGTGACGGTTTGTCATTTGAAGCAGCGTGTTTGATTAAGGTAGCTGTTAGATATTTTTGACTATCGTTGATATGCTTGCATTTGCTCCGTGCGTAGTCATCTTACTATATATATATTATATATATTACAGATATATGTATATACTGTAGCTGGTTTCAGAGTATATTCCTAGGTGTCAAGAATTATCAATTTTGACCAAGTAGATGCTGATAATGAGTGTTGATTTGCTTTATGAGAACTTGAGTGTCACTGGCAAAGTTTGATGAGTAAATTGAAAAGGTTAAATTTTGAGCAACGTTTTGGGATAATGTTAATTTGATTTTATTGACCATGTGCTGGGATGACTTTTAATTGCTACTTATAACCTGTTACCGGTTTTTGGATTTTGTTAGAGCTTTTTTATTCATGATTTGCTCTGTCGGGAATATGCTATGTGAAGTTTCAGCTTAAATCTTGAGATTGTATGTAATCACGAGAGGCAGAATCTGCCTTTATTAGATTTGGTCGTTTTTTAGTCTTTTATTCTCATTGAACTTCATGCCGTACGGTCATATACTTAGCCCTGCATGGTTTTTGTCTTTGATACATTTACCCCAATTTACCTTTATATCTCTCCCATTTCTTCTGTCACATAATTGGCTTCTTGCTTTTGTCTGCATGTGTGTCTTTCGACCGTTGTCTGTCCTTCTCCTGTGTTTCTCTTGTTAATTTGCTGTCTGTTGAAGGGCATTGCTTGAGTAGAATTGATGTGTAGCTGATATTAAAGAATTTTCTCCAATGAACTGAGACAAGCTTTTCTGGCATTTACCCACTGAACAGATCAGTTCTGTGCATGTTTTAATGAGTAATTACACGTGTTTCTGGAGTTATTCCTTTCGGCATAAGAACCTGGAACACTTGTTTAAACCTCAGTAAAAGCAAAACATTATTACTGTTTGTCTCATCACACGACCAATTCATCATTCCCAAAGGTTTATTATTTATTATTATTATCGTTATTGTCATAATTTGAATTGTAGTGTGCAATTTAAACAGATTGGTTGGCAGAACTGCTGAAATGATTGTCAACAACTTAATTTTGTTGGGCGTATGGATATGCAAATCTGGAGGCTTTGTCGTGCTGTAAAACTGGTTTCTTGGTTGTGGACATGTACCACGAGGCTTTGAGAATGATCCCCCAGTTGAGAGGCTGGTCCTTTACTGGAATCTTGTGGCTCAGGTTGGTGGGTGGCTGACTTCTCTTTACTGGTATTCTTTCATTTATACCGTTTTTAATTTTTCGTAAAACGGTTTTGGGGACATGTTTCGTCTATCTTGGTGATTGGGTGGCACCTTTAGCCTTCTTACTGTTTGACTTAATATTAGATTGGTCAGGTCTGAAGGTCCAAGTTTCGAAGGCACCCTCTTAGCTCCGGGCTCACAACATCATGCTACCCAGGTGTATCTGCTTGCTGACTCTTCTGTATGATAACGGGTAGGTACGTTGATTGCGATACTTCTGGTGCGGTATTATGATTGGGGATTACTGGCGTTTCTCTTTCGTTTCAGTTATTTAATACTAGCACACTTTCGTTTTGGTTGAGTAGTATAAATATAATGTTTACTATGGATTGGGGTGGATGTACATTTCTGGTGATTACTTTGGTAAGTAAGTAATTTATAAGGGCTATGAATGAAATTTTTTGTGAATGCATTCCCATAAGTCAGTCTGTCATGATAGTCAATGCATTCTGCTTTGATACTTTTCACAAATTTGCGAGGATTGCTTAAAAGAGAAAGTATGAAATATATCAAATCTTAATCTGCTTCAGGTGTTTAGGTGTTAACACTTTAACGATAAGAGTGTACTAAGAGCGAATGAGAAACAAATGCACCTTATCGTTAAAGTGTTAAAGGACTTATTTCTTTCAGGAAGAGGGTGATATCTTTGATGTCTGCTGTTGCTATTAATAACTTCCTAGAAACAAACGGGTTGATAGTTGACACAGAAACCACTGTTAAACTGATCTTTGAGGTGACTTGAGGAAATTATTGATACGCAGTTGATGACTTTTGGTGTCTATATACTATTCCTCTAGAGTTAAAAGAAAATATTAATTAAATCTGATGAAGTTGCTGGTTTGGCAAAAAGAAACAATGGAAATTTTCATAGGAAGGGAGAGGGTCATTCGTAGGAAGGGAAAGGGTCATTCTTAGGAAGGAGAGGGCATTCATAGGAAGGGAGAGGCAGTTGATATGGAAAGTCTGTCTCAGTGGACTGATGTTCTGGATATTGACGTGATTATGGTTTGGTTATGGCTGTGTCATTGTTTGATTCCTTATGCATTCGACATCAGCATGGTAGAAGTTACTAATTAATAAGATGGAAAGAGGGACATTAGGAGGAAGCTAAGTAAGTTATTCAAGGAAACAGATGGACACGAACTATGACCCCAGTTTGACACATGATGTCGGTAATGGATCTGTATGAAATTACACTAATAACTTTATGCATAATGTTTCCTGATTCAGTTGTTGTGTGCATGAAATGCCTTTGTTTCTAAGGCTGACTAATAAAATCAGCCAGATGGGTAATTCACAACACTGGTACATTTGTGATTGTCCAGATTTTAAGTTTTCTCGTGGTGATGTACACTGATGTATTATGAATTCGACACTTGCGTTCTCACTTTCTAAGAATTTTGTGATTCAGCCATTTTAGTTGATGTATCGGTAGTCATGCCTGGAAATTTGCCTGCGTGAGTTGTATGCACCTGTTTGCTTGTAAAAGCTTTTCTCTATTGTTATTTCTGTAAGCAGTTTTGTGATTTATCATAATAACTTGTGTTTTTGCATGCTTTTCAGTGTCCTTGATAATTTAGGATTACCACTAATATGTTTGACTAGAAAGTGTTTTTGTGATGATTTTGGTAATTTTGACAGGAATAAGCAGTATTTTGATGAGCAAAAAGTGACCGAATTGGGACGTAGAGATTTCTTGCTTAGCTGGAATAGAAGACACTGAACGTTGGCGTTCGTTTAGAAGGTCTACCCGCGTTTCTTGCTTTGTTCTTAATTAGTACGAATAGTTGTGCTGTTTGTGGATTGATCAGTATTCTTGTAATTTGATGTTTTCTGTTGTCTGGTGCTGTTCATTTGACGTTTGCACGTTGACGTATATCTAAAGCATTTTCTAAAGCGTTTCTTGTCGTTATTTGCCTTGTCAGTTGATCCTGTAGCATTGTGTGACTTATGGTAATATCAGAGTAGGCGTTTAGATTTATATGTTAGTCTTTTAACGATGAGTGTCATTAGGTGTTGGCGGTTGTGCTTTCATAATAATGTATTATAGTTTTATATAATTATCATTGTATCATTACAGTTTAATGCACCTGTTTACTTTTGTGTTCATTAAATACTATATTTATGAACAGAAAGATACTGTATATATCTGCATGCAGACTGAATGCATTATATATACATATATGTATGTATATATATATATATATATATATATATATATAAGTTGCTATTCGAGCCAGTTGCCACCCCATTGACTGAAAGGTAGTATTTTGATAGACTGTTGCAACTGAGAAATTACTCTTAAGTGCTGAAGTGACGATACAGAAAAATAAAAGTAACATGGGAGTTTTTTTAGTCAACAGAGTTCTACATTTACTGCCAAAGCAAATTTGTGTATCAAAGTTTCACTGAGAACTGTTCTTCATAAGGAATACGCATGTACTGGAACTTTAATTGCTCCTATTTCATCCCATGGTAGCATGGGAGTTACATCATATCATTGGAAATATCAAACATGTGGCTGAACTGGTTGGATTCAATCTTTAGCTGGTCATACATTATTCAAAATTGCTAAGCTATGATTTGTTCTGTTGTTGCTATAAGTTTTATGGATTTTAAGATGAAACTTTCACTAAGGAATTTCATCTTCCACGTCAGTTTTCAGAAATTGCAGTAAATTTAACCGAGAACAGTTGGGTTGTTATTTTTCAGACTTTGTTCCATTGTCAGTTCAGTTATTAATCTTGACAGACGGCATGTTGTATATTGATATATAGCTTCAGTTAGTTCTACTGCATATTATTGGTGGTTTGCCTTTGAGTGATATTCAGACAGTATATCTCCTTTGCTTGGCTGTCAGATTAAAGAAGGACTTAATGTTACAGCAGTCGAGCCTTCATGCGTGACTGATGATACCTGTGTTGAGATCTTACGGAGGTTGGCTTTCGGGAGATCCTGTGATAGGATTTCATGCCAGCTGTCACAGACTCACAAGCCTTTAATGAATGATTCCTTATCTGTGTGTGGCTAGTTTTTTGCTTATCAGCCACTTCGACCTTTCTGACGAGTGATATCTATATATAGGTAGCCGTAATCGGACGTTACGCTTGATGCCAAGGCTAATGTTAGCTGTATTAATTATTCATTATTTATTTCTGCTGTCTGGCTTTTAGTTCAAAACTTGTGTGAATATTTTGAATAGAATTTAAGTTTAGTTGCGATTTGTGGTGTGTGTATAACTGAATATTTGTAATCATATTGAAATGCGGTATAGTGGTTCATTCACATGTATGCATGTGTATACATAATTACGTAAGACAGATTATCGTATGCATACCATGCACACATATATACGGTATATATATTTATGGTATATATATTTGGTATTGTATGATTTATTTGCTTACACTTGCAAACAACTATCGTTGTTTTAGCTATTCAGGTGGTGTAGTTTTTACACAGGAGGTCATAAAAGGAAATATGTACCAGAATTATGTTCAATTTAAAGAATTTCTTAGGAAATCAGTATCCAGTTTTGGTGGTAAGTAGTTTCTATTTGGAAAGATTGTAAGATTTCTGAAATTTGTCAAAGCTTACCCCTCTTGGTTAATTAGAATTTGCTTGTGTGTTTTGAATTGCCATCTTTCAGGTGAAATTTTCAGTTAATTTTGATTACAGTGTCAGGTGCAGCACACGTGTTATCCAAAATGCAGCATGTGTAATACCATACTCAGTGTTTCATATGTACATATATGATTTATTATCAGAGAGATGTATTGAATCGGTTTGCATTCAGGTGATATTAGTGTAACTAATTTTTATTCATCATAGAGCGGAGAAATATGGCATAATTCCTGGATACGAAGCGTAAATAGGAGAAATATGGCATAATTTCTGAATTACAACATAAGATAAAGATTTGTGTTTTCTTCTGAAATTGAACTTGTTCACTGTACTTTGAGAGAGAACTCCTGCTGTTCCTTTGTGTTTCTCAACTTTGAAAATATGTTCAGGATGACTTTGTGCTTCGTCAACTGATTTTACTGTAGACCTACATACAATTTATTACTTCGTTTTTCTCATCTTTCATGGTTGATGTAATGTACATGAGGTATTTACATAGAGCACATTTGGTTGTGTCAGATTCGATCCTGAGTGCGTATAAATTTATATGTATGCGTACAAAAGCAATGCATGCATTTGGGTTTTGTGCATTGCCTGCACACAAAGATGTACATTGCCTGCACACAAAGATGTGCACTCATTCCCAACAGTTGTTTCACTTCTGATATGGGGTTATTTTAGAACGTACAGATTCCTCCCACAAGAGATTAGACTTTGGGTGAATGTGAAACATTCTTCTCTTCTCTGACATTTTTTGCTGATCAAAATTATCAATATTAGGCTGCTGTTTTTTCTTTTGAGTATTTTAAGGTGTTGTGATGTTTTTGCTTCCAAAAGGCCTTTTGCATGATTCTAAGTGGGTGATTTTCAAAATTCAGTTCATGACAGTTTTAACATGATGTATCTGCTTGGTTTTCAGATTTAAATTAAATTTCTGTGTTATTTCTAGACGGAAAGTGTTTTTCAATTCCTTCTTGTGCAGTTTTTTGTGTGGGTGTTTTCTAAGATTTCATTTTTTTGCATTCTTTTTGAGAGCACCTTGTGCTAAGCTTTTTACCAGTTGGAATGGTGCAGGTTGGATAAACAATAGGTCCATAGCTCTTAACAATTTGTGCATTTTCTGAAGGCTTCTTAATTCTGTTGGACTTTGAATAAAAGTGTTGTGACGTAGATGGTAATCATTGTTAGGCATCGGCATTATTATTAGTGTTTGGGATAGATTCATGAATTCGAAGTATGATAAAAATTGACATAATTGTGAATTTGCATACAGCTTTCGTTACTGCCGTGGGCGTTGACGTTGTTCTACTCAAAATTAAAAGGGTCTTGGCTTTAACCTCGTTGGCTTTGTTTTCTTTCATTGCTAATTGTTTCGGTTGTCAGCCGTTGTCTACTGTCATTTCTATTTGATTGTTGTTGCAGTTATCCAGATCTAAAGTGTTGCTCTAAAATTAGTGATTAACTTAGACAATTAGGTTATTAGCTAAGTTGTTTTAGTAATCAGCTTTTGTATCTGGATAGTTTGGAAAGATGTGTCTGCATACTCACAAAAAATAAATAATAAAGGGAGTTACCATTGTTTCAAGTCATGGCATTGTTATCATCTGTGCTTCTATCCCATTAACCCATTGAGTAACATGGACAAAATTTCAAAACTCATTCCATCTCTCTCTTCTCTGTCTGTCTGCGAGTCTACTCAGAATTCACATGCTCACTCTACTACTTTATGCTGTCAAAATAGTAAGCCTAGTTGGGTTAATATGCCATTACTATGCTGACGTTATCATTGTTTTCGATTTCATAGACTAATGGAGTTTAAGTGTAAATAATTGTAAATCTGTCATTTACTGACACTTGAATTATGAAGCAAAGATCACAATTTGACATTTTAAAAGACTGGCGGTTAAACTTCCATTCGTAAATCACTATCTTTTATAAACCTACCATATATTCTGCATTCACTCGACCTGACATGTATTGGTCATACTCAGAGCGACATACTCGGTACTCATTTAACCGTTACCGCAAGCATGGATAAGTTTATTAAGAAGCCAAGGCTGAACGATCGCATGAAGGGCATAAAAGAGGCCACTTGGTTAATAAGACTTTGACGATGAGATTGTACTAAAGTGGATACCAATGCATCTTGACGTTAAAGTGTTCAAAGCCTCTAAAAGAGGCACATATTAATATGCTGCTTAAGTCCATCAATATAGTTATGGCTACTGAGTCATGGGGTTCACGTGGGCTAGAGATGTAAACTGTTCCTTGCTGCTGAGCGTTGTCTGTGGAGAAAACTAGCAAACCATGCACTGACACCAGCTAGGTTGAAAGGACATTTGGCAACTAAACATACCTGACTGCACAGACAAAAATCAAGAACAATTTTAGAGAGTATTGACCTGAAATGAAAAGCAGGTGGCAGCATTTGAGAAGAATGCTCAGGTAGGTGAGAAATCCAGAGATCATGACCACTTGCTGCTTTCTGCATCGAGAAGCCCTGGTTGCAAATACAGTTGGACCAGAGTTAAAACCTGTTGTGGATGTTGTGGTTGAAATGGTAAATACATGAAGCGAAAGCAACCGAGATGCCGCCAATTTGCAATACTTTGCGATCAGATGGAGGCAGAGCATGTAAGTAAGTAATCTAAGTAAGTAATCTTTTATTAGTATAAGACAAACGCTCATACTTTACAACAATACATACAAAAGGATCACAATATCAGTAACACTGTAAGACAGTTTAAACACAAGCAATTCTATATAATGTCTTATTTACATACATATACATTATACAGTATTATAAACAATAAACGATAGTGTCTTATTTACATACATAGGCCTATCTATAACTAAAGTTATGATCTAAGCCTTACATTCTAAGGAACATAAGCATTACTATGGTCTACAAAAAGAGCCAGTTTAGATAGAAGAACAGGTACTAGAACCAGCATTAACCCAGTTTTTATACTTGTACAGTGAGCGAATGATGAAGGATTTCTTATGTAGCAATGTATTAAAGTGACTGGTGTACGTTCCGCAAAGGTTCACCAGTCACTCTGGTACAGAGTAAAGCAGGGAGGCGACCTGACCGACGACTCTGATGAGCGTAGACTCGGATCCGACCTGGGCTGGTGAACCAAAGTCCTCCGTGCCCACCTTCTCGTGGTGCGGACCGTTAGTACCCTTCCTAGGAAGTACTCTTCCTAGGAGGGGGAACGAACGGGCACGGCAGGCAAAACCAGGGGAAGGCAATGGCAAACCACCCCTGTTAATCATGCCAAGAAAATCGTCATGCCACACACCAAACCACGCCGATGGTCGCGGATGAGGGACTCCCAGGCCGGAGCGCTGAGGTGGGACTCCCAGGCCAAAGCGCGACTCAAGGGCTACTGGGAGAAGTAGCAAGACGGCAACGGAGACTGTGTGGCATGACGATCGCTAGGGCTCCTAGAGCCGACGGCACAAAGACAAAGAGAATTCAAAAGCATGTCCCCTTTTTCTTAAGTTGAATTTATGAAGGTGCTCTGCAGGCAGTAATTGGTGAAGACAGTGTTGGGGTGACTGGATGCTTTTGAAGAACTTCAATTCAATTTTTTCACAAATCTTCTCTAAAGTTAAACCATCACCACTAAAGAGGTTACTGCGCCCAGCCCTGCGCAAAAAAGATTCAATTTTTCCACCCAGTTCAGCCGACAGGAATCCCCCCCAAGATGGTATGGCATACGTTAGTCGGGAGACTACAAGGGCTTGAAAAATGTTCTTTAGTTTGCTGGGAGGCATTCCTTGAGATCGGAGGACTTTTAGGGGGTATAGGCGTTGGCTGCATATCTTCAAAATAAATGAAACATGGTCATCAAATTTTAAGTCTTCTCGAAAAAGAACACCCAGCAATTTGACAATTTTTACTCTTTCAACATTGCTGATAGGATCCGGAAGAGATAAGTGTCTTGGATTCGGTCTATGAAATACAATTTCTTTAGTCTTGGAAAAATTAAGTGTCATTCTGTTCCTGGAGGCCCAATCCTTAATATTATCAAATTCAGATTCCAAGCTAACAGGAGAATTTTGGGGGGTGAGAAGGTTAGTATCATCTGCAAATTTGAAAAGGATGTTGGACAGAGAGACGGGTTTGGGGCCATCCACATATTACGTACGCACTTGGGGGGGGGAGGGGGGTCGGATTTTGGCGATTTTGCGTACGGGTGCGAACGGGGGGGGAGGGGGGTAACAAAATGTGTACGTACCCAAAATAAATTTCTAATTATGACGTCCACATTAGCCTATTTATAACTCTGTATTATCCTAAAGTCGTCCCATGGCATTTTATTACATTATATAAAAGCCATGTGCAGTTATTCTGTGCTGTGAAGACACCTATAATTTGTCTATATTGGCCCTTCAATAATCTGGCCTAAAGTGCAGACAGGCTGCCTGGAGACACTTTCTGCAGCTGGTCATGGGGGGGGGGTTGCGTCAAACGTACGTACTCAGGGGGGGGTGGTGGAAGAAAGTACGCTTGCGAACAGGGGGGAGGGGGTCCAATTTTCCCGGATTTTTGTGTACGTAATATATGGATGGCCCCTTTAAGGTCTCGCCCATTTGGTATTCTATCCATCTCAGAAATAATAGATAGCAAAATACAATAAAAACGCTGTTTGCTTACTTTGTTTCAGTGCACTTCACTAGAGTGTTAGACTAACTGCTATTTGCATTATAATATAATATGGACATATAACTTATATACAAGGCTTAGCATTCTAAAATCTAAATATTATCCTAGCATTAAAAGTTGTAATTACATTTATTTCTTGAAAAATTGGACAGGTGAACAAATCAGTGATCAGTGAAAGGTTCTGCCACCACAAAAGGTTGAAAACACTGGATCAGACAACCAGCTGAGTTCGTTCTATATCACCGTTAATCGTACTCTTTCTCTGACCATGGTATTATGGACTCTTTCAAGCTTCATCAGGTTAGCTTTTGCCATTGTAAGAAGCGAGTTGCAGTAGTCAAGACGGCTGGAGACCAGGGCATTTGTGGAACAGGTGGGTAGATATACATAATTATAGAGTCGATGTGTTCATTGAATGACCGGTTTACTGTCATAAATAACCCAGCATGTGGGTTATTTATCACACACACACACGCAACTCAGTTGTTACCTTCTGTCAAAACAGTTACATACTTGCTGCACCCAAGGCCCACAATAGAACAATGCCAAAAGGTGACTCTGTATCATGTAAAACTTTTTTAGCCGAATTATATTTGTAACAGTTTACACCGAAGTGCGGTTAGCAGCTGGTTTTAATAAAGGATATAGGGCCTACTTACTTTAAATACGCTGCCCAAATTGCAGGCTGAGAAAGGCAATCGTGCAGATGACCTTGTTGGATAATGATAACACTATTTAAGGAAGTAAGGAATGGTTTAAACACTTATGTTGGTTACAGCTCAATGTTTTATAAACTGTAAGCTATACACTGATCAGTAAGCAAATGCCACAATTTAAGTAGAGGGGTTATAAATAAGCTCGTATAATTTATTGTGGTGTATTAGTTAGATTCTCGACAAAGAATAATACTGAATTCTCTGGAGCTTCAACAAATTTGACATTGTAATACAAAAAAGAAGCAAGTTACAGTAATCTAGCCGACGAACTTACGAAGGAGTAATGTATTCGCCAGAGACATTATAAGTCACGAATATGCATGTATGACGACCTACTACGAATCTATGTTGCTATTGGCGATCAGTGAGGGACGAGTCAAACACCCAAGTAATGAGCAGCTGCTGAACGCTCCTTCTCAGCTTGAATCAGCTCGAACTTCATCAGGATTTCACTGACACGAGTCTCTTCTATATATCCACTTCCTCCAATCCATCTTCAGCGTCATCCATATATCTTCATATTCCTTCAACTTTCTGATCATCTCCAGTTTATGCAAACATTCTAAATCGATACTTCTCAGTCTATATATTCTTTTACTTTCTACTTTCATTTTATCACAAATTTTTAGAAGGAATGATGTATAAACAATTGTAGCAATGAATGCAAAATCTTAAAAGCTTTGTTTCACCTGCACTATTGTCTATCACACACACACACACACACACACGCACGCACGCGCGAGCGCGCGCCTACACACACCTACACACACGCACCTACACACAGTTACACACGCACACACACACACACACGCAACTACACACCTACACACACCTACACACACACACACACACACACACACACACACACACACACACTACGATAATCGCTCTCGTAGAATATAGTAGGTTGATAATGTTCACTTTATGGTGCCTTGACAGACTCTCGATAAATCAATGGTTTTCTGAAGCACAGATCAACTCTATAATCAACTGCAATTAGAGCTACAGTTAAATGACGAGTACCAAATGACCTTTAGCAATTAACGATTTGGATGATGCTCAACGGATATCATCCAGACTTAATGGATCTGCTGTTCTCAAAGAATCTGCCTCATCCACTTGGAAAGCTCTTCGCATGCTCCAGATCGTTTCTGCGTCACTTGGCATCCGGATGTATGACTCTTTCACCAATTGTTGACCTCTTCTTCGCTGTTTTCTTCACGTCCATTTGCAGTCTTGTTGTCCTCGAGACCAAGGTCTTGGTCTCGAGTGCACTCGAGTTCGTTTTTAAAAGTCTTGGTCTTGAGACCAAAAGTCTTGGTCTTGGTCTTGAGGTTCAAAGTCTTGGTCTTGGTCTTGAGGTTCAAAGTCCTGGTCTTGGTCTTAGGGTTCAAAGTCTTGGTCTTGGTCTCACAAGACCAAGACCAAGACTCGGCTGTCAGTATGAACAGTCATTTAACAAAACTCAAGAATTTAAAAATTTATCAAGCCTGTTTGCGTCATACGACATGCAGACCAAGACAGACGGATACAAGTCTTGTTGGTCAGAAAACCCATCGGCAGCAGCAACAGTTATGCTGTGTATCTGAAAGCGCTCTGCCGAGACTTGTTTCTGAAGCCAGACGGTCTGATAAACCATGGGAGGATTTAAAAAAGACTCACAATTTGTACATTTACGTCCAGTGCTTGAAAACTCGGCTGTGTGTGCCAGTGACTTCAGCACCTGTGGAATGTATTTCTTCACGGCGGAATTTCTACTAGGCAAGTCTTGGTCCGAACATTCTGAGCGAATTGGTTTTTTTCTATAAAATACAAAAGGCATTTGGAATAACGTTTTGCATGAAGGACTTTTGTAAATACGAATTCTGAATTCCTTGCAGTCTGCATTAGAGTTAATTTGCTTGAATAAGAAAAAAAACTCACATTTTCATGAAAATAGCGAGTATTCCCACTTGACAACTTTTTAGTAAGGAATAGAAGTCTTGACCTAATTATAATTTTTGGGTCTTGGTCTCGGTCTTGGTCTTAAGGTTCAAAGTCTTGGTCTTGGTCTTGAGGTTCAAAGTCTTGGTCTTGGTCTTGAGGTTCAAAGTCTTGGTATTGGTCTTGAGGTTCAAAGTCTTGGTCTTGGTCTTGAGGTTCAAAGTCTTGGTCTTGGTCTTGAGGTTCAAAGTAAGCTTGGTCTTGGTCTTGAGGTTCAAAGTCTTGGCCTTAGTCTTGAGGTTCAGAGTATTGGCCTTGGTCTTGATCTTGAGGTTTAAGGTCTTCACAACAGGACTGTCCATTTGTTTTGAAACATAGCGTATGCAGTTGGCATCTCTACAACAAGTGTTTCGTGAATTCGCTTTTGGGTAAAACAAGCAGCATAGTAGGCCCTACCCAGAGGCCGGTGTACGATTTGTAGCATTGATAGGCTCTTCTTAAGGGTAAATCGAGTAAATTATTGAGTAAATTGCTTGCGCTGTCGTCACTTACTTTCTGGACCCCAAGACATAGGCCTATCCCAATTCTCTCCACGTTATTATTATTAAGCTTACTTGATTATTTACTGGAATAGTTCGCGATGCAGTTTTGCAGTGGAAATCGAGTAAATCGAGGTAAAGAGCGCCAAGTGTGGCTTCGAGGTCAGTGGATTTTGAGGTCTAACAATCAACGTTTGAAAATTATTGTTTTAATAGAATAGGACACAAATGATTAGTGATTAGGCTACAAGATGCCTTGGAAGCCTTACAGGACGCTTACTTCTTCGGGCAGCAGACAAATAATTATATCGCTTGTCGATTCACCTCTTAACGTTGAATGAACAGACAGGAAGAATGTTTATTAAGTGAACAACAGAAGAATGACAAGAATTTCTTAAGCATAGTAGGCCTCTGAAGATCAGATCAGATTGAATTTAACAACAACAATATACGCAAATGCTTTCCCCAACCTTTGAAACATATTGAAAATAAATGTTACAAGGTACCTAAGTCATTAGGCTAATTGCTTGTCGTGTAGCCTAGATAACGACTGCTAGATACTTACACAAACAATTTAAAGCTTAGTCTAAGCCTAAAAGTGATAGCCTACGTTCTAAAATCAATCTCTAACAGATGTTTTGACAGCATGGAGTTTATTTTTCAATATTCGTTCTGGATCATTAAACTCAATTCTTGCACATAAATTATCTGTCAAAGCCTAAACTTGTTGTGTGTTCTGAGATCACCTATCCCAACATCTGTCCACTCTGCTCCCTTGTGTTCCATAGCTGATGGTCTCCAATTCGCCGAATGATTATAAGCAGAACTACAGTAGGGCCTATGCGACCTTCTTAGATCAATAAATTCCGACGAAAGTGTAGGCCCTACACACTCGGCGCAGACTTCCAGTGTTACTGATTGCCACGTAGGCCCACGTGCTCAGTGCTCACGGAATGAATCTGAGCAGACGTATCTATAAGACCTGTGATGTTTTGGCCGTGTGTCGATATGTGCTTCTGTATTTATGGTTAATGTTGTAATCGTTCCCAGAAGGCATCGTTTGCCGGGCGACGTGCAATCATTTCCACAGAAAATTGAAAACGACTCGCATGCCTTCGAAGGGCGGAACGTCAATCGCACCTTCAACGCAACTCCACCCCATTTCCGACGGCGATCCGCAACGCCCCTTGCGTGCAGGGAGCTTTGGGGCCCCCGGACGATCTCGGCCAGAAGAGATGCGGTCAATTAATTACGCTCGATCAGATGGCGCTAATGTCTCGTCGGTTTTGCAACACGAATACAATATTTCGATGATTCGTCCATCTGCAGACATTTTCAATTTTGATTGTATTGATTGATGCGGGGCTTGGGAGGAGCGGTTGATGACGGGAGGAAGAGGAGGAGAAGGAGGAATCACTCGAAGCACGTCTGATCAGAAGGCACGTACGTATCATGTGGGCAAGCGGTTCAAATTGTGTGCTTCACACTGAAGAAGAGCTGAGGCGTTTTGATTCTTGACTATAGCTAATGAAAATCAGTGCAGCACGAGCAAACACCAAAAACTACAATTCAGAATGACGATTATTCCGTTCAAATCGATCTTCTTACAGGCATCCAAGACTATATCGGACAAATTAAAAGAGGCCCATGACTGCTCTGCCTAGGGGCCCGGAATTCATAGTAGATGACATAGTAAGACAGCACATTAGGGAGCAATAGAAACCCAAAAGGGATTTACGTCCCGGTGGAGGGGGCCTAGGCCTACTAAAACCTGGCAATATAAAGATGAATGGATGATTTAATAATTCAGTTCTTGAGAGGGGCCTATATAACATTAATTATAAATTAAAGTTGAATGCGGGTCAACAGGGGCGTCTATCCCCCTAAGTCATTGGAGCAACTTTCCATTTCCCCCTCTTCTTTCCCTCCCCTTCCTCCCCCCCTAAAATGGTGGCACACACACTGACAGATCTCCCCCTATTTCTTGGATGGAGCATTTCTAAGGTTTCTATGGTGTAGACGCCCTGCGGGTCAATTCCTAACCGTTCACAAGTATACCCTATAATAATTATGTACAATCAGTATTCAAACAACGAAAAAAGTATATTACATATGCGGAAACAAAACATAATTAAATAACATGCTCAAATGTGTGTGCACACACAAGATGCCTGAAATGTGAGAAGTTCATTTTAGCACCAAAATATATCACGCGCGCAGGAAGCTATTTATGCATGCATGCATGTTTGTATGTACAATATACAAAATATACGTGCATACATACACCTATATCGTATATGCATAAACGGAAAGAGAGGCACCGATGGCACTGCCCTCAACCAGACGACAGGTAGCAGTCGTGAGTCTTGGCCAATTGCAAAGTCTCCGGAGTAGATCAAGAGTCGAGTGGCCTCGTTTAGAGGCTGTGCCTCGCCCACCAAATGGCTCAGTCGATGTCCGACGACGAGGAGACTGAGGGTCTGTCCAAGGAGTGGCTACTAAAACCACAGAGAAGCAAGTGCTCTAAAGGACGATTTTCACCTCTCTTCACTTCCATATAATTAGTCGTAAATGAATTGATCGAGAACACTTCGCCTGACACCCACTCCAGACTCGAGACCAGATCTGGCTGGGCTCTCCAGAATCTATGCATGGCAACGTCACTCGAGCATTAGCGCCAGTGAATAAGCTGGTCTCCCTGCAGTGGCTTTTGTGTGGCGCTGAGTTTTTTCAAGGATTTACATTATATTTTTTTGACATTAATATACTTAGGCCCTATATGTTCCGTACGCGTTGTATCTTTTATATCGTCATGTTCTTATTAATAGGCCTATAAAACAACTTCGCGGTTTAAGAATGAGTATTAGGCCTAACTGCAATACAACACAAGTTAAAACACATGCAAAACAGCAAATGTTAAGCGACAGTATTCTTCGAACTTTCCTACACCATAAATTTTGTAGCATATTTGCGTAAACATCCATTCTTAAAACATGTACTTTTTACATTAATATTGGACGTAATAATAATAGTAGAGATTTGAGTGCCATAGTTCGCAGACAGTCGAAAAAAATCGATGCAGCGATTCATAAGTACTTGTTTTGTTACCTAACATTTGATTTGGCTCTCTAATTAGACCATGTTTATAGGTCTAGTTGTGCATCTTTTCTTACAGAAATCATGTTACTATCTCCTTTCGTTCTCGCATTGCTATTCTGACCCCAAGATATCAGCTGATGACTTTGATGAGGTTCCGTTAGTTGGACGACTCCACTTGAGTGCCTGCCAGTGTTGACTTCCAGTTAGCTTTTAAAGTTATCTGCTTATAGATGAACTTGTTTTAAAACTTTAACACCAAATAGGCCTACGTGTAACCGAAGTTTACGCATCATCGAGGCGATCTTGAGAACAGAGATGGTGAGGTTTGGTGTGGTGTGGTTTTACCACTGCAGATGATCAGCAGAGACTTGAGAGGTCCTTGAAGAAGCCGGCCCCTGGGGTTTCTACAAGAGGCACACCAACGGTGGCTGAGCGGGTAGAATTGGCGGAGGATCGACTGCGCTCAGTGCTATTGTGTTGAACGAAACCCACGTCCTACGAGCCCTCTTCCCGCCAACAAATTGTCGCCATCGGAACCTACGACCTTCCGGACAAAGACGATAAAAAACTATATCTTGTGCATTCTCTATAAGAAAATCTGAGTACACTCCATAATAACCATACCCTTTATTTATTTTTATTATTTCTATTGTCTACTATCTTGTAGGCCTACCTGATTGCTGTGTGCCAACGAGTTTTGCCTAATAAACTAATAGGTCTATATACAATAATCATACACACACACATATATATATATATATATATATATATATATATATATATATATATATATATATATATATATATATATATATATATATATATATATATATATATATATATATATATATATATATATATATATAACTAGATGTTTGCTTGTCCTAATATGGTGAAAGAAATTTAAAAACAAATCAATTCGCGAATGCCGTTTTGGGTAGATTTTCAGTTAACTGAATTATGTTTCTGGCCCTTTCAAATCCGTTAAGCTCTTTCGCAGCGTTTTAGCGAAGAAATTATTTTAAGCGCGTTTTAAGCCGTTAGTTTAAAAAAGCAGCCGTTTACGGTAAATTGAAATTTACTTTGAACGAAGTGATCGTCTCGTTTGTGACGTCATTGGTCATTATGACGTCTTTGCAGCCATATGAGAGGAGCGTTACATTTGTTTTGTTTTATACACATATACACTGACACTAAAATTATTGAGAAGGTCGTGGCTACCCAGCTCATTACCTACCTTGATAGACACAATCTTCTACCAACCTTTCAGTCTGGTTTTAGGAAAGGCCATTCCACGGAGACTCTCCTGTTGCGCCTTCTGTCGGACATTTATGGGGCCATTGACAAGTCACAGGTTACCCTCTTGGCACTGTACGATGTTAGCGCTGCATTCGATACAGTTGATCATTTTATCCTTCTAACTCGTCTCTCCACTTCTTACGGCCTCTCTGGTAATCTTCTTGACTGGTTCACATCCAACCTGCATGACCGTTCCTGCACTGTTGCCTGTGGGTCTGCTAGGTCTCCCTGGGTCCCCGTTCCTTTTGGCTTGCCTCAGGGCTCTGTTCTGGGCCCCTTATTATATATTCTCTATACGGCTGACCTGGGTCCCCTTCTGGCTGCTGGTGCAGTTCTCAGCCAGTCTTATGCAGATGACCTCCAGGCTTATGTTCACTGCTCAGCTTTGGCGGCAGCTGCTGCTGTCCGTGAGATTGTCCGGGTCACGGAGACCTTGGAAGCCTGGATGTCCTCCAACCGCCTGAGGCTTAACTCGGGCAAGACGCAGTTCATCTGGCTGGGTACGCGTCAGCAACTAGCAAAAATTAACCTTGAGGCTTTAGCCCTTGAGTTCCCTCGGGTCTCTTTTGCCTCTTCTGTACGCGACCTTGGCGTTACCCTGGATCAGGAACTCACGTTCACCCGCCACATTAACCTCCTCTGTCGCAATTGCTACTATCAGCTGCGCCATCTTAGGGTGGTGTCGCGGTCTTTGTCCCAAGGGGCTGCCTCTACCCTTGTACATGCCTTTGTAGTCTCCCGGATTGATTATTGTAGTGCCCTTTATACTGGCCTCCCAGCTGTCCGGGTTGGGTGCCTGGATCGGGTTCTCCGCGTAGCTGCGCGCCTCATTGGCCGTATTCCTAAATATGGCCGGGTTTCAGAATTTATGAGGGATGTGTTGCACTGGCTTCCATTCCCACTACGAATCACATATAGGGTTTATGCGCTTGTTAGGCGCTGCTTGGAGGGACTAGCGCCCCTATACTTGCAGGGTTTCTGTCGCCCTACATCTGTTGTCCAGCGGCGATCTAACCTTCGATCAGCTGATCAAGCTGTACTCATGGTCCCTCGCTCGCGTACCGCAATCATGCAGCGCCGCTCCTTCTCTGTTGCTGGTCCTATGATCTGGAATGGGCTTCCAATAGCGCTCCGTCTGATCCCTATAGATCACTCTACTACTTTTTATACTAATTTGAAGACTGTTCTCTTTAGCCGTGGCTGAACTGGGAGCGCTCCTGAGTAGACAGCCTTGAAGGGGCGCTGTATAAATGTTCCGTAAATGAAATGAAATGACACACCCATTGACACACCTGATGACATTTCTGTTCGTTTATATTATTAATAGCCTATATATAAATATATATATATATATAAATATATATATATAAATATATATATGTCTTATATCACCTGATGGCGTCAGATGAACTGGTGGGGAGGGAGGGGGTATTGCCTAGTTTTCGATGAAGAACTAATTGCAATGTGTAGATTCTGACGATCTCTCGTCCGTTCAACCAGTCACCCGAAAAATTGTTCACGTGGCTGACATAATTCGACAGACGACAACGATGATTATACCAAGTGTTATTATATCGATTGGTCGCTGCAAATGGCCATGATATGTATAAATGAAAACATACATAGATTCATACATGGATTCATACATGCATACATATATACATACATTAACACATACATATACAGTACATAATTATACATACATGCACAATATGAGGCATAAATACATACACATATGCTTATATTTGTAGTATATTTAGACCACATGGAATGTCGGGCTACCTCGCTGTTTTAAATACATACAAAAATGCATTGCAGTATACCTGCGTAATGCATGAATATATGTACGTACGCATACATGCATACATAGGAACATATTTGCATGTAAGCGTCAAATACGAGTACACAATCATACAGATGCCATTTAGACAGATATAGTCTTCATACAAAGGCTATGAATGTATATGGGTATAATAGATGGAAATGTTGGGATCGGATTATAGACATGAGGCGCGATGGAGTTCATCCATATTTAATGACGCCCTGAATTGGAAACGTACGATTGCTTTGCTAAGACTATTGCAGATAAGTGTCTGCATTAACTGCTTCTCCGCAGCCGAATCCACCAGCGTATACGATGCTGAAGCAGTAGCGGTAGCATCAGCGGTGGCCGATGTATGCATGAGGAGGACGCCAGCCTCTGTAGCTGGCACATTTAATGTGCATAAGAATGTCGATTGTTGTCTTGATCTGTTCCTGTCTCTGATTCTCTCTGTCTCTTCTGCTCTCTTCTGTCTGTCTCTCACTCTCTGTCTCTCTCACTCTGTGTTTGTCTTTAATTGGCTCTGTCCCTTTTCTTACTCTCCATCTGGCTCTCGTAGTCTCTGTGTCTCTTCTCGTTTGGTCTTTTGGCCGCTTTCCGTATTCTTGTGTCGCTTTATCAGTCGTAGTCTACATTTATTCCAGTTGGTGTCATTTGCTCGGTGTACCTTCCAGCCTCCGAGCATCCGTACGATCTATATGCATTTCGTGTATTTACACGAACCGTCGGAAGCCATCATTTGCGCTAACGACAGTCACATAAACTCCATCCAGGTTCGTCAGAACATCGTAGCTCTGCCTGTCGCATGAAGAGTAACCAGCAAAGTTTAGATTGGTCATGACTGGCAATACTCTTGCATGAAGAACATAAGATCTTGAAAGACGCGGATCGATACTCGTAAGCCCCTCTTGGTCGACTCAGCCTTCCACTCCTTAGGGGCAGCAGTGAAATTAGCGGGCACCTAACAGGCTGCCAAGACGTGTGTTCAATAAGATTCTGATAATTGTACCGTCATGTTGCAATGTTTCAATGTAGGCCTTACTGCGGTTTGTCAGTCAGCTCCTGAATAAACACGAATATATTATTATTATTGTTATTATTATTATTATTATAATTATAATTATAATTATAATTATAATTATAATTATAATTATTATTATTATTATTATTATTATTATTATTATTATTATTATTATTATTATTATTATTATTATTATTATTATTATTCTTATTATTATTATTATATTACTCCTGCAAATGTGCTAAGTAGCCGTCTCAGCGTCGTATGTATCGTTTCTTCTTCCTAAGGCCACGTAGTCAGCGGCATGCATTTCCTCGTCGATATTTATGCATCCAAGGGATTAGTTCGCCAAACTTCAAATCCTGAAGCCGCCAATGTCTAGCAATTGTGCGAGGATGAAGCACTATTATGCTTTTACAATCGCTAAATAGTCCAATATGTCGTCCTGCTAAGACCTTATAAATGTAGAGGCGCCAGATAGAAGCTACAAACATGAAAACAGCTATGGACTCGTCCTATGAAAATGCGGTTTTCGAAACAACTGTCACAGTTTTTCGCGATCCTGGCTGATCCCGACAAAATGAGTGGCGTAGTCATTTAGTTGCAATTATGACGTAGTACTAAAGATGCAATCATGACGTAGTACTATATTATAGATGCAATCATGACGTAGGTCTTTTGATGTAATTATGATGTACACCTATTTTAGATCCTGTAGATGTAATTATGACGTAATACTAGTGAATCACTAGTATTACGTCATAATTACATCTACAGGATTAAAGGACTTTGTCATGATTGCATCACTACTAGTGATGCAATCATGATTGCATGCAATAAAGATTTTTGATTGATTGATTGATTGATTGAATCATGACGAAGTCCTTTAGATGCAATTGTGACATAATACTATAGTAATAATAATGATAATAATCTATCATTTGTAACGAGCCTAAAAAATGAGATCTTGCACGAAAGCGCCGCGTTACATAAAATGCAATCATGACGTAGTCCATTAGGTGCTATTATGGCGTAATACTATAGATTATTAGATATCCATATGCTTGAAAGCCAGTGAGAAGTAATGAGTTTTGAGGCGTTTCTTGACAGAAGAAGAAGAGATCGAGTAACGGATAAACATTGGTAGTCGGTTCCATTCCTTGGGGGCTGCAATACGAAATGCACGAGAGCCCATGGCAATGCTACATCTAGGCTCAACCAAAAGACCATAACCGAAGACCGAAGACCGCAGACTGCGTGACGGGATGTAAGGAGAGAGTAGTGGTTAAAGGTAGGAAGGAGTGCACGTTGTGAGGGTTTTATATGTCAAGCAGGCCATTTTAAATCTAATTCTGAATTCTAAAGGTAGCCAATGCAGCTGATGGAGCAGAGTTAATGAGGTTGAACGAGAAGATGCACGCAACACCACGCGAGCCAGAGAATTTTGGATGCGCTGGAGCCTGTGGACTTGAAGATCTGACATGCCTTCAAACACAGAGTTGGCATAATCGAGACGAGAGCAGGCAAGAGAACAAGCTATGGTCTGAGACATGTCTTGGGTGAGAGCAGACCTGCTGAGGAAAATGCGACGTTATGGTCTACTTTCCCAATCCATTCAAAGCGCTTCCGAATTGGCAAAACAGGCAGATGAATGCCTCTTTAAGGCAGCCATTACAAACCTAGACCATGTTCTGCGCCCCAATTTTCCACCTGATCGTAATATCCCTCATAATCTCCGGCAACTGGCTCATAATTTCACATTACCTAATAAAAATGACAAAAACTTTATATCCCGTATGCTGAATAAAAACACTTATTAACAATAAACTATTTTAGCAATATGCTGTTTTCTTTCATAGGCTATGTAGGCCCATACCTTATTTTAAAACCCCATAAACTCTCTAATTGACTGTTATCTGATTTATTTTAATTTGCAATTGATGTATCTCCTTTTAAAAGTCTGTGTAATCCTGTCGCGTTTTATATTTGTGTCGACCGGAATTTTTGCAATAAACGAATATTGATTGATTGATTGACTGATGTGACGTATTGCCCTGATGTGATAGAAACAAGATTTGCAAAGATGCAATCATGACGTAGTCTTTTAGATACAGTCATGACGTAATCCTATGAAATTCAATCATGACGTAGTCCTAATGGTACAATTATGACGTAATCCTATAGATGTAGTCATGACGTAGCCCTATTGATGCAATCATGGCGTAATCCTGTAGATGCCAATGATGGCGACATGAAGTAAGGCTATGAATGCAATCTGACTGTTTTAGTAATTCTGATACTTTTTCGCCATATATGGATATAAGTTGTCAGCTGAAGTAACTATCCTTATGAATTACAGTCTAACACCTACAGCTACTGCACTTGACAAATAGTTACTTATAGGAAAGAAATGCCGTCTGGAAAAGTTAAGGATCTATATTTAACTAGTGTATTTGCCCGTCATATTATGACGTCATATCATAGGCCTATATGTATCGTTGGTTATCGCCGTCGTCAAGACCGCCGTCGTCAAGACAAACGGTTTATGTTTCACAATAGAACAGAAGCCGTTTGTGACGTAGCGTCCTACGACAGACACAGACTATTTGGATTTTCTATAGCTAGATACTCGTAGGTGTGTGTACATATAGGGTCTACGTGTGTGGCACGCCAGTGGTGACGATGCAAATTAATTCACACGTAGACGATTCCGGGCACAATGTTTAGAGAAAAGCAGTGTTACGTTCATTGAAAATATATTGTTTTACAAATTATTTATGAATAATAGAAACGCCGCCGTCAAGTCAATCACAGTCGAGATTACAATGCCATTGGCCGCTGATGTTTACCGTGAAGTGGCGTCAATTGAAATCATCACGTATTATTGTGTACGTTAGGTAGATAGAAGGATAGAGGGAGGGAGAAGACAGAGATATAGAGATGCAGAGTTAGAAGAAGTGAAGGGGGAAGGGAGGGTACGATAGATACGAAGAGTGCGACAGGGAGATAGAGGGAAGGAAACTGTGGAGGACGGGAGCAAGAGAAATACGGAGTAAGGGAGGGAGAGATAGGAAGTAACTAAGGGAGGGAGGAATGTAAAGAGAAAAGAGGACAAGAGGAAGGCAAGGAGGGAAGAAGAGGGGAGGAAGGAAAGGAGGGATGGATGAAGAGATGAGAGAGGTAGACACAATGGAGAGGGAGGAAGTAAGTAATGATTGGAGGAAGAAATGAAGAAAGGAGAGAAGAGAGGAAGGCATGAAGGCGAAGATAAACAGAGAGAGGGAGGTAGAGAAGGAGAGAGAGAGAGAGAGAGAGAGAGAGAGAGAGAGAGAGAGAGAGAGAGAGAGAGAGAGAGAGAGAGAGAGAGAGAGAGAGAGAGAGAGAGAGAGAGAGAGAGAGAGAGAGAGAGAGAATTAGCGCGCAGATGCTGTGATCGCGAGAGGATGCGTAATGAATGAAAAGGCCTATTCTGTGGTTTCCTTCTTTAGGTGAAGGGTCTTCATCAGATCCTCGTAGGTGGAGAATGGACACGGGCTAATGTCCCGCTGCATCTGGCATCATGCGTAAATCTACAGAGTGCCTTTCTTCTCAAGGGCGTTTCCTCGTAAATCCACATCCAATCATCGTCAGTCCTCTGACACTCTGAAGCAGAAGACACATTTCCTCACTTCAGTCCACACACACACACACACACACACACACACACACACACACACACACACACACACACACACACACACACACACACACACACACACACACACACACACACACACACACACACACACACACACACACACACACACACACACACACACACACACGTCGCACACGCACACCTACACACATACACAATATCATACATATAATATCCATGTAGCGTGTGTCTGTCGGAGGACGCTACGCCACAAACGGTTTCTGTAATCTATTGTGAAACAGAAACCGTTTGTGACGCAGTACTGCCGTCTTGACGAGGGCGATCAGAGCATTTTAACCAACGATATAATTACATAGGCCTACACTGCCGTCATAATATGACGGGCAAATACGCTAATATATAATTATAAATACTCATAGTTAAAATTATGCCAGGCTTCACGCTGTTAGTTGCCTTTCTTAGATATTGTAATTGTAATTGTAAAGCG
This sequence comes from Allolobophora icterica, assembly GCA_963556255.1. Lineage (NCBI taxonomy): Eukaryota > Metazoa > Annelida > Clitellata > Crassiclitellata > Lumbricidae > Allolobophora > Allolobophora icterica. The sequence goes on along the minus strand of OY744602.1, from coordinate 63,229,263 downwards.
CCGCTTGCTCATGTTACATGGCAACTTATTCCAGGAAGATGGATACACCTACAAAGCAAAGCTTCCGCGCTGAACCGTGGAAGTTCAGGCCAGGTGGACAACCAGGGCACTTTGAGCAACAGAGCGAAGAAATCTTCGGTCATTAATGACGATGGTCTTGAAAAACTATGCCTTCTGGGCCAAATCAGCACGCCACCCCTCTTAGGTTAGTAGGCCTAAATGAATCCGGTATCAAATCAGATTGTGAGATTAAATAATTCTCTCTTTTTATATTGCGCCGTCCGTTATTGCACCTCAACCGAAAGATTTTAAAACCAAGGATCATGCTTTTGGTGACTTTCTATAGAAAGTTGCAAACAAATGTTATCTTGAATTTTATATTTATTTACGCTAATATGTATTATCTATATATATTTTTATTTACATATTTATATATGTATTTATGTATGCAGGCATATAAAGCGCAATGGCAAATCGCAAAAAATGTCGACTAAAATATATAACTAGACTGATCTGAAATTTTTCTGGAAGTTACTGGAGTTCTGTTAGTATAGCGAGAACCGTTATTCAGAGCGACTGTACTTAAGTTGTCAGCAGCTGAACGGACGTTGTGTCCTTGTACAGTGTCTATTGTACAATCCGAAATGATGGTGTCTGGATCGAGATCCAAGTTAATCACCGGTGGATGGGTTTCGAGCACTGACAAGTCTAGATGTATAGCTCTTCCGATGCACAAGTGCATAACACAGACTGTTTTTTAAAACAGTAAACCGACAACATAGACAGACAATCTGATACGTCGGTCCATCTGCGTATGTCCTTTATTACTGTCGTTCCTCTTTCCATCTGTGTCTGTCCGTCCATCTGTCTGTCCGTCTGTCTCTGTCTGTCCATCTGTCTCTATCTGTCCATCTGTCTGTCCGTCTGCCTCTGTCCGTCCAGTTGTCTGTTCACGAGGCTATCGACGAAATCGTTGCGTCGTACGAAATGCGCATCCTGATGTAACGATGTTAGGACGGGCGGGAAAGGCGTCCGACAAGAGATATCAGTCGCTTCAGAAATCTAATGAGTGCTCCGACTAAATCTCTCCGCCTTGCCTCCAGGGATGAAGCAGCCGCAGGGCCCGACAGACGATGACTGCGACGGTGCACCGGACATCAGTTGGTGGCTCCGTCTAGTCGGTGGTTTAGTTGCTATGCTTGGTAAGTCGGTTTGGTAGGTTTGATTGGTAGATTGGTTTGAGAGGTTTGGTTGGTTGGTAGGTCGGTTTGGTTGACAGGTCGGTTTGAGAGGTTTGTTTGATAGGTTGGTTTAAACTTTAAAGGTTTGATTAATAGGTTGGTTTGTGTTTGGTCGGTTGGTCTGTTCGGTTTGTTTCGTATAGGTGCTGCATTTCAAGTTTCTTATTAAGAGAAAATTGTGGTCCTAAGTGTGCACGACCTTTAGTTCCATAGAGAGGAACAGTGTGACAGGGAGATATCTTCGGTCGTCTTCATGCAACGTGCTATGTATTCGGATAGTAATTGTCAGACGAATGATCGTTTCTTTGCTCAGTCGTGCAACGTAGAAGTCGACAGCTTTGAGATGTGGCCTTCAATTGTGCAAGCGAATGTAGCGCCTGGTTTGTGACAACACTGAAATGCACGCTATAGCTTAGCAAGCTGACGTACCATGGCCGCGAATTTTAAGTTCATAACTTGCAATGAGGTTTAGGCTTTGTGAATGCCACAGTTCCTGTTCAGCGTGAACGGTATGTCATCGTGATTCCTCTCGTGTCCCCCCAGGATGGTGGCTGTTCTATATACACAGTGGTCGAAATTAGTTGCTAAGAAATTACCGACTGACCTAATGAGTTAGCGGCTGACTTAGCAACTTAGCCGAAAAGGTCACATGCCTATCAACTGACTAAGTCGCTTACACCTGTCGACTGGCTTGCCGACTTGCTATCGACTTCTTAGGTAATCTGATATGTCTATTACCTAATAATGTAATTCATTTTACCGCCTACTGTACCGATAGACCGATGACTGTGAAATGTTAATATGATGGCGGCGGCTCCGGGGACTAGTCGAAATAAACTTACAGATAACAGAGAATTTACGTATTTATGTCTGGCAAATAATATAGCGCCTGTCATGAACCCCACAAGGATGCTAAACATGGTTATCTAGCAGATCATAAAAGATATGACTTAAAATTGGTTGAAAATGACTCTTGATTTGTTTGTTGCAAAAAACTAACGTATTTTTATTGGGGTGCTGTTCCACAATGAGGTGAACACAAATTACGGTATTAAAGGTGAAAGAAGCGGAGTTTATGGTATACGAAATTCATGTTTTTCCTAAGGCGATCCATAATGAGACTTCATTAACACTATGAGAAGGAGGCTTTGATGATTTTAAACATAGCACTATCATTTGTGTGATGCATGAAATAACAAAAGGCAGGTACCTTCACATGGTTGTTGGATGCAATTAAAAAGGCTTTAATTAAAGTTTATAAGTTATTTTACACGTTAAGTTCTTATTCTGCACTAGAGCCCTAGGCGAGTAGAATGCGATGTGCATCGTCTTAGGCAGGAAACCTGCATGTGCAGGAAAAGCCCTAATTAAATGAAGAGTAAGAGAAACTCGGCCTGCAGTAGAGACGGGATCTGAGGATACGGCGTTAAGGCTGTTGCATCTCGTCAGGAAATTGCTTTACTTAGTTAGTTTAGTCGTGGATTGAATCAGCAGACGACATGATCTTTCGCTTACGTTGGCTACCTTTCTTTCGGACAGAACGGCCGTCGAATCCTGTATACAAGTGCTATCAGAAGACACACAGATCTTTGATTAGGCAGTTTGTCAGACAGGAGAGACGAAGGAAAATGAAAGAAACTGGCAGGTCGACTGTGCTGACGACTTAGACACAACAACAGAAGAAGAGAATAAAGGAAACACTTAGAAGGAGAGAGTGAAGAACAGTAGGGAGTGGAAGAATTAAAAAACGAAGAACGGTGAAGAAGAACGACGGAACGCAAAATTAAAAATTTAACAGATCAAAATGAAGAATTAAAAAATTAAAAGAAAAGAATCAATGGACAGAAAAATTGAGAAAGAAGAAGGCAATAGGCAAAAAATGAAGAGGGATAAAGAGCGCAGAGACAAAATGGAAGAGAAGCGAGAAAATGGAGAACAGCGAGAGAAAGAAGAACAACAACAACAAGGTCGATGTGAAAATGAAGAAGTTTTACAGGACAGGAAATGAAGAAAAATGATGAAAAATGAAGAAGTAAATGAATAGGGAAGAAAGTAGAAAGACCGATTATAAATGAAGAAAGAAGTTAACTATATCCAATGCTGAAGAAACATGAAGAATGACGAAAGAACAGGAAAATGAAGAAGAAAACGAGAGAAAGAAGAGCAAGAACAAAGTCGATGTGCAGAGTACGTAGGAAGGACCGGCCTTTTTCTGCAGTAGCCTACTTCCTCCGCCTTTTTCAGACGAAGAGGAGATAGAGAAACAGACCGAGTTACGTAGGGATGGGCTTCGTCGGGGCTTAGACTGGTGTTCATCGGCGCTGAGTTTGGCGTCATTTGGTCGTAATTGGTCGTTAGACGAAGTCAATCAGAGGATCTGGTCGTCCTAAGCTGGACGATCGGTCGGTCGGTCAGTCGGTCGGACGGTCAGTCGGTCGGACGAATGCGTTGCATACGGTCAGATATATCATGGTCCATCGTAAGATGGATTTTTGTATTTGCACATGATGCGATGCACTGCATCACTAACAGCGCGATGTCTTCGGCCGATGTACCAGCGGGTGGGTCATTGGTAGGGTGGGTCATTGGTAGGGTGGGTCATTGGTAGGGTGGGTCATTGGTAGGGTGGGTCATTGGTAGGGTGGGTCATTGGTAGGGTGGGTCATTGGTAGGGTGGGTCATTGGTAACCGTCCACAAGGCGGCGACGATTCGTTGCTCGTCAGGATCACGCAGAGATTTCCGATTCTTTTTCAGAATGATTGCGATCAATTGGCGACTGATCACCATCTGTCGTGGAAGTTATGTCACTCAAAATAATGGCTTGCTTCTGTTCATGGTTCGGTGCGTGGCATTGACCAGGAAATTGAAGTTTGGCCTACCTACCAGGATAGGTATGGACTGGTCATAGAAAAAAGTAATAATTATTATATTGATGAGCAAACGTTATCAGGGAATGTAAAGGACAGCCAGAGTTTTATATGTATTTTCGAATCAAGCAGAAACGGAAAGGGTAGGCTTGTTAAAAAAATAAGAGGGGAATGGGGAAGTCATCATGAATTCTACGGAAGCTGCAGAAGTATTTAATAGATATCTTGTCTTAATGTTTACTTTGGAAGTACTACAAATATCCCTGAGTCCAAAACAGAAGTTTAGGCGGTGAGTGACGAAGAGTGATGGAC
>OY744602.1:63214842-63219842 GCA_963556255.1 Allolobophora icterica | reverse complement strand
CGCCACTCGACAGTAGAAACTATTCAGAGGCGCTTTCAACGTGGCCTTCAAGGAACGAACAGGAAAGGAGGTGACCCCAGATACAATCTTAAAAAGGATTGAGAGGGGAAGGTCGTTCCAGGAGGAGGGACCAACAATAGCGAAAGCACAATGTTGGCTAAATACGAGATGAAGGAAGTTGTGTCAGACGCTATGGCCTACTACTTGCTCCTCACGCCATCTTAGTCGCCTCCTTCTTTTTCTTCTTAAACTTCTCTCTCATCATTCTCTTCTTCTCCTACTCTGCTTAGCTATTACTGGTGATGATACACATTTGTGTTGTGACAACAGTGACATTGGTGCTGCGTCAGCACAATTTGACAGTGAAAGTCGAGAAAGGCCTATTTCGTTAACTAGCTAAAAACTTACTGAAACCCAAAGAAAATTATCAGCAACTTAGATTAAGTCCTGTACTGTTGTATGGGCGTTGTCTGAACTAAGAGACGTTATTTTAGGTTCGCATATTGTGGCGTATTCTGATCAAAATCCACTGATATATTTGAGTTTATTATGTCTAAATCTGCGCAACTTGTCATATAGTGTTTGGCGTTATAAGCTTTTGATCTCGAAGTAAGATATATTCTAAGGCCAACTTGAATGTTGTGTTGCAAATTGGCTTTCAAGACAATTATGCAATTGTCTGCTTTTCTCACTGTGAATACGGTTTTCGATATTTCACAGCTGAGTGTATGCCATTGCGCTATATTGCGTAAATGAATCGTCGACGGTTAATTTATAAACTTCAGAACAATATGAGAAGTGATGTGTACATAATGTGAACATAATGTGAACATAATGTTTCCACTCTTTTCACAATGTATACAGTGTTATACACTGTTGACAAGCGCACGTTAGTGTCGAATATTTCTACGACATTTAACCCGATTGCCTTTATCTTTCTTAGAATGTTGGGTGTCCACTGGAAACTAAACTACTGCTGGTTTTATATCACTGTAGCCTCGACTTCTGTAGCTCTGCATTTCATATACCATCATGCTGTCTCTTCTCGTATTGACCTCCCCCATGTGACCTGACACCAAAACCGACCAAATAACCTTGATCTTGCGGATTTGACTTCATATAACGCCGGTGATTAAGCCGGTTTTCTTGACATAGTTTTTCGTGGCGCTGAGAAATTTACATTTATAACGAAATATTAACTGTGGTCTGCATCTACACAGCAATATATGTGTATGTGTAATTTGTTTATGTATATATGTGCATATATAGCCTAGATAGTTTGTCCACACAAGTTTCAACACTAGTGGGCATAAAATTCGGACGCTGTGTAATTTCACGTCTAAGCTAGGCTACGATCGATCACTCTTAATGTGATCCTGTCCTTAGTCTACGCCAGTATTTAAATATATGGCCACGCATCAGAGTTGAAGAGTCATCCAACTGACCTGCCTGCACACGCCAGCAAAGTAGTCCAAAAGCATTACACATGCATTTTAACCATCCCATTCGGTTGATACTCTTTTGCTAACTCCGTACTGGTAGCGAGCGGAGCTGGCCCTTGTCCGTCATTGCAAGAACAGTCGTCCATGATTGGCGTCGGTCGTGGGAGGGAACGGTAATTATCTCACAAAAGTTTCTAACAGCAATCATAAAGTATCGGGGAAAGTGATGACTCTATGACAATGAAAGCTGGTCAGGCCTATAGGCCTACGTATACGTTTTAAGCCTAACTTGATTAATGTTTAATTATCAATTTCGGGTCCAGCTGTCAGAATGAAGCATAAGTTTCATTTTCTATAAATGGAAATGTACACGTTTTTATAATTTATAGCGACCGTGTGGCTTCGACACTGCTCATTTTTCAGTGAATTGATCGGGTGAGATACTTCACACCACCGCTGCCCGTTTGAATGGGAATAAAGAGAACGGCATAAATTTTATATTACTATAATTATATTTAAATGATCGATGTGATAATACTTTGGAAACTTTAAAAAGGGTGTTCAAAATACGATTTCATTGTCTATTTTCTAGTTATTTTTCTAGCCAACATATTTGTTGTCATAAAATTCTTCGGTTCTGTTTTTATTTTTGCATAACAACATTCTCGTCTCAACATATTTCATCACATTAAATTTAGCATAGTAAAGTGTTCAAAACTCGAAGTATCTCAAAGACTAGTTGCAGAGTGATATCTAGTCTAGAGACAAAATTGTTGATTTCCTAACAATATGATGTTATCGACAGCCTGCGTGTGCATGTATTGGCTTATTTAAAAAGCAAAGGAATATAATAGGCTTACATTCTTCAAGTAACACGTACGAAAATACACTGCGCTTGTTTACGTTATTCAGTTAACTGAGCGACTTAACTTTAATTGTCATGTTGCCGGTAACAGATAAAAATTGGAGTAGAGATTGATATCTTTAAGCATCGTTTGTGATTTAAGCAGAAAATAATCTCCATAGTTCACTAACTTTATGTGAAACAGAATTTTTACATTTAGCGATCTTGCTAGTTTGAACAACTGCAACTTTACTTTTGCGCTCTAACGAGTCTCTAAACTTCATTGTTCTCTCCACTGTCGAATCTGCAACGCAAAACTGCCACGTTAGTCAGCGTTGCACATCTTTAGAATCAGACGCACAAAGGTCTGCACTTAGATTTGGTTAATTGAATAACCAAAGACGACGATGGACTTAGTAATCGGTGAAAATCTGCCGATAAATTATTGCGGGTACAATGCTGAGGTCGTATAGTCAGACATTTGATCAATGAGTAGGAGCTAGACTCTGCGTTGATCAGCATATTAGATTTGGACATTTAAAAGACACCTTCAAAGAACTTCTGAAGTGTTCTGCTCTAAACCAGAGCAATACACGAATCGAACTGGAGTGGACATTTTGTTCATACTAGAGTAATGGGTGGAAGTGACTTCCACAACGAGCACACGCACCCACGTATCGCCTCGATCGTCTTTCAGATTTGTGTTTGGATTTAAGGAGTCAGATCATGAATATCCTTGTGAGGTAAGATCTGACTGGAAGCAGTGTAAAAATTGTAGAAATAAACTGGGGGGTAGACTTTTATGAGTTTGATCCACGTGGGGTTGAATTTTTTCTTTATCTGTATTTTGTAAACTGAGACAATTAAAAAACGCAATAGAAAGCTTAAATTCCTTAAAGTGATGACATCACCAAATTTATATGTATGCAATTCACATGGTCACAAATCTCACAACAAACCAGAGCATTAAGCATACTTTATTAGTAACCCACAAAGCGAATTGTCATGGGCTTAACTTCAAGGTAACTGTCAATGGGTCACGACTGTACGCAACTGTGAGCGAAAGGTTACCTGACGCCTGGGTTCATTACTTCGTTTCGAATCACAACAGATGAGACGATCAGCGTTGCATTTATGAATCTATAGAGGACTACGGATGTCGAAATGATTGACAATTTGTTTCTTCGTTCGGAGTGGATTTTATTTCTTGGGTTTACTCATTTTGGGTTTACTCATCTTGTGAAGGAAAATGCTAAATCATGTGCACAATATAAACATTTGATATGAAACATTTGATATGAAAACCAGAAATACTAGTTAACGCTCATCTTCTTGGCAAATTCAATGCAATGCCAGAGAAAACACGTAAATAATAATTGATTTTGAAAATTGAAATGCGTGACTGACCAGTGACCAGTAAGTAGAAAGTAAATAACCGAAAATCATAATATACCAAGACAGGGAATCAATAGGGCCTATAGGTTATTGCAGTGCCTTTTTTCTAGAAAAAAAGGTTCCGGAACGGAAGAATAGGTTCCGGAACGGAGCAACTATGAGCGGGCTAAAATCCCAAGAAAAACGGGATTGGGGGTTTGGGAAGGTGTCAATAAACACTGAAAACAGTTCAAAACACTGAAATTAAATTAAAATAACTAAATTATTGTTTTTATTATTAAAATAAATAAATTATTTTTTAGTAGGTGAAAAAAGGTGGGCTCGTTCCGGCTGAAAAGAAGCACTGGGTTATTGCCGAAACAAAAAATAAATGTAGATAGGCCTAATTCTGCTGATGCCTGATGCATTAATCAAACAGTTTAATGCCATGTTTCCTTTCAGTGTGTTTTTGGAAACACATGTGGTCTTATCTGCATGAGGGCCGATGTCTCCCTGACTGCTACCAACTGACAACATATTTTGTAGTATTCCAATTGCTCAGCGGTGGTTAATTCCAATCATGCTGTCACCGAATTAAGTTGTCAACAGCCAATTTCTAGCAGCTGTGTGATAGAGGTTCATCTGACTAAAGCCTACCAGACATGACACACCATGGAAATTTCTACTCTTTGTCAGCGAATCAGAGTCAAATAATACTAAATCATACAAGCACAACCGAGGAGGTTGGAACGACCCACTGGGGTGTGCAATGAAGACTTAACTGTGGGGTCCTAAGAAAGACAAGGGGGTTGAACCCACCACAACCCCGACAATTCTCACCCTGACTGGAAGCAACGTTCCAGGAAATGCAAAGACGGCCTAGACTATAAAGAATGTCGAGAAGTTGAGAAAACCCTGCAAAGAAGTCACTCAAAAAACACAGAAAGACCCGAGTCATTTACTGGCTTAACATAGTAAGAATCATGTATTCGATTCGTTCAGGTGTTGCTGTCAATGCAAACATGACATCAGGTCCACGTTTTAAGGAGAACACTCTATAAATCTAAGAAATCTAATTCACTACACGGCTGCAATGGTAGATTTCGCCTAAAGCGTTGACATCTTTTCTTTTAAACACACGCCTGTTGTTGCACAATGGAACTTGCTTTTATGCGACTTCTTCAGATGAAGTTGCGTTTGTTCTTAGCAAATGTATCTGTAGCTCACATTTACCCGTTTGCAACTGGTGTACGCTCCTTTATTACGCTACACATGAATAGCTGTGGCTTTTAATAAAGACATGGCAGGTTAGATGTTGACCTATATAGTTAAAAGATATA
>OY744602.1:63207342-63212342 GCA_963556255.1 Allolobophora icterica | reverse complement strand
GAAGGAGGAGGAGGAGGAGGAGGTGGAGGAGGAGGAGGAGGAGGAGGAGGAGGAGGAGGAGGAGAGTAGTAATATTTGTAATATTTTATTTGAGGTTAGAGCGATCCCTCAGGAAAGCGAAGATGAAGTTATAAGTATACATGGAAGGCAGATCTATGGAAACTCAGACCGTGACCGAACATTTTTAACGCGTGCAAACTCACATAGAATTGCGAGTGTGAACCACGTTTTGTCAGTCGCCAGGTGAATAGCAGTTCGATTTCTAGATGTTTGATAGCCTGTGACTAATAGTGAGTGTTCAGGCGTCTCTTTAAGAAAAACGAGTTCTAGCATGAAGAAACATTGACAGTCGGTTCCATTCTTTGAATGCACGCTGCGCGGAGGGATAAGGGATCGCTCTATGGACAGCGCTAGTGAATAAACTGGTGCTCTGCGCTTATCTATAGCGCTATAGAAATTTAGAGTTACTATAATAACTATTACGATTAGGGATGTAAAGAGAGACTATAATGGTTGAAGATAGGTAGCAGCGCTCGTTGTAAGTGTTAATAAGTCAGACTGGCCAGTGTAAATCATATTCTGAATTCTATTGGAAGCCAATGCAGCTGAGAAGCAGAGTTAATGATTTAGAATTCGAAGATGCACGCAGAGCCACGCGAGCCAGAGAATGTTGGATGCGTTGAAGTCTGTTGACTTCAAAATCAGAGATATCTGAAAAATTGAGTTGGCATGATTAATGGGAGAACAGAGAAGGGAGAAGTCTGTGACATGTGTTTAGCAAGAGCATGTTTTTGTGGCGTATTACCGTGGTATGATAGAAACAAGATATTAAAAGGTTTGTTATATGGGGTGGAAATGTGACAATGCTGTCCAGAGTTACCCCAAGTGTCTTGACAATTATTTTAACGGAAGAACAATGCCAGCAAAGATAATGCTGGAATAAGAGGAAAGAACTCAGGCGTTGGCCTTAGCCAAAAACGATTGCGTCAGATTCGTCTGGGTCTATGGTTAGATCGCTGAAGAGGAAGGAACAACGGATGCATTGATAAGAGGCATTCCTGAACTTTTACCTTGCCGAACTAATCCCTGAGTGACTGAGAATTGTATTACCTGGATATGATCAAAACAAGATTAGAAACAAGAATTAAAGGGAAGGAAATAGAAAAGATCATAGAGGTGTTTAGAATAGAAAGAGAAATCAAATCAAATCAAATCAATTTATTGTTCCCAGAAACAAAACAAAATGAACAACATGAAGCTACAGTAATAGAATTTCACAAACATAGTGAAGATCATTGCAGGCGTTTATCTATGAAGAGATGATATGAGGGAGCAAAGGGCACACCCGAAGGGACAAGTCCCGCTGAATAGGGGCCTAATTGCATTAACTGTATAGCAAAACTTGCAAATTATTTTCGAGAACTAAATGGACGGCAGGGAAATTCCATCCCTACTCAACTAAATCAAGAAAATGAAACAAAAACAGAAAGACCCAAAAATCAAGTGCTAACAAAACTAAGCACCGTCATGAGAACACAAAAACAACAAGGCACTGCCAAGACAGAGAACATTCAGTGTAACAAGCAGTAGGCCTTGTGGTTGTATCAGGCAGTACAATTTAAATGGATAACGGGCAATCAATAGAATGGGATATAGCACTAAGAGCTACACGATACTACTCATTGCATGTGCACGGATCAAGTGTTTAAAATAAGCGAAAAAGAAAACAATTAGATGAATGAAGAAGAACAAGAAACGTTAGAGAAAAAATAATTAAGCAGAAGGATTAAAGAGACAACAATTTATTATTTTAGAAAATGCAGAAGAGATTCCAAAGAAGACGATTTTAGAATAGAATTAATAAAACAGCAACAGGGGTTCGAAGCGAATGAAGGAATAGGCTAGAAAACAAGATTTAAAACAAGATAGAAAACTAGATTTAAATATTTGCCATACGACTGACAGGGCCGGCGCCAGGATTTGGGGACGATTCGTCCCAGGACGATTCGTCCCGAGGACGATTCGTCCCGAGGACGTTTCGTCCCAGGACGATTCGTCCAAGGACGATTCGTCCCAGGACGATTCGTCCCGAGGACGATTCGTCCCGAGGACGTTTCGTCCCAGGACGATTCGTCCAAGGACGATTCGTCCCAGGACGATTCGTCCCAGAACGATTCGTCATAGGATAAAACTCAACTCGGGTCTATTCGTCACGGACATATCTTCGTGCAATAGCCCATCTCTCTCACAACTAGTAGAACTATTCGGCGTTAGGCTAGTCTGTTGTGATTTGTTACCATGACAATCTATCGTATTAGTCTTTTTTAGTCTTTTGTTGACTGTTAACATTAGTGGAGTTTTATCCTCTGACAATCTATCGTATTAGTCTTTTTTAGGTTGTCACAATCGATCTTTTGTTGACTGTTAACATTAGTGGAGTTTTATCCTCTGACAATCGATGTTTTGTTGAGTTTTAACATTAAAAATTCGTTTATTAGAAGACATCAAACAGTTTATAACTAGTAATACAGAACAATTTGCCAGGCAACAGTTTTTTCAACAGCTCAAAAGGGACAAGTCCCGCTAGAAGGGAACCCCATATACCAAATTAAAATCATTCCTTAAATAGGCAATCATCACGAATCACAAATCGCTAAATGATATCCTCGGACGATTCGTCCTGGGACGAATCGTCCTGGGACGAATCGTCCTGGGACGAAACGTCCTCGGGACGAATCGTCCTCGCGACGAATCGTCCGGGGACGAATCGTCCGGGACGAATCGTCCGGGGACGAAACGTCCGCATACCGGCGCCAGAGTATTTGGCGCCTTAGGCGAACCTGTCACACTGCGCCCCTCGCAAGTGCGATAACTTGGCTTAATTAATATTAAATTAATCAAGTTAATATAACCTTCACACAGGAATGCAGCCGAATGCTGCATCTTTAATTTAGTATCGTCGTTCATTGTAATCATCTAAGAATCATTATTGCTTATAAATAAAAAAATATGGCACTTAATAAATTTTAAATTTTAAAGTTTGCCATTATTAAAGTAATGGTCTGGAACTGCATTAGCTATGCAGCCTATGCTGTATGGTTTAACACGTTTAATGGGAATTTAAAATGTAAATATTAATTAATGATACAGTGCACAGTTTCATTTGAACACTTAGCAGGCCTAATTCCTGTGGCTACGTTTACTAAGTCCTAGTCCTACCTACGTGCGAAGTCTATACAAATATAATGTAATTTCAAAATTTGATTTTTCGCGCTTTCTCTTTTGCAAATGTAGAAACGAGAAACAGATTAGCCTACGTATGTACTACTTAAAAATTAAAGCAACAAGAACTACTACTCTAAATTTAGAAGTTCCTTACCATCAGTTGAGTCTTAGTTTCTTTTTTTCAAGAGAGCTTTGAATACTGCATACGTTCGTACAATGTAGAGTGTACATGCCACAAGTCTTGTAGAGAGACATTGAGAGAGACAGACTGCGACAGAGACAGAGCGAGAGAAACGAGAGAAAACGAGAGACAGAGACACAGAGACAGAGACATAGACAGACAGAGACAGAGAGTGAGTGAGAGAGAGAGAGAGAGAGAGAGAGAGCAAAAGACAGACGAACAAGGCATACTATTCAGGCATATTTTAGCCTTAACGCTGGAGCTGCGAGGTTATACGGTTAAAGTGTGTCGTGGTTGTACATCTAAAAGAGAGAATCTGGCTCATGTGCAGCTGAGGGGTCGAACAAGGTCAATTACTCCGACATATCAGGGTAACCTAGTACGTGTATAGACAAGTACCATCCATCATCATACAGACTGTAGTTCAGACTGCAGAGAGGCTGATACATACACGCAGTACACGGGCTTTTTGAACACCGTAGGCAGCGGCTAAATATGTCATTAGATGGAACAATGAACCAAATTTAAAATTTGCGCGCTTGGAGGAAAATGACAGAATAGGGCCCTAAAGCAGAATGTAACAGGGGGTGCGTACGCACCTAAGGAGCGCCTTGTATGGCTAGGCCTACGCCTCTGGACTGGCAAAACGGCGGCAATGGTTTAAAAAATATTTCTTTGTGTAGCTTTTCTGCCGCCCCCAGAAATGTGCCGCCCTAGGCGGCCGCCTAGTTCGCCTAGTGGTTAAACCGGCCCTGACGACTGACGTCAATGGTTTACTGTAGTGGCAATGTGGTAGTATATATAGACATCAATGACTGTGGAGAGAGTCGTCCTATAATAGCGCTGACAGCGACCATGGTACTTTCAGTTGTTGTAGAGGTGGCGATAATAAACCGACGTATAGAATTTCCTCAGTATACGCTGAAATTTCCATTAATTCCGCCATTGTTCTTGCACAGACATGCGTATAGATTTGTGTGCATAGGAGGAATTATTGTTGCTTCGAATAGTCGGACGTGTTTCCTTGTTTTGTGCGGACACGCTTTGCCTCTTATCAGAGAACGCTTCAGCTGACAAAGTCCGCATGGCGCCCCATCATCACCGGCCACTTCACGCTGCAGAGCGACGTGATCGGCGTTGATGCAATTTCAAGGTAGAAGCGACGCCATTAGTTCCATTGCAATAATGAATACACTCCCGTTCATTATGCCCATAATTGCGCTGCTACTGCGAAAGAAAGCCACAATTCTCTGGAACGTATTGCGCCAGTAGGGCGACCCACCGCAGTCGGTCGTTATTTAGTCAATCGTTCACTCACTGGGTTGTTTATCTCCATAAACGATTCCTGGCTTTATGGCCGATATTAGGGGTCGGTTTCGTGATGCGTGGAAATATTATGAGCCATTAAAACGAATGCTAGGGTCAATAGTTTCTCCACAACGTCGAAGGTATAGAACTGAATCTCGGCTCGACACTTGAGGCTTTCGGTCAAGAGAGCGGATCGTTAAGTTTGTGACGAAAATCAAGTCTTTACGTTCTTTCGACACTTAATTACGAATTCTTATAATATGTGCGGCTCTATCCGGAATATTAA
>OY744602.1:63102342-63204842 GCA_963556255.1 Allolobophora icterica | reverse complement strand
ATGATTCAAGAGGAGGACGAGAAAGCATCCTCGAAGACGTTCGGATGCCCTCTGTCGACGAGGCTCAGTTCCTCTGTCTCTGTCACCTCCTCCTCCGACGGTTTCTGTCGGCGGCAGAGGGAAGGGGAGGATAGTGAGGAGGAGATAACGACAGATCGGAGCAGCGACTGACCGACTATTACAACGATTCTATAAAGCGAGCAGATTGTGTGAATCGAAGAGTCCGTTTGGCGGAGGACTCTCTCTCTCTTCTTCTTCCTCGGACGTAGGCGTAGAGAGAGAAAGCAAGAGAAAGTCGCAGAAGCGTTACGAATGACTCCAGGTATTTATCGCCATTCATCCATCTGTTACTCTTTCAATGTCACCTGCCATCGCTCCAAATTAGTCGAAACTTCAACAAACATTTACTTTGCATACGACACCATTTTTTGTGCATATATTAATTTCCTTTTCTATTCAATCTTTCCTGACGCAATTCAATCCGTAAAATGTTTCGTGTATTTGCTCATAAGTCAACTGGAATAGGCATAGGCCTACGTATAAACGAGTGGAGCCGAATGGATTTTCCATCTTGTATAAACGTAGGCTACATCAAGGCAGCAATTACAACCGAAGTAAACGCTGATTTCTCACAGAAATCTCAAACTTCTTGTCTCGCGGCTACGATGTTTTTCGCCACTTCATTTGGCAACCGATTTCGGTCAATCATTTCCGATCTGAGAAGATTAAAAGTCTAACACTGTTCAGGGTTCTTGAACATAATGAGAAATCTGTAAGATATTTGGACTGAAACTGTGGCCCATTATAAAAGAGATTTAATTTAAACTCTGATAGTGCAAGAGGTGGTGCGATGGTCGATTATTATTATTTACCATTATTATTATTATTATTATTATTATTATTATTATTATTATTATTATTATTATTATTATTATTATTACTATTATTATTATTATTATTATTATTATTATTATTATTATTATTATTATTATTATTACTATTATTATTATTATTATTATCACTATTATTATTATTATTATTACTATTATTATTATTATTTACCATTATTATTATTATTATTATTATTATTTTTATTATTATTATTATTATTATCATTATTATTATTATTATTATTATTATTATTATTATTATTATTATTATTATTATTATCACTATTATTATTATTATTATTATTATTATTATTATTATTATTATTATTATTATTATTATTATTATTATTATTATTATTATTATTATTATTATTATTATTATTATTATTATTATTATTATTATTATTTAGACAACTTATACGGAGCCGTAAAGCTATGACTCTAGACAAGTGCCCCTTATAAACAGACGTCGGGACCAATAAGATCCACTACGCCGTGACTACGGTCTGTTAGTCATATCCGAGGACTCCTAACGAAACAAGATTTCAGATATCTTATAAATACCTCTTCAACATGAGTTCGACTCCTAAGTGTGAGCTATATGCAGGCATATGTATCTGGTAGGCCTATTTATGAAGCGCCTGTTTTTGTCACAACTTAAGACAGTTTATTCACCTTACATACGATATCGACGTGGATTGCATATTTATCGAAAATTGCAAACAATTGGGCGGCACCGTCTTAGGTGAGTGTCCATTAAATCGATTACACGCACAAACTATGGCACGTCGGATGGGAGCTGACAGCTGCATGAGACAATGGGTATTTTTGTTTGCTCAGAACTGTAAGAGTCGTTTTTATCGATAGAATTCTCTTAATGCAATAAAACAGCGCCTTGTTGTACTTGAAAGAGACTATATAAGTGTCTTCTGAAGCGCATGCTTAATTATAACGTTGTTACTAATCATGTTATTGTTACCGAGCGCCTCTAAGTAGGTACACTGAAGGGCGCTACATAAATTTTCATTGATTGAATGTTACTCTGACGATAACTGTGCTCTTACGTTCATTCAAGGCTCTTTTATTACTTTTGCACAGCCCTTGGAACTTTCAAGAACTGGCGTGAGTGTATTCAGTGGTCATACGATATTGCGAGTGTATACGTTAATTATCATAAGTCCTGAAACTGGTTTACGGTGAAAAGGCAATTATAATTCTTGACCAAGGGACATAAACATTTAAGATTCTGCTGATGAAATCTAATGAGTCTCAAAACCAAAGCATCTCAGAAATGGGTATCCATATCTTGGGAGCAGTGGCCTTGACTAATAATTATAGATCTACGACCCCCAGCATCGTGTTGAATCGATCTGCAGGACTGCTGTAGGAATTTTTTCTGGCCTTATAAGCTCTTGATCTTTGTGGTCATGCAAAACCGCTTCGTTAAGCTAGGACCAGTGTGAATAAAGAAGTTAAAAACTGAGGCCGAATTGAGGTCATCCAGTGCGATTAGTCACCAGTTGCAGAACCAGTCTCATAATAATGAATGTATCTAAACATTTGTGCATCGCCTCTAAGTAATTCATAGCTCTTTTATGAATTACTTAGAGGCGATGCTGGATGAATGAATGAATGAATATTCGTTTATTGAACATCAAAGCTGACATAACGCAACTAAAACATGGTACCGGGCTTATAGACTCACGAGCAGCAAATTAGCGTCAGTAGGCATTCTCTGTAGAGAATACGTGGTATGAAATTATGATCGTCTTATTTTGGTAGGGTAGGCCTAAATTTATGCGATCTCACTCGAAGGTTGTGTCCACTGCTGCGGAGGGGAGGAAGTAGGCCGCGCAGCACACGATTAGGATCCCTCATGATAGCATGCAAAAGTCGTTCGTCTGACTTATTGGCCAACTGGTCGACACCATCAGCATCGCCAGGTTGATGTTGAAGTCTTTAGGAAGAAAAGTCAACCAATAAGCGAGCAGTGCTCAGACAGCTAGAAGAGTCACCACTGGTGAGCCCCTGCACACACGCAACAGGTTTCCATCCAGAGCTGATAGTAGGCACCATGATCGGGGGTCTTGGACTACATGGCGTTAAAGAAGAGGAGCGATGACGGTTGAAGAGGCTCGCAACACACCAAACACAACACCAAGTAGTCCCCCCGGGTCTGACAAGGAGGATATTCTTCGCAGTCGGTGTGGTGCGACAAAGTGACCGAGATGGAGATGTGTCCGACTCCGCCCACTTCCGTTACCAGGACAGTATATGGCACGACATGCGCGAGATATTGTCCGCTTGAAATTATGTCCGAACTGATGATGTGGGCAGTTCGACAACGCCACTTTTATTATCGTTTTAACGTCTGAAGTAACGTTATAACGTGATATATATCAAAATGACATGCGAAACAATATTTTTATGAGAGGAAACGAGAACCACAAAAAATTTAGCAGTCGAATCATTATTTTTGACGAGCCCAGCTGTGGGTTCGGCGGCGTTAATGTGAGCTCTAGTTTTATAAACAAAATTTTCCATCACATCGGCAACTGGTCGTAGATAGTCCGAAAACCGTCCCAAACACTCAGAAACTCCAGTGAAAGAGAAATAACTGCAACAACAAGTCACAGTAGAAGTCCGAACGAACGTAGGCAAAATCCGCATGTGACCAGGCTAATGATCTCCGTTTTAACAGAAACTATTCTGTCCACTGATTGCAGACGTTTATAAATTCTCGTATACGAAGGGCGTGAATAACCGATGATGATGATGATGATGATGATGATGATGATGATGATGATGATGATGATGATGATGAAAGATTTCCATAAATTGCAAATTCCTTCTTTGAGCTGTTCCGATATAATTACCAGACGATGTTGTTAGAAATACTGTTTCATTGGTTTTCGGTTTGTCTGCACTCACGAGCCACAAAATCATTCTAATATCAATGAATTCATGTCCGAAGTCATTGACCCCATAAACGATACATGCTTAGTGTTTTCGTGTTGGTTAAATTAGTTAAACCCTATCAGATCAAAAGCTCTTAACGGAAAGATACAATCACCCAAGACAGCCAGTTCATTAAACAGAAACTGGCAATTATAAGTAAGTATACAAGAGGCAGTTTGGTTAACTTACTTGTTGTATAGCGCTTCCTAACGAATACTTTTCGAAGACATTCAGCGCGCTACCCTGAACGATGCTAAGTTCATTGAGAACAGAAAAAGCTTCTTTAGGAAATAATAATTAATAAGTTTGAGAGTCACCACTGATCGGCTCTCTCGCAAACCTATAGGGCCTACTATAGAACAGGGCCACAGAAGAAGGCCCATACAGAGTTCACAACTGGTTACAGTAACTAATATTTCACTAACTAGACATAACATTTTCTTTGCGTCTTACCCAATAGTGGCGACAATGGTATGAATTTCATCTTAAAATGAGTTTTCACAGACGAACACGAACCAGCCTATCGTTAAAAGAGAATTTGTGTTTGTGTGGTGATGATTCGAATCAATGCCCAGGCAAGAGTCGTCAGTCACCTCATCTATGTTTCCTAGTGATGATGATGAATGGTGGCTTTTTATGCATAGGCCTACAAGTGATTATTCCAACATCGCTTCATCCAACAGAAGGTCTACTTTGGCTGTAGCGGTTGTATAACTTCATGACCCCTTTTTCCTTTAATATGATCAACGAAAGTTTAGATTTTAATTTTATAGACCGATTAAAGTCTAAATATTTATCACGTTTTATGCCCAAAATTTAAAATATAGTCAAATTTTCCTATCTTTAATATCAACTGCTACTTCCGGTCGCATATATTGAGCTATAGTATACAAATAAATTTGTTAAATATTTTAGATGCAACTTTTCAGTCAACTTCAGATGTAGCCTATTTCAAGCGTTGCAATATTTTCTGGTTGAATGCGCGTTTTTACTTTGTACAGGTCACATTTTCTAAATAGGACGAAAGCATTGCTTACGTTGTTTTTAACTCTGCCCAAACAGAAAAAAGTAAAGATGTAGGGGCCTATTTACATGCAACAATGGGCTTTGAACAAGCTATGTGAGCCAACACGTATGACCTTTCTGGTGCCTCTAGAGTCTAGAACGTAAAAGCAAAACCTAAATAGTTTTCTCATGTTTGATGTCGCTGCAGACGCCAACGGTAATCTGATCGTTCCCACACTTTTAAAATGTTGAGATATCGTTGACTTAAGCATCTATATTAAGTTTAAAATCATTTGGTTCAAAGGTCTTGGATTTATAGAGCAATCAAAATACTTCGTTTGCTGTGGTTAACACTTGACTGCTCTACCGTTCAGCCGATGAAATAAGCAAATGAATAAAAGATGCAGACACGGGCAGAACTGCGCCTTAAATAGAAAACATCGACCCCAAGTTTCCATAGAAACGATTGTTTAAATCGAAAGCAACTTGATGTCATCGCAGTGGCGAAGCAACCGTTATATATAAGAGGTCGTTGGTAGAAAAACGAAACATAAGCATAAAGCTGAAGAGTCTTTGGAAAAATATATAACATAGGTTAAGCAGGGCCACTGCCTTTTATATACTGTCATTATCTAGAAGATAATGGCAAAGTCGACATCAGCGGCCCTAGCAGCCGATATCGTTAAACACTGGGAAATACTTCTGCGACGATTGCTTTCCTTGTAGAAGCCATCAAATTCGCAGAATTGACGACGCATAGCAGTCTGAAATTGTTAAGGAACTAGGCACGTAGGCCCCTACTTAGTCAGATATTTTTTTAAACCAGGGCATAGCCAGGGCAGTTATAGAAGTAAGCAGTGCAGAGGGCGATTTATGCAGGGCAGGGCAAAAAATTTTGAAGAGCAACGAGCCAACGACCAGAGCAAAGGCTTTTTTACCAGGGCATTTGCCCTGGTTCGCCCCATAGCGCCGCCACTGTACATGCCCATGCCCACTGCATACACATGTAATATACGTGACCCCCAACGGTAGCAGAAGGCATCGGTCGTATATGGCGAGCAAGTTCTATACAAGCCATAAATGTTAACTTTCATCCATTTTGTATAAATTTGGATTCACTTAATTCTGATTTGCGTTAAATTTGCATTTAATGACTTGCTCTGAATAAAGAGGACTTCACAAGATGGTATTATAGAAATTACAATGCCTGCGGGTCTTAGGCATAACTCGAACAGAAGCGCGGTGAACTCCTTCTAACAAGTAGACTTCCAATTGAACCATCGAACAAAAAACCATCAAATCAATTTAGACAACATACGTTAATGCTCAAAAATCATAAATACCTATAATTATTTGTCTCTATATTGAATTTTTAATGTAAGGTACAGTAGTTCCCGACCTTG
This sequence comes from Allolobophora icterica, assembly GCA_963556255.1. NCBI lineage: Eukaryota > Metazoa > Annelida > Clitellata > Crassiclitellata > Lumbricidae > Allolobophora > Allolobophora icterica. Next base: position 63,198,586 of record OY744602.1, on the reverse strand, counting down.
TACATCAACGCAATCGACAGTGCATGGCAGTAATATTATGAGTTACTGAAGTCGTACATAAATGTAATCATAAATAGGCCTACGTATTTAAGTAAAATGTTTTCGACTGGACAAATACTTTTCCATTGAATGGCTGACTACTGTTTACTGAATACTACAAAGCTCTCTGCCTAAAGGTTTACAGGTTGATCATTAAGCGGAACAGTTTCATCACGTATGTTCTCCTAAAACTGGCATTATAATTGACATTAAAACTAAGGTGACGATGATGAAGACGATGGTTGTGATGGTGATGATGATGAGGATGATGACGACGACGACGATGATGATGATGATGATGATGACGATGATATAGAGACGAACAATTGCAAATACGTTTAAAAAGATGAGCTGCCTATCATCATGCCTGCCTGACTGCCTGCCTATCTGTTCGTCCGTCTGTCCGTCTGTCTATCTGTCTGTCTGTCTGTCTGTCTGTCTGTCTGTCTGTCTGTCTGTCTGTCTGTCTGTCTGTCTGTGTGTCTGTCTGTCAGTCTTTCTGATTAAGACCGAATCGTATTAGTTCATTATTGTACCTAATCTCTAATGATACGGAGCTTATACGGTTGGCTGAATCACAGCATACAGAGTTGCATCGGATAATTTCAATCGCAGCCAGATAAAGAAGACAGAAAATGATATCCTATTTACGCGGCGGTCTATTGATCAGGCTTGTGTAGGTGTTTCATATGCACAGATCAGGCGCGTCGGTATTGACGAATGAACCTACTTTGATTAGGTTGTCTGCATATTATATGCTGTTGTTTTAATCAAAGTGTAATTTAAATTAGAGTCCGTGTAAGACTCTCGTTAAAGTTTTTTGGGCTTCACCTAGCCCTATAGTTAGGCAGTGGGCGAAATAAATTGATAGTTCTTGTTCCTGCTCACGGACCAAGGAACGAATCAGCCTATAGTAGAATAAGATCTACAGGTTGCTTAGATGAGAAAAATGAGGTCTAAATTGCCTGAGCCTCTCTACACTATTCTACAGAATCTTTCGACTGGATGATAGCAATTCTATTTAAAGAATTACAAATTTCCTATTGAGGACCAGTCGATCCACTTAGAGATCATTCAGATCGTAAGGAAAGATTATCATCACGATGTGGTATCTGCTTTTGAGCCAAAGTTTCTGGACACTAATGGAGGACACGCATTTCAAACTATTCTGAAGTATGGTAAAACTAAAACACGGAGTAGGCCTACTAATAGCAGACGAAAACGCAAGTACTTGGGATTTAAGTCCAACTATAGTCGTTTGCAACTAAATCTGTTACATGTGAGCCAATAACTTAGTAAGTATGAGTAGGTCAATTATTAGTAAAATTACACAGCATATACCATGGGTGTTAAGTCGTCCAGAAGATATTTAATCTGTGTTAGAACCACTGCATTGTATACTGGTAGGATATAAAACTTTCGTATCTCCTCTTTTATGAGCGAGTTGTTAGAACTTGTAGGGCTGTAACTCGTCTTGTGGCTAAATGATTTTTATTCTCGCGGAATGCATCAGAACCAAATTGTATCTTTAGGAGCTTCGACGTTTTCGAATCCGCTTCTCTGCAGTTCTTCAACGAACATAGTCGACAATTGTTTCAGTCTCTGCAGTTCGACGTCAAGTACCAGAGGACCCCGTGGTTTGACGATGACGTTAGTCATGACTGCAGTTGTCGTCATGGCAACAATAGCAGGGAGATCGTGGTCTCTGGTGCAGGAGCCGAGGGATGATGAGCCGCTGACGTGTGTTGAAGGTCGAGTCAGATGTCTTGGAGATGTGACTTGCAAAGTTCTCATGGAAACAATATCCAAAGTGTGCGACGAATCAAGTAAGTTGCCTTTCTCTGGTCATACAAACATTGGAACTGTTTTTGGTACACGAACTTTTTCGGTTGCTCGACCTCAATTTTAAACTCTTGTTCTCGACTTAAGACTATTTTTCAGCTGGTTTATCCACCACAGGCTACCTCCCTGTCTCAGTGGCTTGCCTTTCTGGCACTGATCTGACTGCGACCAGGTTTTGTTGCGCTATCGTTTGAAGCCTTATATATTAAACACCGACGCTCTAGAACTTGTAATTGTGTAATAAAGTATGTGTGTATGTATGTATGTATAAATTGTATATGTATACATGATGTATATGTATATATATATATGATGTACATGTATGTATGTATGAATGTATATGTATACATGTATCCGAATATTTATATAGCTCCTTTAGCTTTCTTTTCAAAGCCACTGGTAATAATATTTAAAATACATTATTTTTTATCAGAATCTACTAACCACAACGCTCCCTTACATAACGAAAGCACTATAACGCACAGATGCGCCAGAAATCAGAGGCGCTTCTCAGTTATTATTATGCTTACTCTAAATACGATCCAGTGTTACATATGCCACAAAACTGTCATATAACACGCTTAATTCTGTACGGTATGAGTATTGTCTATGCTGAATTTTCCTCTTCCAGAATAGAATACGCAAATATACACACCTGCGTGTGTGTATATATATACATATATAATATATATATATGTATATATATATATACATCGCCAAATGAATGCTTGTGTGTATGTGTTCAAGATTAGCGTGTATTTAAAGTATTTGGAAATCTTAAATCTACCGCTTCTTTACCGAACGAAAACGTCTTCGTACGTTTCCGCCAGTCGATTTAAGCCACTTCCGGAATAAGCGACGATTGTACATCCGGTCGTTGAATACAAGGACCGAACGCAGAGCAAACACATCCAAAGCCTCAGCGGATGTACCACTATAGACGTCTCGACGGAATGTCTGCTGGTGGCGGCGATGCTGATGATAGTTGTCGTTGTATAATATTGATGCACGGCTTTTGATAGCTCGACGGGGAACACAAAGAACGTTCAGTGGACGCTGCAGCAGCCGTCTTTTGGCAGATGAAAAGCCGATGATGATCAGTCCGTCTTAATCAACGGCTGAGAGTAGTTATAAGTCGAATGATTTCGTCGCTATTTTCAGTTGTGCATATAGATTGGAAAGAGACGTGGAAGATAGATTTACAGAAGCGCACGGCAGACAGAAGGACGCACAGATATATCCTATATGCGTCGATGGCATCGATTATAAAATAGGGCGCCATCCAATCGCCTATCTATTTATCCCTATATATAAGCAGAAAAACGCATTAGGGGCCTATTTATTGTCTCTGTATATATATATATATATATATATTACAAAGATTTGCACATACATATTTATATTCCAAAGAAGCAAACATGTTATAGAAAAGCAGTTCCACCAAGTAGGAAGACGATTTTCCTGTTACCTGAACGCATGCACCTTCTGTTGCCCCAGTGCGGGAATTGTAGAAAAAAGACTGAGGGGATGGTCGAACATTTTATCCTACTTTGCAAACTGGACCAGGTGTCAACGAAATTTGAAAGCAGCTGATTTCAACGCTAGCAGTTTTGCAAGTCAGACTCGAATCAAAATCAATTCCTGTGTTGAGAAAATTCAAATATGCATACATGATACACCATGGATATGTCTTCTCTTTGTCAGAGACTCAGAGTCAAATAATGCTAAATCACACTACACAACTGACGGGGTTGGAAACGACCCATGGGGTGTGCAATGAAGACTTAACTGTGGGAAAAGATTAGAGGGGTTGAACCCCAAACTTCCGACAATTCCCATCCTGTGTTGCCCTCTAACACCTGCTTTACTCGGCGCATATGGCTTCTGCTGTTCGTGCAACTGTTAGTCTTCATTTTCACGGCCTTCCGTGGGCAAAACAGGCGCTAGCTGACTTTTACGAGTCACTTACAGAGGACGGGGAAATTCTTCTGACGAATGGTGAAGACATCGTGTGTGTGTGTGTGCGTGTGTGTGTGCGTGTGTGTGTGCGTGTAGGTGTGCGTGTGTGTGTGTGTGTGTGTGTGCGCGCGCGCGCGCGCGTGTGTGTGTGTGTGTGTGTGTGTGTGTGTGTGTGTGTGTGTGTGTGTGTGTGTGTGTGTGTGTGTGTGTGTGTGTGTGTGTGTGTGTGTGTGTGTGTGTGTGTGTGTGTGTGTGTGTGTGTGTGTGTGTGTGTGTGTGTGTGTGTGTGTGTGTGTGTGTGTGTGTGTGTGTGTGTGTGTGTGTAACATGAATTATACAGTCAAACGGACAGAAAAAGACGATAAAATGCAGGAAGGTAGAGATAGAATGTGACAACGAAACGCACAGACAAAGGGGTGGAAAGACACGACGAAATACAGAAATATAGACAGTCGCTGACAGACACAGACAAAGAGATGGAAGAGAAATGAGCCGTAGTAAAAAGACAGAGACAAAACGAGGCATAGACACACGGACAACGAGAGACACCGATGTTGTGACAGTGAATGAAAGAGGCGATTGATGACTGGAATTAGCGTCGTCTTCAGAATTTCTTGAGCGACATTCGATCGCCGATCCACGCAGAGCTCGACTCACGCGCTCAGACAGCAGCGTATGTGCGTCGCTGCCGCCGCCGCCGGCAGATCATCGGATGTGTTCAGCCCAGTAACAGTCGTCATACTCGGCTGGACGTCTTACTTCTGACACCAGACAAAGTTACTCGATCGATGCAGCCGACAGCAGTCTTTATGAAGCGCCAGTATACTTATGCTAAGGCGAATGTGTATGCGTGAGGTTCACCGAGTGCAATGATTAGTTCGTATTAGCAAAATCTTCTCGACTGCTTTGGACGAGAGGGAGGCAGCCAGGACGTCTATAGGCTGATTGATTGGAAAGTGCTCGTAATTGCCTGCTTGATGATTATAATTAGTTTCCGCTAATGATTTTGGTCTAGCCCAGAAATGGTTCAGAAATAATACAGAAATTACTATGAAATAACTGGGTTAAGGCAAAGGCGCCCATCACTTGATCCCATATAGGTGAAAATAAACCAGATGGAACGAGTTGAATGGTTAAGCTGACTCCTGCCCCACCTTGAGGTTGATGGCAGCGTTTGGCCTGGTTGGATAACAAACAACCATTGCCTGGAACCATACAAAGGACTATGGCGAAAAATTGAAACACTGACTTCAGCTGAACATTAAAATCCACCTGTGTACATACTGCGTGTTCAATAAATTCAAAGACAAACATATCCAAAGACAAACCTTATAGAAAAGTTCAGTTAAAACAGGCTAAAGATCTAAAGATATAAAAACTTAAAATTAAAAGACCAACAGAATGAAAGACCAAAAGCTTTCTCGCTTTTCGGGACTATAATAGAATAAATTTTCTGGAAAAAAATTCGTAAATCTCTCGTTCTAGTGCATTCTGTCGCTTCAAGAAGTCCAGGCCAAAGCTTTAAGCATGAATAGTTTTGTAAACAGTCGTATATATATATATGGACAGTGTGTAATGAGCGTATGTACTGATAGAAAGAACCCTATTAGCCTACAGCAGAACATTCCATTAGTATATGTTACAAGCCAGAGCACTCTCTGTGTGTTGTTGTTGGTCTGTTAGTTCTTTACGCCTACGACTACTTATCGTTCAACCGATAGATCTGTAGCGTATTGATGAATGCGTTACTTACTTACTTACAGTTGACACGTGTCAGACGACGCAACGCCTGCACTGTCATTCTGTCCTGACATCTCTTCAGTCGAACATTCATTTCCGCCACTGTATCTGCAATCCAATGGACGACGATGTCATCGAATGCTACCAAGTCCAACGGACCATCTTCCTGCACTCGTGCGTCAAACAAAACGGCAAGTAGACTCACTCAATCGTCCTCCTATTGTCTCTGCATCCAGTCCAACTTAGGACACAGCACCTGAAAGAATCACAGAGTTCAGAGTTCATGATGAACGTATCTATGTCAATCAAATGAATTTTATAGCTTCATGCAAGGGGGATAATTCCGTGCATAGAAGCCACTTTGCGACTGCAGTAACACCAACGCACGACCATTCCACTTTTATTGACCCACGATTGTTTGACCCGAGGGAAAAGAATTACTTTAACCGACGCTCACTGTTCTTGAAGCAGGCGATGTATAAATGTTCCATTGAATATCATGACAGAGCATATACATACGGACACACATACATACATACATACATAAATACATACACACACATACATACATACATACATACATACATACATACATACATACATACATACATACATACATACATACATACATACATACATACATACATACATAAATTTATACATACGAACATATATGAATGCATACATACATGCATGCATACATACATACATACATACATACATACATACATACATACATACATACATACATACATACATACATACATACATACATACATACATACATATATACACATGCATAAATTTATACATACGAACATATATGCATGCATACACGCATGCATACATACATATATATACACATACATACATACATACGAACATACATACATACAAACATAGATGCATGCATAAATTCATACATACATGCATATGTGTGTATGCATACATGAATACACACATATATACATACATACATATATATATATATGCATATATTCATACATGCATACATACATACACACATACATACATACATACGTACATAAATGCATACATGTATAAATATATGCATAATACATACATGCATGCATATACAGACATACCGTACATACATGCATGCATACATACATGCATACATATGCATACATACATGCATACAAATATACATAATTTATACACATAAAGTAAAAGGAACGACGAGGAAGTGGATTGGAAGGACCTGGTTTGTGGGGACATCGAAGCAAGACGACGTAGCTGACCAGTGTTTATTAATAGCCTAATCCGACGACTGACACGCTGAAACCCCGAATTGTGTGAGTGAATATCCTGCACGTATACACGTCGTCAAAGTAGGTTAGTACTTCCTTTTTGTACGACCAGTAGCAGTTGTATGATCCAGTGTTTGTTATATTGAGTGCCCTTTCCTCGCTAACTTATCTCATGAGCGATTATGTACAGACCCCACGTCAGAGGAACTTACGAATCAACTTAATTTTGCCTTTTTGCACTTACAATCATCGCTCTGATCATCTTTCCTCTCTGTCTGCTGTCTCATCTGTTATTGCTCTTACTTGTACCATTGCTATCCCTGATCTATCTATCTATCTATCTATCTATCTGTCTGTCTGTCTGTCTGTCTGTCTGTCTGTCTGTCTGTCTGTCTGTCTGTCTGTCTGTCTGTCTGTCTGTCTGTCTGTCTGTCTGTCTGTCTGTCTGTCTGTCTGTCTGCCTGCCTGCCTGCCTGCCTGCCTGCCTGCCTGCCTGCCTGCCTGCCTGCCTGCCTGCCTGCCTGCCTGCCTGCCTGCCTGCCTGCCTGCCTGCCTGCCATCTTACGACGCATACATAGATGCGCCCTGGGCATAACTCCTGCTTCCTCTGATTCCAGTGAAAGCAATTAATCAACAGGTAGCGCAGCTGAAGAGGACAGAGATCTTGAAGTCATCTTAGTCGTTCATGTCTCTTCGTTGTCATTAGTACAATAGTCATGAGTTGACAAATGTCAGAGGAAGAAGCGAATCGTTTTCCATATGTCAGATTTCATCCTGTGTCTCATCAGTCAAATCGTTCGCTTAGTTCAATAGGCCTCAGCTTCCGCGCTGTCCAGTAGTCATATACATTGTATTAATACTTCCCTTTCTCCTCACAAGAAATCTTCAACGTGTCTCTCTTGATGTCTCGTCTTGATCGGTTGATGGCAGAGTGCAGTCATCAGTCTAATTGTCGCTCTTTCCAACAAGTAAATTGCAGAGAAGGACACCGCTCCGCCGTGTTTATCTCCTAGACTCCGAGTGACGCATATTCGGGCAGAGACACCTTACAGATTTACTGCAGATGTATACGGAAAAAACAATTTCTCATTTCAGTTTACATAATATCAGTACAAGCGTAGAGTAATGGATAACACACTGGCGTGAAGAGCAGGTGGTGCCAAAATCGAATCCCGTAGACCCCGTAAGGTTTATTCAAGCTCTTAGAAATGATCCCAAGTTTTTCGAGTGCGGGATTTTTAGATCAGTTCTGTTAACAAAAGATGCAACTGGTTATTAATCAAACTAATACAGTTGTTATTTTTATACAATTTTTGTTTCTAGTATGCATGCTTCTGCTAACTGCGCATTTACTAAGCGCTAACACTATTTTCATTCTTCTGATCAACCATTTTGTTAAAAACATAAACTCTCATTATTTTTCATGATTCCTGGAAAGTTTTCCAATTTCTGATTTGATGGATCGCTTTTTATAAGCCATTATGAAGCTTTTATAGACCTGGAAACTGTGTGCGAGGACCTGTTGCAATACCGGACAGTATCGGATATGAATTCTGACTGACTGATTCACTAATTCCCTTACTCATTGACTCATTGACTGAATGACTGACTGATTGACTGATTGACTGACTCAATCATTCACGCACTCACGCACTCACTCGCTCACCCACTCATTCGCTCACTCACGCACTCACTCACTCACTCACGCACTCACTCACTCACTCACTCACTCACTCACTCACTCACTCACTCACTCACTCACTCACTCACTCACTCACTCACTCACTCACTCACTCACTCACTCACTCACTCACTCACTCACTCACTCACTCACTCACTCACTCACTCACTCACTCACTCACTCACTCACTCACTCACTCACTCACTCACTCACTCACTCACTCACTCACTCACTCACTCACTCACTCACTCACTCACTCACTCACTCACTCACTCACTCACTCACTCACTCACTCACTCACTCACTCACTCACTGGCTGAATGGATAAATGAATATCTCGAAGTTGAACGTCATTTTTCAAGCGATAGTTCTTTCTACAATCATGTTTGCACTTCCTGTGCTGGATTTCTCCCGTCACATGTTATTGCGAGCATTAATGGAGCTCTGAAAAGGCTTGCATATGACAAATATGTGGGAAGAACCATACTGAAGAGGAGCTGATTGCTTGATCCGACAAGAGGCTCTTCTAGAAATCGCAGGTCCTCGACCACCTCTTCGTGTGGACAAGTACTCACTTCGCAATAGAGGACATCCTTTCATGCTGTGCATTGTTAAATATAAACTGTTTAAAAGTAGTTTTGTTAATTGCTGTCGCTTCAGTTGTATTTAGTGGTGCATGTATGTCTGTATAATCTGCTCCTGTAATTGTTAATTTCAAATATGTATGTGATCATTGTATGCAATGTAATGCGTTTGTCAGGTGCAAATAAAGGCTACTTACTTGCTTGCTTACTTACTAGCTGACTGAATTTCTTACTTTTCTTATTACGAGCTACTTACCTGAATAGCTGAATAACTGGCTGGCTATCTGGCTATCTGGATAGTTGGCTTACTCACTCACTCACTCACTCACTCACTCACTCACGTGTTCAATGAAACAGGGTTCCAGCCTGGGTGGAAGTTGAACCCGGAATCGACTTTAGATCCAAGAAACTTGGATGAGGACCTCGAAGAAGTCGATGTGTCATGCATCGGGGTTCGCAAGGAGTGTCAATCGAATGCAAGATGCAACCGACTCCTGAACGACTATCGCAGCTACTGCCGCGAAAACAAGAAACTCAACCACTGCCTCATAACTGAATGGTAGGCCAACACTATACACTTGGACGGATGGACGGATGGATGGACGGATGGATGGACGCATAGATGAATAGATAGATGGATGGACGAAAAATGTCATAGTTGTATGTAGATTTATATATACAAATATGCATATATGTATGTATGTATGTCTATAAGTATGTATGTATGCATGTATGTATGTATGTATGTATGTATGTATTTATGTATGTATGTATGTATGTATGTATGTATGCATGCATGTATGTATGTATGTATGTGTGTATGTGTGTATATATATAGGTACATGATTATTTGTATAGCGCATTTAGACACCTCTCAAAGTTCTCTGAGCAAGGCTGGCTGAATATATTAGACCTAAATCGAAACATCTTGCTCATGGAAGCTAATCTGACTTGACCTAAGTTTGGTGCAACAGACGCTAATGCAGTTTTTTCCATACGGACAAAACGATTTTAGTTAGAGTGCAGGTACAGTAGGTAGGAACGTAGCAAGCTATAACTGCGCTCAGTGCAAGCATAAATATAGTACCCCCACCCCCAAAGATCAACTTAACCAATAACGACCAAATCTGTTATCTCGAATATAATATTTACTATAGGCCTAAATATGTTCAAACGACAATTCTTAAATAAGTATGCACATGTCAGGTATTTATGTGTTAATATCATATATATATATATAATTATATATATATATATATATATATATATATATATATATATATAAACATATACTTTGATTTGTTGTTACTTAATTTTGTTGGATTTATTTCATTTTAAATATATATTATATTTCAAGATAAAGTAATTAGTTTAATAATTAGGTCATTCCTTCTCAAAATTTGCGTCCCCTCTTGAGTTGCGTCCTGTTCCATGACACCGCTTGAAGATCCCCTCACTACGGCAATGACGGTAGGTACGTAGTTTCCATTTAACGACGCTATGTCATGACGAAGATGAATAGAGTCATCCCTCTTTTTAATCCCGGTTTGGGACTGGCACCACCCGAAGCTGCAGTGGCGGAGTTTCATGAGTATGCATGAGCTGATATACGGAAGCGAAGCACCCGCAAATCTTAACTCTTGGCAGAGCGGAGCGAGTTGCTTGCTTGAAACTGACACAAGCTACTTTCATTTATTCATTCTGGAAATTTATATAGCGCCTCTTCAAGAGGCCTACTGAGAGGCGCTCCCAACCCAGCCACGGCTAAAGAGATTGGACTCGAGGTGTCGGAAGAAAGCAGGTGAGCTATTCCGGGGAAGCATCGTAAAGCGATTGGAAGACCATTCCAGGTAGACGGGCCAACAATCGCGAAGGCTCGGCGTTGTCTGACTGCGGACAACCGTAAACAACATGTCATACTTGCCTTGTATCGACTGCGAATGACCCGGTATAATAACTGCGAACATTATTTGCAAATCCTGATGATGAAGCGTAGGGCTACGTTTGTGAATACCGTTATAATTTCATCAAGAAGTGTAAGTTGTAATGCGTTTTCATTTCATCAAGAAGTGTAAGTTGTAATGCGTTTTCATTTCATCAAGAAGTGTAAGTTGTAATGCGTTTTCATTTCATCAAGAAGTGTAAGTTGTAATGCGTTTTCATTTCATCAAGAAGTGTAAGTTGTAATGCGTTTTCATTTCATCAAGAAGTGTAAGTTGTAATGCGTTTTCATTTCATCAAGAAGTGTAAGTTGTAATGCGTTTTCATTTCATCAAGAAGTGTAAGTTGTAATGCGTTTTCATTTCATCAAGAAGTGTAAGTTGTAATGCGGTCAACTTTGTCTTGCGCCAGGAGAAAGTGTTTAACGGCGATTGAGGAGCTCAGTCAGGAGTCGTCCGATCTGTTACAATGCACGTGTCCCATGAAGAGATCCGACATCAAAGAGAAATGTGAGAGGATTCGATGGCGTCTCTCCAACAACACGTGTCTAGGTCTGTCTGTCGGTTGGTCGTTTCTTATGGTCCTCACCCAGACAGCCATGACCATTGGACCCATGACGGTCACTCATTATTCCAGTCATGCCAACTGGTGACCAGCTTTGGGACGCATTGTAGGTCCAATGGATGTGGCTCTCTGGGCAGCCGTTAACTTTTTATGTCAAACTACTATATGATTGCTAATTGATTCTTACTTTGATCTGTGTGACTTATCCGGAGCTCGCCAATTAGGCCCCTAGATACGTCCGTGGCAAGTGGCTCAACAGATATTTAAATTTACGGAAATTAAACTAGGTAAAATATATGCCTTAATTGTCGTTAAGCAGCGTGCCTGATTCAGAAACACAATTGGAATTTTACGCTGGCAAAAGCGATTATAAAGCAGTGGTTTTCAAGTAGCGCGATATGAGTGAAATACTACGGTTTAAAATCACCGTCTAGTTATCGATTTTCCAGAATCGTAATCGTAAACAATCATGTCATCCAGGCAGTCAGTCATCTGCACTTCAGAAAGCAAACCAGTAGCCTATAACACTTTGTCCGTCTGATTGCCTGCGTGTCTTGCTGCACGTGTGTCTCTCTGTCTGTGTGTGTGCCCATGTCCATTACACTGATTGTCCGCAGTTTGGTGTGTCCGACTGCTTGCCATCTTTGGTGCAAGGCTTACTGATGTCAACCGCGTGGCCCCCATTGGCCAATTACATCCTTCGGTTCTTCTGCATGGACATATACAATGATAATGTAACAAGCAGTCGGTCGTCAATGCCAATGCTGCCTCCTCCTCCTTCTCCTCCTTCTCCTCCTCCTCCTCCTCCTCCTCCTCCTCCTCCTCCTCCTTCTTCTTCCCTTATACGCTGACCGAAGAGCGATAATAGCTTGGCTTCGTCGACTCCGCTTCATGCATTATGTATGATAACCATCCGGTCGTATTATCTTCGTTAAGATATACTTCTGAGATTTATAAATCTCTTCCTTGTCTGACTCTCTGCCAGGCAGACCAATCTTTAATCCTATTGAATTGCCTCCTCGGGGTTCGGAGTTCGATGCTCAGGTAAGAGGAAGAACAGCAGAGGTTTCTGTGTGTACTTCGTCACCTATTTTCTGTGTATCGAGACGTAAGACGACGAACAAAAAATTCTGTCAGACATTGCTATTCCTGTGTTGCTTTATTACACCACCGATGGTTTCATCTGTTTCAACTTAGATTAAATCCAGTAATTTCTATTGCGCCAGTATATTACCAATATACATTGCCATGTCTGCTTAATATTACCAGATCCAACCAATAGCTCTATTTACAGTGACGGAGTTGGGCAGGCCCGGTTCTAGACATTTGGCGGCCCTAGGCAAACCGGCGGCGCTAAGCACAAAAAAGTTGATGACTTTTTTAGTCATTCACCTCTTTTTACGAATAATAAATTAAATCATATTGGAAAAATGGAAAATTGGCGGCCCCTAAAAATCGGCGGCCCTGGGCGGCTGCCCAGTTGCCCATACGGACGAACCGGGCCTGGAGTTGGGAATGAAAACTGGTTTTTGTTGCATTAAAAAATAGCCACGATTCCGTACTTGGCCTACTCCACTAAGTTGCCAGAACCAACCTATGATGAGCTATTGGCAGCCGCTGAAGTTGGAATGGACAATCCTACACGACACCGTAGCATCGGTACGTATGATGGAGTGTGATGTGTTTGATATGTTCTCTAAGCTGAATTATGTTAAAGCACTAACGGCGTTGTATCTTCCTCTTTTTACTTATCTCACAGCCGCATTTTCAGCGATCTTCCTCATAAGTAAATAAGCTTTATAAACGCATACTTTTTTATCCACAGTGAAAATAATATGAAATTATACGTATATTAATATACTAATCGGCTACTGTGAGGGACCTTGAGCAAATCCTTCAAGCACATTACAACCGATTTTGTTGATGCGATGGATGATCGGAGAGACGAATGGACAAATGAATAAGACATAGTGGCGCTTAATAAATGCACAAATAATATTGCTAGTGTATACTGCTGAGCGTCTTATGTTCTTCGTTTGTTTTATAACGTGATGCACGGTTTCTCTTCTCACTCTTTCCTTGATTTGCTAAAACTGAACCTGTCGACAGAGCAGATGTGATGCGAATGAACAAGGAGACGACGCAAGAGGCGATGGACGCGTAGGCAGCTGCTGCTATATAAGGCAGAGATCACTGAAGATCAAACGATCAGAGAAATGGTCGAAATAGATCAGAGACTCACAGGAAGTACATAGCCAGCACAAAACGGATGAATCGATTGGCGACGGACAGATGATGAACTGATGGAAAAAGGAATCATCGGCAGCAGCCAGTAGATTGGCCGTTTTCTAGTACATGTATGAACCACCATATATGTGTCTATCAGCTATGTGTCTGTTTAGGGAGGACTGACGCAATCTCGCTGACCTGGGAAATGACCTGACCACATGATGTTCAGTCAGATGATGATGATGACGACGATGATGATGATGATGATGATGACGATGATGATGACGATGAAGCTGAGCAGCTGATGAAAATGAAGACATGCGATGGGGTTGGCCGACTGTAGCAGTTGGAGACTTCAGTCAACATGCGATGTAAACCTGAGCAATTTTTGTTAATCCATCGACAGATGTTGATTGATCGATCGATTGATTGATTAATTGATTGATCGATTGATCGATCGATTGATTGATCGATCGATTGATTGATCGATTGATTGATTGATTGCTGTTTGTCAGACGATGATCTGAGTTGTAACGGTGCGTTCCACATGTGTCACGTGGACGACCTGTGTCGTTCACAGCTCATCAACGTCCTGTCCCTCTGTGCATGGAACGCGTCGGCCAACGACTGCAACCGGAAGGACTGTTCGGAGGCGATCCGGAACTTCTACCTCCTCGTTCGACCAGAACGTTCTCAGGCTCTGCACTTCTGCACCTGTCCAATCGGTCTGCCATCGGACAACAACTGCCAGACTGTCAGACGGGCTATTGTCCCGGCATGCACCACGATTGAGATACCTCCGCCATCTTGTTCTGATATTCTCATGAGATGCAACGAGGAACCCGGATGCAGGTCTGCCAAAACTGTCAAATTAATAATATTCCAGCACAAGTATTGTCTATGTAATCTCCAAACACACGGTCTATAAATAATTCGTGTTCTATAATTAGAACCTTATATAGCGCCACTTTAAGTGAATTTATTTGAGTAAGTAATCTTTGTCATTAGGCATAATGCTCACTACCTGTACTTTATCCAATGCTCATGACTTACTTAGGCCCACTGCAAATGCTACGTGTCATTGTGTCATTTGACTTATTACAGTTATTCCAAGAAAAATATTAATAGGTATCCAAATGTGAGACGAATTAGAAAAGTCCCGCTATTAGGATCACCTAATTTCTTATGACAGATTTCATGGTGGCATTTTCAACAATTACACAGTTCATCAGTTTCTGTTAACTTTATAAGTGCAGTGTTGCGTGAAATAGTTTTTAAATAAACAGCCAATGCGACTAACAAGTAGGCCTAACACTTTGATTGTCATTACATTTATTATAGCCTACAAAAGATTATTCGATTAGGTGCAACAAAATAAAGGAATAAATTAACAAAAGAACAATCTCATACATTGGTACAATGGAGTAATTTCTGTCAAAATCGGAGCTACATATTAATTAGTATTATGGTTTCCTAATTTCCTAAATGAATGAACGGTGGGTACATCTTCAGTGTACAGATAGGCAACGATTCCATATGGTTGCACGTCACTGAGTTGAAACGGCCAGGATTTTAATTATCTGGATTTTAATTACCTGGACATCATTACGTTGCTTGATTCCAGGGAGCGATGGGTATCGTATCAGCAGAACTGCAAGTATGACGAAACGTCCAGTCGATGTCCGGTCAATAGTGCGCTGTGTCTGCGGTCAGCCATTGGCGTCGTTGGTACAGTGCTGACCATCAACTGCACCTGCGTCATGATGACCGACACTGACGAGAGTCAACTCTGTCAGAAGTCACAGGCGATGCTTCAGCCGCTGACCTTCTGCATTGGCAAGTCTCACCATCCGATGCTTTCATTCGAAGAATCAGTTAGAGATTGCGATGTTTAGACTATGTAACTAGATTTGCGTAGAGCGTCTTCTATGTCTCTTCTTTGCTAAGAAGATTGGATTGATTGATGCGTTGGCAGTGCACATGCAGAGGTCTTCAGTATAGGAAACTGTCATCATGGAATGAATGATGTGGTGGCTCAATTTGCATCGATTAACGGACACAATCAGGCGACGAGGGAATGACTGGCCACCTGCATTCATATGCCGACTCTTTGCGAGGCTAAGAAAAATAAGTCGCTAACACTTCATGACTATGGCTAAATCTCGGAATTAGCTTAAGTTAAGAAACTGCACTTCATCTTCATCATAATCATGCCTTGGTCGGTTGTAACACTGGATTGGGTAAGTTGTAACAAAACTGTCAATAGCGGGATATTGTAAGTGTGAATTCTGAAGCGTTTTTGTCAGTGTAAATGACCTGGCACACATATGCCTAGTACTTAGTGCAGCGAGTCCACATGTGACCAGTGAGTGCAGCTCCGTGTAACTTGCCGAAAGATACAACCAGCCCCAGCTGCACGCATTTAAGAGATGTGAAAAACCTGTAGCTAAAATTAGACCTTGCAAAGAAATTACTCGCAATCAAGCAACGCTTTTGAATGAACCACTGCAGCGGCCAATATCTCACACCTAAGCAATACCAAAGTAAAAATAAAAACCTACTTTTCGTGTCGAAAATCAACCCTTCGTCAAAAAATCCCAAAAGAGATCAGGTCCTCTGATTTGAGCCAACGACGGAAATAGAAATTGTAAACTATACGACGCGTATCGTTTACAATTTCTATTAAAATATTATTGTAGGCCTATCTAAGTATGGAAAACGCAAAAACGCAAACCATAGCTGTCTCTTTTGTAATTATTTGACGAAAGCTTGATATTAGACACAAAAAGTAGGTGTTTTGTGTTTACGTTTTTCGTCATAGTAGGCATATTGCTTAAGTGTAAGATACTGGCAGTTAAAGTAGTTCATTTTAAAGTCTGCTAACCTACTTAGACTGGTTCATTCCCGTTTAATTTCTTACATAATATATATGCTGTTGCAATCAACCTGCGTTACTTTTGACACCATCCTTCCCTAATAGAGCACAACTGCGAAGTGACTTTTTGCGACAGCGGCTTGATGAACAGCTTGTGATGTACAATGGACCAAGCGTCCATTAGCCTACTATAATTATTCACTTTGGTTGCTTTTTTGGGGGGCCCGATAGCGCATTGGATAACATCTGGCGTAGAGTGCGAGAGGTACAGCGATCGGCTGCAATTTGCGCCGTGTATTGGGGGCTGTCTGTTCTGTTAGTAGTTAAGGTTTATCGCATAACATGTAGGGGCCTACATGTACAGCGCAGTGCGTTTGCAGGCGCTTAATTAAAGAATAAATATTATTATTATTATTATTATTATTATTATTATTATTATTATTATTATTATTATTATTATTATTATTATTATTATTATTAAATTGACTTCGTATTTGTGGATTTTCAGATGCGGCAATCGCCACCTTTCGTAAGTCGCAGGCTTCAGTTAGCGGCCAGACTCCTTCTGACGAATTGTGGCGACTAACATCGGAAAACGACGTCCAACCGAAAACAGGACAAGAAATCAACTCAGGTAAATAATACCACTTGCAACTGAATAAAACCCAACCCACCACCATATTTGACAGACCCTCACATCAGCATCGTCTTGCCGATTGATTGAATCGTGCTGGGATATGTTGGCTGAGTGCAGACGCACAACAAAAGCAATCCGAAACTGGTCAGCGTAAACAGATAGCAGAAGAACCGTACTAATTTATCATGCTTAGGTGTTATTATGAGTGCCATGATTAAGCCTTTTTCCTATTCTGAGAATCACAGAATTATTACGCATTCTTTACTTTTGGGGGATCACACGAGGAATCGGCTGCATAGAAGATATTATAATAATTATTAATTTGTTTATATAATATTGAACAGTTAATTAAGGAATTCGTTTATGTAATATTGAACATGTAGGCCTAATTTATGACCTCACCTTACCTTGCTTTACGCTTGCTTACTTTACCTAACCTGACTTAAAGAGCAACGTCACTTGAACGTTGAAAGGTAGACACTCGACTCTTTTGAAGGACGTCATCTTCATCATCTTGAAGTCGAGAACTGAAAATGTTGTGCCTTCATTTCGCTTCCCTTGGCGATGCCATCGTTCATTGTGATCGGTACACGAAATGACTATAGCTGCGGTAGAAGGATGTCTGTCACATAAGCCACAGTGAATGATCTCTTCTTTACCAAACATTCGACTCCTTCGTGTACAATACATCAACTGTTGCACTGCCCTGCTGTGACAGTTCAATCATGGCCAGGATTCGTCACTGCCTAGTTTCAAAATAGAACTTGTGATTGATTAATGGCTTATGATTTATGAAGATCGATTGTCCTACTTTGTTTCTCCAACAGCTGTCTCGACAATCCTTCAATCGGTTTCGCTCTCTGCCATTCCGCTTCGAAACTTATAATCATTTCATCTTATGGGACCGACACTCGTATGCATCGATTAAAATCGACTTCTGACTGTCGAGCGACTTTAGAACAGAGGCTGTCGCATTGTGCCGCATATCGGAATGATCGTTTGATTACTTCGATCTGAATAGATTGAACTGTCAAATCAAAGATCGGCCAAAATGAAATTTAAAAATGGCTCTACTGTTCGCCTCTACCGACTGAACTACATACGAATCACCATAGTAGACCTAGACATCGTTCGGAATGGTGCAAGAGGAAGCAGTGAATTCCAACATTCATATATATATATATATATATATATATATATATATATATATATATATATATATATATACAAGGTGATAGCGGCACAACAAACGCCATTCGGTGGCATCGAATTCCAATCCTTCTTCATTCAAATTATAAATGATTCAGATAATTGTACACATAAATTTAAATCGCAGTCTCGTGATTTAGGCAGAAGACCAACAGTGTACCTATTGCACAGACCACACGCACGCACTCATGCGTACGCACATACCCACACACAAACATAGATGTATGCACAAGAACTAGAAAGTGCATTTTCTGAAGTACGAACATTGTATATAAATGTGCTAATCGTTATTTTTCAGCTGGATGCAAACGCCATATTGGACTCAAGATTCCATCTTTTATGACAAGTCCTTCAGTGATTAGAGTAAGACACTCAGAAATACAATTAGCATATGTGTATACATATGAATATATATATGTATATATATCCTAATGTTATGCGTCTATATTATGTATGCGCCTAATAAATGAGCGAGTGCGGATTAGGTAGCCTATATATATTGCCCGCATGAACCAAAGCGACAGACCCTTAAGTGCCGTGTAGGCCTATACATCGCACGGCGAGTTGTTCAGTGATTCCTAGGAGGAAGTGGCTAATTGTTTCATCTGCAGCGGGGTTCTAACCCAGACAAGCATGGAGCCATCCCCAGTAGGCTACCACTACCCCTACGCGGAGTAAATGCACTACATAATAATATGTGAAATATTGTGACAGTATACGTCCTTCAGACTTGTTAACTCCTCCTGTACTTTTCTCGCTTTCTTTCGGCACTCGGTCAGCCTCTTTAACAACCAGGCTCTTGACTGCCTATAAAGGGAGCAACGCCTGCACTGGACGGGACCAAACGACTCAGGCGGAGATCGGATCGGAAGGAGAGATGTGGCGAAGTCTGGACCATCCCTCCCTCTAATTTTTGTTCTCTCCCTCTGTCTCTGTCTGTCTGTGTGTCTCACTAACAATGGGGAATAAGGAGATTTTAGGACTTATAGATGCGCTTCAAGACTCTATATAGATGTTAGAATCAGTTGTTCGTTAGAAGAACTAGAGTCAAAACTTGACGAGCATTGTTGACTTAGTCTCCTGATAGACCATGGGGGCTTTACACACACGGACGAAACCCCGATTAGGGCGTTGGTTGAGGTCATCCAGATTGCAATCGTCAGTTCGATGAGCTGCCCCTTGTGATTACAATATGCTAAGCAATGATATTTCGTTTTGCACCAGATTTACCACAATGTGACGGATTGTTCTGACCTGTGTCACTGTCACCTGAACAGCACCGTCACGTGTCGAACCCTTCCCTGCTCTCCGAATCTGTCCTGCAAGCACAAAGACATTCTATACGGTCAGTATAGTCACTTTAACTGAACATAATCTACTTATGGAGACTTACAGTGGACAGCCACTGTAATGATAATGATGATGACGATGATGATAATGATGATGACTATAATGATGTTGATTATAATGATGATGATGATGATGATGATGATGATGATGATGATGATGATGATGATGATGATGATGATGATGATGATGATGATGATGATGATGATGATGATGATGATGATGATGATGATGATGATGATGATGATGATGATGATGATGATGATGATGATGATGATGATGATGATGATGATGATGATGATGATGATGATGATGATGATGATGATGATGTTGATTATAATGATGATGATGATGATGATGATGATGATGATGATGATGATGATGATGATGATGATGATGATGATGATGATGATGACGACGACGATGATGATAATAATAATAATCAATTGATCCTGGTTCGACTTCTGGCTGACGCACGCCGTTTCTTTTGTCTTCTGACAATTTTTTGTGACACCCGAGGGATCATGTTTACCTCGGCAAAAAATAATAATAGTAATTGCAGGCTTCTGCACACTATAGACGGATTTGTTCGCCTCCATGGGAGCCGCCGCGTGTCATCAACAACGACAACACGCCCGCTAACAAAACTCACCGCCTAGGGGGTCGAACGCGTCTGAGCCCGCGACAAAAAATTATAGATAATAGGCCATTCCAACACTGCATATTAGGTATAACCTATAGGTGTAGGCATATAATTATGAGGAATCTTTTATTATGGGGAACCTTTTCTCTCTCCACACGAAGACCTTTGTCTGTATATTTAAAATTATTGCCATTGTAGTACTAAAAAGTTCAAAGTGAATTAAAGTGACTAGATATGAAAATATAGGACTTCAGTGGAATTCCTGTTTTGACAGCAGTGTGGAACTGAAGAAGCAACTGATGTCAGTGTTTTATAAGCTTAGGTCTCATTGATTCCGTTGAAACGTTATCTGAAACTATTGTAGAACCCTGGCAGCAATATCCATGAGCATAAGATTGGACCAATATGGGCTCTATACGCGTCCTTTATGGAAATATGGGTTCTATATGGGTTTCATGCGGGCATGTTGGCAAGCTAAAGCTTCGAAGCTTTAAGACGATTTGCTCACAACGTAAGTCGTTAGAAAGTGCACACACCAACAGTAAGATCAGAGGTAGAGACGCCTGAAAGGAAACGGGTGATGGGAGGATCTCGAGGCACTGGGGCACTGCTGCAGTGTTGGTGATGACGACAACGATCGTGATCATTACAACGACGACTATAAAGACGTCGAAGATGATTTTCAGACAAGGAATAAGGATTTTGTTTTGACTGAATTTAGTGCACGGTTCGTCATTTACGTTGACCGACAGAGGGCAATGTCGTTGCATCAAGTCGGAAGTTGTCTGCGCCAAAGCTCGCTTCGAAATGCAACCGAAAGTCGGTCAGTTTTCATGAGAACATTTCATTTCGACAATCACGATGACGGTTGGCAAATGACACAGTTCTTAACGACGGATTTGACGCTAAATTATTCAGATACGACATCAAGATGTCGTTGTATGTAAATATATATATATATATAATATATATATATATATATATATCATATATTATGTATCAAGATACTTAACATGGCGCCCTTTAAGTACGGTAATCACAAAAGCCCTGCTTATTTCAGTTTAAAATGCGGTAGGAAAGCATGGCAAGAAGCTGTTGATAGCAGAAGGTAGGCTAGATGGATACGCGAAAGGTCACCGAGGGAGGCACACGGTTAAAGAAACGCTTGAGGACTGAATATTGTGTGAGTTAGGAGAAGCTAAAGGAAAAGATCAAATGCGGATTCTCGAGCTTAATATAATTTATGATTTCAGCATAATCTATTACTCGCTTGTTTAAGATATGTTAGGACAGTCGTAGGTGCAACGCTTTCGTAAGTTACTTAAAATACGCTGTTAAGTGACTTGATACATGCAAAGGACAAAGTACCATAGAGTTCAAAGTCAGCCTACCGAGTCATTTTGTTTTCTGAAATCTGTATTGAGACACGTAGACGATAAGCCCTTAGCCGATGTTTACAAATAGGCCTACACCTGCCATCGATTATGACTGGAGCAGAAGACGGTAGTAATTGCATGGGCTCCGTAGTAATAGCCATCACATAGGCACAATAAATATAAGAATTGTATGTACAGTCAAATTTTGCGCAGGTTTATTCATACACGTAGGATACAGCATCGTTGAGCAGTATCTGATTGAAGGCCACTCCTCAGTCAACTTCCAACTGGACCGTATCAAGAGCAAACTGTCCGCCCTACTTAACGAAGACTCGGCAGAACAGGTTGCAATTAAAAGCTAATTTATTCATTTATTTATGCATTTATTTATTTAAAAAATTTTG
Organism: Allolobophora icterica; assembly: GCA_963556255.1. Lineage (NCBI taxonomy): Eukaryota > Metazoa > Annelida > Clitellata > Crassiclitellata > Lumbricidae > Allolobophora > Allolobophora icterica. The sequence continues at coordinate 63,176,245 of OY744602.1, read as the reverse complement.
CCAAATTTTATCTGTTTAAAATATTAATTTAAGATCAAAATTTAATTAGACTGGCGCCACGGAGATCAATTAGTTCTTTATTTTCGAGCTGTGTTAAAGAACTTCATGATATTGCATTTGTAAAATACAGGTCGAATCCTTGCATTATATCATCACACCATCTGTGCGAGCAATATGTACGTAGTAAATCAATTAAATTACTCAAATAATTTGCGAATATTCGTGGAATAAAACACGTAGCCAACAATATATGCTATTCAAGGTTATAAGAAAAAAAATTTAAATTGGCTATTAAATCGTACTCATAAATTTAGCCTACAGGGTGGGCCAAAAAAAGTAATCCCCTAGACGTTTTTGCTAATATTTCGGCAAAAAGTAAGCATTTTTATATCAAATTTTACTGGCTGAAAGGTAATTCATATTTACGTATAATAGCCAAATTTCAACAAAATACCTCAAACAGAACCAAAGTTATATCACTTTTACTGAGTCCACCCCCTGTTTTTTGATGTTCAAAAAACATGTACCGGTAACGCAACAAAAAGTAACAAAAAACGATTTTAATAAGTCACATCTCAAATAATTGGTATTAAACAGACTTGATATTGCTTCACAACTTGTGTTCAGTGTGTCCATCACCCGTACCCACACATGTTCTGAGCCTCTTTGTAAAGTTTTTGATAGGTTCCAGAGGTAAATCTTCCCATATCAACTCCAATGCGACCATTATTCTCTTATCGTTTTTGGCTCTGATCGCAGATTGTGGTATTTCTCCAGCATAACTCCCCACACGTGATAATCCACCGGGTTCAAATCCGGAGAGTTTGGGGCCATTGGTCCTTCTCAATGAAACCAGGGCAATTAACATTGAGCCAATCTTGCGAGAGACGAGCAGTATGCGCTGGAGCGCTGTCTTGCTGAAAGATGAACCCAGCTGGCAGCAGACGCTTGCAATCTGAAATTAATTCTGAAAGCAGGCGAGAAACGTAATATGCTGCATTCACTTTAGCCTTTTCAACAAAAAAATGCATTTTGTCTGTCATTGACACCTTGCCCATTTTGATTTTTTATAAATTAGTAATCTGAAAAAATTTTTATTTGTCAAATTGATCGTCGTCTTGCTAAATGACGTCTCATTGACATGCAGCTACGCTGGTGCCCCGCTTCTGTTCTAAATAATAATAATACTAATTACATATAATGATTTAAAATTTCTTACTTTTGGCCGACATATTACCAATTATTTGAGATGTGACTTAATGTGACTTTTGTTACTTTTTGTTGCGTTACATGTTTTTTGAACATCAAAAAACAGGGGGTGGACTCAGTAAAAGAGATATAACTTTGGTTCTGTTCGAAATATTTTGGTGAAATTTGGCTGTCATACGTATATATGAATTACCTTTCAGCCAGTAAAATTTGATGTTAAAATTCTTACTTTTGGCCGAAATATTAGCAAAAACGTCTAGGGGGTTACTTTTTTTGGCCCACCCTGTATGTACCGCATCTGCTGTGAAACATCGAGCATATTCAAAGCGAGTTTGAACTCGAATGCTCACCTTTTAAATAATGTTCATGAGAATATAATGCCTAAGCATAGGCCTATTGCTGTAATCTACCAATTTCTAGGATAGTCCTAAAGCAATGATTTTCAGATATGCTGCATTAAAATGAATTACAGGCCTGGTAGGCCTATATTATTATAATCTAATCAACTATTTCCCCATCATTTGAACAGTTACGCGCACTGCTGCTGTTCAACTATCCACGTATCACCAAAATTCTGATTTCCGTTAAACTCTCTTATTAATTTGCAGTTGGCATATAGAAACTCATAAATCTTTCATAGTTAGGCCCCCCTAATGTTGATCCTTGTGCCTTGTGGCGCTGTTATTGATTTCGACATCTTTTGTAGTTTTGTAGGTTGTCTTTGCATCAAAGCTATGATGGAAATCTGATATTTGAGATCGCTTTATCAAAGTACAGCCGCAAAACGCGAGGACTTGATTCAGTAGAGGTGAGCACTACATCAATTTGTTAAGATATCACAGGTATTTGACTATAATTTTTTTTATCTTTCGCTGTTACAACAGGCCACTGGGTGTCATATAGTTGTCTCTCCAAACCAGGAAAACATAGCGCAACAATAATGAAACCCACATCTATGCCTACTCATACTGTTTTATCAACTCAACAGTCTGCACAATATCCGCATGTGCACGTTTCTAATGAAATTACGCTGTCAGCGCATAATGTGAAATTTCAATAGCTGTGTCTTGGGGCGTTGACTGTATTATACACTCTTGATTCTGTCGATTTTGTCAGCCACCTTGAAAGATTAGCTCCATTCAGAACAATTCAACGTCCCAAGACACAGCTTGTCGTTAACGTCAACGATACGAATGATTCCTGCGGACGCCCAGGAATCATTCGTAACTCGTTATAGTTAGCCTATTAAAAGTAGCTTAGCTATAAGAATTTAGTGTCAGCTTCACTCCACCAAATGTCCAGTCCTTGTTTGAAACTGTTTACGGTGGGGTAAAGATATTATTTTTGCTGCAACCAATTCTAGTGACCTACAATCATCTGGCTGAAAAAGAATTCTCAAAGATTACGATTATGCAGTAACTTTCCTATAATTAGCACTTTCTTCAGAAGTACTTTATTCTTCTGAATTACTGTAGGGCCTATTCTTCAAAATGCGTAATGACCATTTTCTAAAGAATTACCATATTTATCTCTATAGATATTCTTCATGTTTACCGTGTTTCTCAGAATTGCATGTCGTCCGCTAAGACGTTAAGCCACATGATCAACGCCAGACACTGGACGATAATAACGGATCCTGAGTTATCGCTGCTCAAAGTTTCTCAACTGGAACGGATTCGCTTCCATGAACACACGCCGAAGGAGGAGCGCAAGGGCGGCTTGTCGAACGCGTCGAGTTTGCGCATGATGATGACTACCACAACAACAACGACGACGACAATGACGACTATTGGTTATCATATACAACTAGCGATTGTTTCTTGTGTTCTTCTTGGTTTCCGGTTGAGTCATTTTCTGACGGATATTTAGCGTCCATTCTTGCGCTGCCGCCGCCGCACGTGTCCTGCACGTGGTCTGCATTCTAAACAGAGAGCGTATCAATACTAGGCCTATGATTTTAAGGAATATTTTTGTGCCAAAACACATGACTATGATGATGACGATGATGATGTTCAGAAGAGATGATCGTATACGTTACTTTATTTTTTGACAAACACGATGAGCTTCTCAACTGTTATAAGTTATCGAGTCGACGTAGGCCTACGTTTAACATGTCGGCATGTTCGCATCTTACTGCAGGTGATCACATAAATTCAAATAAACATTGAGAGTCTCCGTTTGAACTTAACAGGTTCTGAATAGGGACAGGATCATGATTTACGTGTGTAGTCGTTTGAACTGAAAAAGCAAGTGGAACATGTCAATGTGGACCAGTTCCAGGCCTGCACCTAATCTTGATTGTGTTCCTAATTATAGGCTATAGATTGCAGAAGCATGCATGCATGCATGGACAGAACAGAAGCGTAACTATGCGTGGCCGATTCCTTTGAGACAAATAATAATTAATATTAATTAATTGCAGATTATATTTGTATGACATACATAACCAGTTTCCGCTTGAAACGAATATCTAATTTACCCTGAATGTCTAAATGCCTACGCTTTGATATAGGCCTACTTAGGGCCTACTGCATGCGTAGGCCTAAGAATGTTTTGCTAGGTCTTATTTGTCGATTTACTGAAAACTAAAGTGGTCCAAATATATTGTAAATAAGTCCAGGTTAAATAAATGACTTCATCCTCATCCTCATCATCCTCATTATCATCATCATCATCATCATCATCATCATCATCATCATCATCATCATCATCATCATCATCATCATCATCATCATCATCATCATCATCACACAGTAGTTGCTATGGCTCCACTCAGTGTTTAATCTAGTCCCCCTCTTCTTGGGAGGGAACAAGGTTTGTGGGGGACCAACGAGCGTCTGAAGGGCGTCGCAAAAAATTCTGAATTTCGACATGGTAATTTCATCTCCATCTTCAAAGATTCGATGACCTTTTTTAGGAATTCGTCTCTCAGAAAAATTTGACGACCTTTTTCTCTGGGGGAAACATAAATCCGGGGGGGGAATCCCCCTCCCAAAATGTGTCTAGATTAAACACTGGGCGCCACCCAACCTGTGCTCAGCAACGCCTTACACAATATTAAGGAAAGGCCACAGTAATAAATGCACGTAATACTAAAATTTCAAAATAGACTGATATGCATGCTAACATTTCACTAGTTTATTTTATCTTTAGGTACATTTTCAAAAAAGATTGGACCTTGACTGAACTTCTCAGTCAGCACACACACAGACACACACAGACACACACGTTGGCACAATGTTAGACAACATTGGGACATTACTGGTCAACGTTGGTTTCGACATTGCCCATGCATGTGTATCACTATGAAAGAAAAGCGTTGCATTTTAATTTTAACTGATAGGCTTAGGGGGTTACGTGGAATTAATAGACGGGAATGAAGAGCCAAGGTCTCCTGTAGCCAGACCCACAGACGGATCCGAGATAAGAGGAAATTTGGTCACCCCTCAATTGGTTCATCAACATCGGTTTATATGATCTATGTACTGGCTCTGAAATCTACGAAACAGCGCAGCATTTATGCACAAAATTGGCATTGGCGAATAGCTGTGTTCAGCTTCAGAAACTTCGCCTACGGACCTCAGATTGGGTCATTCATTGACCCTGGATTTAATAGAGACTTCGCCCCCGGACACCTATTATAGGCATGCGCTTCGCAGTAGCCGTGTGGTCGTCCATAAGGGACGTTCGCAGAAATGGACCCATTTTGGACCCCTCCCTCATTGCCTGCATACATGTCGACATCGAACATCTCTAACTCTCCTTTTATTAACGTAGTTTTTGATAAACATATGTTCTGTTAGGTATTGTTATAGTATTTTGTCTAAAGCTAAAGAACTTCGTACATCAAAGTGCGGTTATGCAATTGGTACAGTAAAGAACATACTTATTTACATACTTACCAGGATAACAAAATTCTCGTGCATTTATTTGAAACACATCATAAGCCACTACATGTCTATGCGTGTGATCATGTGTTACATTTACCAAAAGTGAGTAGGGCCTATGCCAGGCTGACAAATGCATGGAACAGAATATTTTTAAAGTAAATGACAGTAACTGTTTAAGTATTCTTTTTGTCTAAGTTAGATGACAGCAATGATTTAGTGTTAACTGCAATGATTTAGTGTTAACTGCAATGATTTAGTGTTAATTGCAATGATTTAGTGTTAACTGATTTCTATGCATCATTTGCATAACGGCAGAAGCTGATACTTTGTGAGAACTCTTATGCGTTGTGAGATGTAACATTAATGGCCTACAGGCAAATGTTTATGCAAGGCAGTCACTTTAATTCTCATGTATGTAGGCCCTATGCATGCAACCGGCTAGCAGTTTCAGTTTGTGTTTAACGACACTGTGTGATAACAAAGATCATTATAATATTAGCGTCGCCCTCCTCCTTTATCCAGGCTTGGGACTGGCACTGGCAGAGGACGAGCAGTGACAGAGTTTGCAACCGGATACTCACTAGGGTGGAGTGAAAAAATGATTTTTAAATAAATGAATTCTAATAGTGGGCAAAAGATGCAACTTAGGTAGAGTAAGAAACACACCAAATATTTTAAATTTCAAATAACATCTTCTGCCCTCTACCGTCGATGCAATATTTCAACGTGATTAACCTAATATCACAATGGATGTCATCCAATCTCTTCTACCTTAACCTTTCCAAAACAGAATTCATAATCCTAGGCCTTCCTGATCATATCAAGAAACGCCCTAACCCTTCCATACACCCATCGACTAACTCATCGCTTCTTAACTTTCACATCGGACCCCCCTCGTCCATTACTTGTGATCCACACCTCTCCTTCTCTAACCACATCTCCAACTCTCGCGCTCCTGCTTCAAGCACATTTGTGACCTTCGTCACATCCGGCCCAAGATCGACCTTAAAACTGCCTCTACCATTGTTACCTCTATTGTTAATTGATTACAGCAATTCCCTCTTTCTCAACCTTGAATCCACCCAAATCAAGCGTCTGCAACTTATCCAAAAGCCACTAGCCAGGGCTGTCACGAGAATGCCCAAACATCATCATATCACTCTCATCCTCAAATCACTACATTGGCTAAAAATGCCAGAGTGAATCCACTTCAAAGTCCTATCACTAACCTATAACTCCCTACAATATATCCAGCCCAAGTACCTCCGTGGTCTCTTCCCCATCCAGGCAACCCGCTCCACCCGATCCTCCTCCTATTTCAGTCTTTCTCGATCTCCGGTCACTACTCATCTCAAGTTCTCCAACTCCCCAGCCATATCCAACAGAGCACCACGCCTCTGGAACGATCTCCCCCTTGAATTCCACAGATTCTTGGTTCCTTCATCATCATTCCAACCCGTCCTCCATCCTTCTCCTCATGTTCCTCTATCTATCTCCGGGCTTTCCACTCCAAACTGAAGTCTCACCTTTTCAAGTAAGGCCTACTCCTAGTACCCTGACTCATTTGATCCTCTGCCTTCCAATTCTCCTCGCCTAAATAACACCCGCCTTCACAGCCGCTCTGCCTCCTCTCTTGATCTGCCCCCCGCCCCCGAAACCAGACTCGGACCTCTTTTGGATTACTCTCTGGAAAAACCCCTCAACACTCACTGGCGAATCCTGCTTGAACAGAGCTTCAGGACTTCTTTCGTTCTCTCTTAATTTTCTTCCTTTCAGTAATGGATCGCTGCATTCATTAGGCGTTACAATCATAGGCGTAATTTGTCGGGGGAACGAGGGGTAACCGTACCCCACCCCACTCTTTGGGCTGAGGTACCGTACCCCCCACTTTATGAACAATGCTAATCAGTATTTAATTATTTTGCCTTCTCTGAGATCGCAGTCAACGCCTTGCTTACTGTATGTAAGAAATTGGTACCCCCACTTTTTAGACCAAAGTTACGCCCCTGGTTACAATTATATAATCCTGTAACACACCAGAGGTGATTTCCGCAACTGATTTGAACGTGTATTTCATGAATTGTAACCGTTCGAAGACAGTCAGTTGAAGAAAAAGAAAAATAATGCACCACATTGACGTTATTCAAAGAATTTTATACGGTAAATATTTTACCGCCGGTAGAGGGCAGAAGACGCAAAGCAAAATCAACAATATTTTGAGCACTATTTACACTCACATGCTTGCAACTTTCCATCGCTATTAGAAAACGTTTGCTCCCAAAAAAATTTTTTTGCCATTTTCACTCCACCCTAATACTCACTATCGCGCCCTTTAAATTGGCCTAACTTACTGATGTAAACTGATGTTTACAGTGCTATTGATCGCTCTCAACTTACTCGTCTTGCACTTTACGATGTAAGTCCAGCCTTCGACACGGTAGATCATGATCTTCTACTGCGTCGCCTTTCTACCTCCTTTGGTATCTCCAACCTCCCTCTATAAACTGGCTTTCGTCATACCTATCTGACCGCACTTCGTCGACTGTCTTCCACTCCTCGCGTTCTCTTTGGATTCCTGTACCTGTTGGCCTCCCTCAGGGTTCTGTGTTTGGCCCTCTTCTTTATATCCTCTTTATACGCTGATGATCTCCAATCCTACCTGCATCGCTCTACGGGATGCTCTGAGTGCTGTTCGCTTGATGTCTCGTGCAACTGACACTGTCTGCCTGGCTTTCTTCCAATCGCCCGAGACTTAATCCCCTTAAGACCCAGTACATGTATATGGCTGGGTACCCGCTAGCAGTTAGCAAAACTTGACCTGACCCTTTTGGCTGCTGAATTTCCTCTAATATCATTTTCTACCTCTGTCCGGAACCTCGGTGTCATTCTTGACCAGGAACTAACCTTTACCAAGCACCTCTCTTCTCTGTCTCGCTCCTGTTTCTACAATCTTCGCCAGCTTAGGATTGTTGCTCGCTCTCTCTCTCAGCCTCTGCTGCTTCAACTCTTATCCATGACTTTGTTTGCTCTCGTTTAGATTATTGCTGTTCTCTCTACACCGGTCTTCCTCAAGCCCGCCTGTCCTTCCTTGAGAGTGTCCTTTGGTCTGCGGCGCGCCTTGTTGGCTCCATACTCCGCTATGGTAGTGTATCTTCCTACATGTATCATACCTTTCATTGGCTTCCCATCCGGCAGCGTGTCCTGTATCGGCTTTGCTCTCTCGCCTGGCAATGTGTTTTGGGTATGGCTCCTGCCTACCTAAGCTCCTTTTTTACTCTCTCTTCTTCTCCTACGGGTCGCTCAGCCCTCCGGCCGTTCCTCTTCTCGGGGCGACTTTATTGTCCCATATGCCCGCACTGCTACTATGCAGCGCCGAGCATTCTCTGTCGCTGGTCCAACTGCGTGGAATGACTTACCGTCTCTTCTTCGCCTATCTCCTCGTAGGGGCCTACTCACCCGTCTTCTTTTAACGCTCTATTGAAGACTTTTCTCTTTAATCAGGCCTGGTTTGGGAGTGCCTCTGAGTAGAGCCCTTGAAGAGGTGCTATATAAATTCCAGGATTGATTGATTGATTGATTGATTGATTGATAGATAGATAGATAGATAGATAGATAGATAGATTGATTGATTGATTGATTGATTGATTGATTGATTGATTGATTGATTGATTGATTGATTGATTGATTGATTGATTGATTGATTGATTGATTGATTGATTGATTGATTGATTGATTGATTGATTGATTGATTGATTGATTGATTGATTGATTGATTGATTGATTGATTGATTGATTGATTGATTGATTGATTGATTGATTGATTGATTGATTGATTGATTGATTGATTGATTGATTGATTGATTGATTGATTGATTGATTGATTGATTGATTGATTGATTGATTGATTGATTGATTGATTGATTGATTGATTGATTGATTGATTGATTGATTGATTGATTGATTGATTGATTGATTGATTGATTGATTGATTGATTGATTGATTGATTGATTGATTGATTGATTGATTGATTGATTGATTGATTGATTGATTGATTGATTGATTGATTGATTGATTGATTGATTGATTGATTGATTGATTGATTGATTGATTACAAAAGCGCTGGCCAGGCCCGGTTCGTCTGTTATTCAAGCTCGGCAGCCGCCTAGGACCGCCGATTTTTATGGGCCGCCAATTTTCCATTTTTCCAAAATAAAACTTATAAAGACATACTTACGTTCAACAATGACACAAGATAGACTTGTTGCCATGGGTTAGCACAAATATCCATCGAAAATGATATCGCTTCATCACTCGATTATTCTACATTAATAGACGACTTTACAAACATGAAAGCAAGAAAAGTTAAATTCACATAAAGCAAAAATGTTAGTTTCATCAGACACTGAAGCAAAATAACCGTACTTTACTAGCTCCTCTAGGCCTACTAAGTTTAGTTTATAGTGTTAATTTGTTATTTCATCGCAAAATAAAAAGAGCTAATGACTTCATTTTAATCGCAGGTATAATATTAGGCCTATATTATGGGTCGACGGGCCGCTCAACTGTAGCTTTGCCTATAGGGCCTCCAAATGTCTTGAACCGGGCCTGGCGCTGGCTGCGACAAGATGTTAAAATGTAATTTAGAACAGAAATGTCATTAGTGAGCACAAAAATGCACATAATAGAGTTAGAAGAGTCACCAATGGCGTGACATGTTCAGAATCTCTGAATAAACCTGCGTTGAATTAGTGTGGAGCGACTGCGGGCGGTAGAGTTCGCAGCGCACGTTGCATCTCCGTCCAGCAGTCACTTCCAGCGGTGGAAGTTGACGCAATTCCGACTATCCGTTGAACCACCGCTTGCACACTGAACGGGTATTCGTTGACTACAAGTGAAATATAGTCGAGGTCATTCCAAAGACCCGCGTCGCTTCTCCTCCAAGACGAAAATGACTCAAGCTGCAGACAGGCTGAGACAGCATAGGCCAAAACGATCCTCAGCGCTCGCGAATAAGCTGGAGCCGGGGGCCCTGCGCTTAGAGTAGGCCTAGAGCTTTAGAAATTTGGAATTCACGATTATCATCCTTATAGATCTCAGGCCTCGACCGGAGAAAAAAGCCCATCCTTCTTAATACCGTCACTTAATTAGGCCTATACTAAGACCATGGGCGTATTTAGGGGGTCTACTGGCTCAAACCACCTCGCCCCCACCCCGAATAAATTTCAAAATATAAAAACACTTAACTTTCAAAACTGACCCCGTACAGTCTGCGACCATGTCCAATGGAACCTCCAATTGAAACCCCCCCCCCCCAACTGTTTCTTGGCTACGCTTCTGGCCAAGACGACAGGCAAAGAAAATTATACTGTCAAACGAACAAAATCCGCAGCAGAAGCGGAAAATTTGTCCGATACGCAAACTCAGTAACTGTGAACTGCAACATGTTAGGAATTAGGCTACTGATCAAATTCTGCAATGAGACAAAATAATTATCAGCCGAAATGTCGAAGAACGACCGAAGTGATCGATGACACATACATGTAGGCCTATTCAGCTGGACCAGCCACTTCAAACATCCTGTTTCCAAATTGAAGATTTGATCTTTTGACTAAAGTCTCCGTTTGAAGCTGAACGTATAGGCCTGAGCCTCGCCTTGGTTCAGGCTAGGGCAGCACATAGTGTAACTAGAGATGACAATTAAGTAGGCTAAGGTGGAGCTGAACCTGACAAAATCTTGAACATCAGGAGACAGAATGATTTTGAAGGATGTATAGGCCTACGAGCCTGAATAGGTAACCAATGAAGTTGTCGTAGAGAAGGAGTGATGTGGTCTCTATAGGGCCGAGGTTTTTAACTAGAGGAGCTGCCGTGTGGATAACAGAGGTAGGGGCCTAAGTGGTGCAAGGGTAGTTTTTGATAGCCCAGAAAGTACCGAATTACAATAGTCGATCCTGGACATGACAAGTGAATGGACCAGGACACATCTAAACCACAGATCTTAGAGTCGTAGACTACGACTCTAAGATCTTTGTCTAAACAGTGCGTTTGATTTGGCGAATTCGATGGAGATGAAAAAAAGCAGGCTTTAATGATACAAACTATTCGTCTTTGCGTGCATTTGTAACTCTACTAGAGACTTAGCCTACTACTTTTAATATTTTTACAAGCCATATAGTAGCTTGAGCATTAATGCACCATTGGTTGCTGTATAATGCACCAACGCGATGAAAGTCAGTATGTACTATTTTAGTCGATTTACTCACTTAGTAATAGCGCTATACAAACACAGCGCTATGCCGGGATCCAGCCTCGTTTTAATTTTGTGATTTTATTTTAATTATGTTGTAAAGTTTATCAAAAACTTGGAAAATCCATCGAAAGTTTTGACTTTCCTAAATGCAAAAGCGCTGGATTCAAATGAAGTTTTATACTGAGAACATGTATGTATAGTTGGTGTCGTTTGCTTATCGAATTTTTAAGTTCGTTGCCCGTTTACCTGCAAATACTGTAATATCGCCCAACTGTTTGGCTATATCTTTATTTCTGAAATAAAATATCAAATCGTGGTGCTCACAACGTATCATGCAGCATAACTTGCAGACGTATTTAAGAACGTTCTTTTCTCGTATATTTTACATGGTTGGCGCTTTTCTGGACCTGTCGTTGATGTCTTCAATTGTGTGGTCATTCTTTTTTAACAGAACTTATTGATACCAGAAGAAGCCATTGCCATTTTGATTTCCTCAATTAACCTTGAATAGTTTGAGTTTATGCCACAGCATAATGAAGGAGTTTTATATGGTGCTTTGTGCGTCTTTACAACCTCTGGCAACTACTGTTGGCAAGATGTTACTGTGTCACGCCTATGGCCAATCACGTATTAGCAATATGGCGGCCTTAAACTGCGAGAAAATAGGTTGTTGCAAGTTTCACACAGATTTTCCAGTAAGTATATAATCAATGAATAATGAAAGCTTTGAAAAAGCTAATTTTTCGAAGAAATCATGATATCGGTTAAGTTTCTATTCTACATTTTAAGAAAGTTTAAGAAAATGTTTTTGTGATGAGCAGAATCCACAAAGTGAAAGACCGAAATGAGGTTAATTGATTACATTTCAGCCACAACGATACCAAAATGTGCTTTCAGGCATTTTCTACACCATGTTGCACATTATCAGTATGTACATGTTTGTTAGTTGTTGTAAATCAGGCCCTTAGCCAGAAATAGAGTAGGGCGTCCAAAAGCATTCGAAGTCGTGACCGCCCAATGCCGTGAGCGTATGAAGTCGCGACCGTATGAGTCCGACTGCAAAAGTCTGCAATACCCCTATACTGAATGACCTTTGGGTTTTGACTACAATTGTAACAGTTTTGTTTTACATACAATGATGCAAACAACAATCTGTTAACTTCCGATTGTAACTTTTAATTCCCTTATTCGATTATTATAGCTTAGGGAACAGACATTGATCATATGTCCCATTACTTGTTATCAATCCAAGCCCCTAATAATAGATAAGGTCAAGGTATTTATATAGTCAAATCAGTTACCAATTACCATGAAAAAACCTCATCTAATTGGCACTTAATTACACGTATCTTAGATCATAAATAGCTGCTAAAGAAGTATATCTTGTGTGGGAAAAGGAACATCGTTACACAGATGAAGGGGAATGGATTATGCATTATGTCACATTTAGGACATCACGTCCATGCACAATTTATGCCCGTCTAAAATGATTTTCACCCATCCAAAGGATGGGTGGACGGGTGGCTGGCTAAGGGCCTGGTGTAAATACACACCTTTTCTATGGATAATTGGATATTCATAGAATCAGATTCGTTCCATTTCTGCCAGTGTCACTTGTCAAAATGGATCATACAGATAAATGTATGACAATATTATTATTTTTTACATTTATGTAATGCTGCTGAATAATGATGGACAGTACGGATGGTGCTAGGCAGAACGGAGTGTGTGAAGGACTGTTTGAGCCCACATGTCATCTCCAGTAATTGTAATTACAAATTTACATAGCACCACTCAGAGGCACTCCCGACATAACACAATGAAACCGTGATCGAACAGAAAACAATGGATACGACATTAATGCTTTAATATATGCCAATTTCTAAACGCTGTACGAAAATCCGCATATTTCGATGCCAATTTACGAAGCAAATTTTAATACACAATGCTTAATTTACACAGTGGGTACTGAGACTGCCAAGATATTCACAAGTGGGTCACGACCCAAAGAAGTTTGGAAACCGCTGGGGTAGAGGATATAGAGTAGGGGACCTAAAATAGAACCTTGAGGATACCACGTGTGACCATGGACCAGTCAGACCGTGTGGAACCAGATATCACCACCTGAGTGTGCCCAGAGAGGAGTGAATGCAGCCATGACAGAGTGTGACCCATGACACCAAATAATAAAATTGGATGAATTTGTATTGTGTTTCTAGATGGCATCTGGAACAACGTGTGTCTGCAATGTCTTGTTTGTTTTTAATACCAGGTAAAGCTGCTCGGTGATGGATTCTACTTATGTCGAAATGGCTGTAGCCAACTGTTCATCTGAGATTGGTCAATGTAATAACTTTGCAGCATCTGCTACATCTTTGGCCTCTTACAGTTCATCATCGCCAATGATGCACAGCCTAGAGTCTACAAATACCAACCTGCAACCAGATAGCAGCAAAGAAATGCCTCCACCAAGTACGATTCCGGGAGTTACACCGCCGATGTTTTCAACCGTCGAGTTTTCGGGATTTTCTCAGGCAGCGTGCGACGCCAACGACTCTGTGGCCTGCGGATCACCTGCACCAAAAAATTCTGGCTCTGCCAGCAGTTCTGCAAGTAGTTCAGCTGAAAACCAGTCTCAGGTGCACATGGTAACTGTGCCCGGTCAGGTGACTTCTCAAGCCATCTTCCAGCATCCTTCATCAGAGGGCAGTGTCCAGTACTTCCAGTCTCATCTGTCAGATCAAAGACCAGGATCTGTTTCAGCCTCACCTGGTCCACCAGGGTCTTGTGGGTCTGGTGGATCACCAGCCCCTTCCACATCACTCTCACATCCTTCAGTTGGGTCACCTTGGTCGTTTGATGCAGGCTCTCAGCCGAACTGTGAAACACCGGCTGCCATGTCACACTCTGCCACAACGGTCATGGCATCTGCTGGTTATCCGTCACAAGTATCTGAAGCGGTGAAATCCGAAAAGCCTATGCCACCAAAGAAACCACTCACTCCATATATGAGGTTCAGCAAGTCAGTAAGTCATCATTTACATAAGCATTTAGGAGATTTTAATCAGGTTGGTCTGATATGCCATAGACTGTAACACTACATGAGACACTGAAACTGAGTCCTGAAATTCATATAATTTTGGGCAAATGTAGAGTTATAAAAAATTATATTTAAAATCATTGCCCTTTACTGCAGTAGTGATGCATTTTAATCTTTTAAAATATTTTATTATTTGTAATTACAATAATGGTAAGTAAACCTAGAAGCCTTGTGGTAAAGACAGACATCGAAGCTTTATTGATTTTAGGAACAAGATCAGAAACTGGAAACCTGTTGGATTCATTTAGGCTAGAGCTTTGTGATCAACAATGATTGAAACACATTTAGTATTTTAGTTTAAAGTACAAAATTATTGTTGTATAATAAAATATTGTAAAGCTTGTATAAGTTTCATATTCATATTAAGTTTATAAAGCTTCATGTTTGTATTAAATACATATTGAGCAGTATTTCAAGAATCTAATTTCTGATAATACTGATGCCAATGACAGTGATGCAAGTGAGATTATTTCCTACAGTTCTTTTGTTATTTTGTCTACTGACCAGTTCTGTTGCTAGATGTAAACATAGCAATGTTTCTCTAGCATAATTTTAGCAGCATTCAAGCCTCAATTTATCCACAGTGGAGCTAATGAGTTTAAATGTTTTTCTTACGTAATACTATTTCTTTTCAACATTTGTCGTTGTTAGTGATGGGAACATTGAAATAACTTGAATTGGAAACTGATGGTTTTATTCAGATATGGCAGACAGTTAAAGCAGCCAATCCAAGTCTCTCTGTTTGTGAAGTTGGGGCCACTATTGGACGCATGTGGAGAGAAATGATTGAAACAGATAAACAGCGATACAACGACGACTTTGTGAACGATAAGGTAATTACTATAGCTGCATTAAGAGCATTATTATTACTGTTGTTTCTTATATAATTATACTGATAAATAATTGTTATGTTTGCTACTTCACTAATATTGGATGTAAAATAGAGGTTAGCCATTTGGATTATCAATCCAGAGGTTGGGGATCAAATTCCTTCCTGGACAGGAATATACTTCAGAATTTCTGTTCCACTTATATCTTCTAACAAACTCAGGTTTAACATAGTGTACTCACTGTACTTACCTTACATGGTTGATGGGAAGAAGGGACGTGGGTGAGGACTGTCACCTGCCTTCACATGCAGACGGTAAGAAAATTAATTCACTAATGTGTCGTCCGATGGCTGCCTCTCAGGTCTAGCTTAAAAGACTACTGTTTTTTACTGTACTATTATCAGCTGTTCGAGTAAAAGAACAATTACAGTTGTACTGTCAGTAGTTTGATGTTGGCTGGACACAGAGTTCTGCTCAGTACACATGAAATTCTAAGATTTTATTTGTTTCTTGCTTTATATTCTGTCAAGATACTGGGTATTATTTAACATTTTGCTGGAACCTTCTGCATTTGAACAATGGTTCTGTATCTGCTTTCATATTTAGAAATACTTGGCAGAGTGACCTTCCAGAACTGGCACTGCAGCATTTGAGATTGTACTTTGTTGTTTCATTGTAATTTTTTGATAAAGTCGTTGTAATTTCATCAAATTACAGTTTTAAAGAATTTGTGAAAAAGTAAAGGTGTATTCTGCGAAAAAAGTATATTAAACTAGGTACCAAGATGTGCATGAAATTAAAGTTTTTTGATTTCATTGACATCTGTGCTTGTTTATGTAGGAGTTTTGGAATTATTCATATTTGTAATAAATTATTTGTTGCCTGTAGGTTCGATATGATGGTGAGCTACAGAGTTACTTGAAGGTGACTGGTCTTCAGGCATCAGATCTTGTGAGGCCTAAGGCTAAGAAGAAAGACAACAAAGACAAGGCACAAACACCTGCAAGACCGACTAAGCCTCAAGCACCACAATATGGCACCACAGAGTCTGGCAATAGTGGCATTTCTGCGATGGGTGACCAGGCAACAGAGCCACTGGCTGCAAACGTGACTTCGGCTGGCACTTTTAATGGCAGCACAGGGGACACAGCGCTACAGGCGGCTGGCTTCCAGAACATGGGAGTTGGAGGAGAAGAATGCGGTGGAGGTGTTGGGCTTGGATCTGCTCTTGGTACTCTGCCTCATTTCTCTCAGGTGTGGGCTGGGCAAGACGTATATGCCAATCCACAGCTTCTTGCTCAGATGGGCATGACTACCGGCCAGACAATTTATGCCAATCAAACAATGAGTGACTCACTCAATGCATCTGGCCTGATTACCATACAGCCTCAAGATGTCAATCAGAACGACGGCCAGATGGCTACAATGTACAGGTAATTTAATATTCAGATTTCTTAGTTCTTTCTTTATGTTATCTGTCAACTTTAGACAGGATTGGTTGGATAGGTTGGTTGGATCCACATCTGTGCCTGAGCCTGCAACTATTGACTATAGTAATCAAAAGTTACTAGTTTTCTGTGCAGTATTTCACTTACTGATGATGTTTCTGTTGTTAGTTACCTTTAAACCTTTATGTGCCACAGGTGCAAAATTGTGATAGGCGGGAAGCACAGAATTGTGACATTATTGGTGCACATACTAAGGATTTTATGTTTGGGAGGCAGTGCAGTTGTCTTATGTAAATAAGTGCACCATTTAGTAGGGCGATAAATGTGCTACTATTTTCCTGTTAGTAGTTTCTTTACACGTGATGTATACATGTGAAGGTTGTGGAGATATCAGACCTGAAGGTCGGTGGTCTGTTTCATTTTACGATCATGTTTTATGACTGCAAAGGTGAATGAAGACAAAATTTGGTACATGATTTTGACAGTTTGGAGCTGTATGAAGAGTTAAGTCTGGATTTCACATCTTTAGGGGTAGGAGGACCAACAGTACTGTTAAGCTGTGGTCGTACTAATGATTTAATGAACTTTTAAAACAGTAACAAAAGTGATACCAGCAGTGATGTGAGATGATGTATTTGCCAACATTCATTGATGGCTGGTTGGAAAATGTCATTAATAGGGTTGGCTCGCTTGCAGACACAATAGCTTGATAAGTGCCTGGTACATTCTGTTGTTTTATCATCGCCGAACTTAATCTTCATGTTAATATGCCGCCCCTGAGTAGATCACCTTGAAGGGGCACTATATAAAAGCTCCTTAATAATAATAATAATAAGCTAGTGATGCCCGTATGTTAACAAAGCGGCATGAGCTGGATTTCTACTTTCTATTCTGATCTAGGGAATTGTCAGAATGCCTCTGCTGTTGTTGCTGGATGACATACTTTACCTGGAGATGCCTTGCTTGAGATCTCTCATACCATGCAAAAATTTTGAGATGCTTTTGTTGAAAATATTTAAGCTAAATGGCAATGTCACTGCTTTGCCCTCTGCCCATCTGGGACAGGCCCTTAGCCAGAAATACAGTGTTGCCCGTCCAAAAGCATTCGAAGCCGTGACCGCCCAACACTGTGAGCGTAATAAATCGCGACCGCCCGAAGTTCCGCTGCCATATGAGCCAGACTGCAGTGCCCCAATGCTGTTTACAGAGCCTAATATCAACCCCTGCTCCTTACAGAACTGTCATCTGAACGCTCGCAGTGGCTTTAGAGAAGAAACTGAAGGGTGGTGGATGAGAATCATGCACAATTTATGCCGGTCCAAAATAATTTTCACCCGTCCTTTGGACAGGTGGACGGGTGGCTGGCTAAGGGCCTGATCTGGAACATAACCGTGAGCGTAGGAGGCAGGGGTCATAGGGGTACTCCCCCCCAAATTTCAGGTGTTCCTGTTTTTCGGGCAAGTAGGCGCCGGGAAAACTGCTGAACAAAGTAGCTCCAGCTTGCCGGAATCTGAATAGTATTAGACTGTTAGTAACTACTAGCTTGCAAACCACCATTATTATTAAAATGACAGATTATTATTAAAATATAGTCAATGGCAGTAGGTTTTCTTGTGTTCCATGGTTTAATGTTGAGCATTGCTATAATGTGAGTATTTGAGTACATTGATTAGAGTCTTTGTTTGTTTCGCAGTCAAAGTCAGTCATCACAACAAGTGGGGAATCAGTGTGTGCCTGCTCATCAGAACGTGCAACTTCAACAGATGTCAGTCGAAGGTCTGTCGGATTCACTGACGTCGTCACTTGGCCAAACGGACAATACTGCTACCATGACGTCCAATGACAACACCTGGCTGTGGCAGCAGTACAACGCAGGGAACCAGTTTGTGCAAGACGCGCTGACACAGTCTTCAGGGCCACAAGCTCAGAGCCACGAGGGAGTAATCATATACCAGCTGACATCAGACGGAACACAGAGCTCACTTGTAAGGTCATCCATGGAGTCTGGCATTCAGACCAACCACAATATTCCCATGACGCTGATGGCAAAGCAGGCTGGAGCTGGTGATGGAAATATGGAAACCGTCCTTGAACCGGGCGAGGTTCCTCTTTCCAGTCAGCTTCAGGTTGCATCTAATGGACCGATAGACGCCGGTTTGTATGATCTGAATCAGCTATACGGTCTGACCCAATGGAACCAAGTGAAAGACGAGAAGATGGACTTTGCCCAACCGGTTGATGGGGAGAAGCAGCTTCTAAGGAGTGCCTTGTTCGAGAAGACGAAAGAGATTCAGCGACTGACGAAGGAACTGGAAATGGCCTACGGACTTATTCATCATCTGAAACAGGAGAGTAACAATTACCAACGCCATTGGGACAGTCAGCAGCAGCAGCAACAACAGCAGCAGCAGCAGCAGCTGCATATTTTGCCAAAGGGTTGCACTAATACAGACAGTGGAACAGGCATTAGCATCAGCTCCTAGAGATGGTTTGAAGAATTACGAATATACTGTTTTTATACAAACATTGGTGGCCACTGTGTGTGTGTGTGTGTGTGTCCTGTGTCCATCGGTCGGTCAGTTTGTGTTTTAATGGCTAGTTACATATAGGGAATGTTTGGTTTTCTCAGTAAAACACTTCTGTTGAAGACGTTTGTAGAGTGGACTGAAGCATTGGTTACCTGCCATTTTAACTGCAGCAACTGGCAGAACGTGTGCATCATAGACTTGGGATTGAAGTGAAATTTAGTTTTAGTTTTATCGTTCACAGAATCTATGGCCTTGGAAAAGTTTTTCTAGATGCTAGTCAGTTGAAGCCCAATAAGAAATTTGTGCTGTATCTTCCCTTGATCTCCATCTTCCTCTTATCCTTGTCTACCTATATATCCTTGTTTCCGGTTCACTGCCATTACTCGATGCCTGACATTGCACTCTGGCGGTCCTAAAAATTGACTTGATTTTCAAGTGAGTTACGAACAACAGACAGTTTCTCAATGTTCAGATCAAAGCAACTGTGAAAGAAAATCTGCATTGACAGATATTGGCCCAGTATACATACTTTATCTTAAGAAACCTGTTGTTAGATTAATGCCATGGCTGATCCACATCTGTGGATTAGCCTCATGACCTTGCAGTGACCCAACGTTGTAAGTGATCGGTTTCCTTTATGTCGACCTCTTGTTATTGAATGGATGCAGGGATGTTGGATTGCGTCACTGTTCTTAGACTGATGCAGTGTCATTGTTCTTACTAGGCCAGTGTTATTGTTCTTACTAGGCCAGTGTTTCTTGACTATGATGGCATGTTTCCATCTTCATGAAGTGGTTTTTCCTCATTATACTGTTTATTCATCCTGACTGTGGACGCTGGAATAAGTAAGTAAGTAAGTATATTCTTTATTAAACCAGCTGCGAAACAGCACTCTGGTGAACAACGTCTGTTAAATAGATCTTTTAGTTTTACCTAGAAGCGACCATTACTTAATGCCTCTTTGTTTATTACAGTGGTGCTTAGTGTCCTAATGTGCCAGTGACTTAAGCAGATATCTTGGGATATCATGTATCTAATTTCTGTGGTGGACATTTGGCTTAACCTCTAAGATAGACATAGACGGTTTGAAATGCTGGTCACTACACTCTGTGCTGTCTTATACAGGGAAGTCATGTCTTTTACATAGAAAGTTGACTTTTACTTACAAAACTCCAAAAAGAAAATTCAGATGTCCTGTTCATGCCCTTCTATTTAGCCTCGTTCTCTGTGTTCTTATCATTTTGCATCCATTTGTTCTCCACTTCAAAGTGTGTGTGTATCTCTTCTGAGCATGAGCACTTTATGACATCGACTTATATGTTTCACTTTACAAATTTTTGTGAATGATTGGATGCATCTCATAAAGTCTGCCATTTGTTGAGCTGCTGTTTGAATTAAGAATTTTAAGTACTGTATATTTTAGCAGTCTGCTGATCCACATTTTTACTCCCGTATTATTCATCAGTAGAAACTGGATGGCATGTTTTAATTTTGAAGCCTGTTATTGAAATTTCAGTGCAGATGTCGGACCATGATTGGCACAAATTGTGCATTAACAATAATTAAGAACAGAGATATAGTAAGTCATTCATCCAAATTCTTCGTTTGGTTGTAATCAGTCTTGTTGTCCTCGAGACCAAGGTCTTGGTCTCGAGTGCACTCGAGTTCATTTTTAAAAGTCTTGGTCTTGGTCTTGGTCTTGAGGTTCAAGGTCTTGGTCTTGGTCTTGGTCTTGAGGTTCAAGGTCTTGGTCTTGGTCTTGAGGCTCAAAGTCTTGGTCTTGGTTTTGCAAGACCAAGACCAAGACTTTTGACAATATGAACAGTCATTTAACAAAACGCAAAGATTAAAAAATTTATCCAATAATTACTAATACAATTGCTTTAGTATTTACATGGTGTGAATGAGGCTTTACTGTTGTTTTGGACATTTATTTTGACTTCCGGTTATTTACCATGGAATGATTTCAAAACAGACTCACAATTTGTACATTTACACCCGGTACTTGAAAAGCTGCTCTGTGTGCCAGTGAATTCAGCACTGTAGAACGTATTTTTGACATGGCAGAATTTTTATGAGACCCAACAGGTCACGTCTTGGTCAGAAAATTCTGAGCGAATTGGTTTTTATAAAATGCAACAGGCATTTGGAATAACATTTCATATGAAAGACTTTTGTATTAAAATACGAATTCGGAATTCTATGCAGTCTGCTTGTAGAGTTGTTTCGTTTGAATAAAATAAAAGATTCATGTTTTAATTAAAATAGCCAGTAGTCCGAATTTTATTAGTAAGGAATAGAAGTCTGGATATGATTGTGATTT
The DNA here is from genome assembly GCA_963556255.1 of Allolobophora icterica. Classification (NCBI taxonomy): domain Eukaryota; kingdom Metazoa; phylum Annelida; class Clitellata; order Crassiclitellata; family Lumbricidae; genus Allolobophora; species Allolobophora icterica. Next base: position 63,154,666 of record OY744602.1, on the reverse strand, counting down.
CTTGGGTATTTTTTTCGGTTTTGGTCTTAAGTTTCAAAGTCTTGGTCTTGGTCTTGGTCTTGAGGTTCAAGGTCTTGGTCTTGGTCTTGAGGTTCAAGGTCTTGGTCTTGGTCTTGGTCTTGAGGTTCTTGGTCTTGGTCTTGAGGTTTAAGGTCTTGACAACAAGACTGGTTGTAATTGCAATATTTTACAAGCCCAGCTTCTCAGTTGCGTATTTTAACCCTTTGAGTTCCATTATGCTGTGGGAATAACATTTTATGAATATGTGTAATGTATACTTGTACATGTACATGTGCAATTGTGCATGTATGAATGTCTCACAGAGAAAACTTATTTGCATCACACACGCTACCAGGTAGTTAAGTTTATGGTTCTGTTCATTGAGGTTCTGATTACAAGTGTAAGAGTCTATTTGAACTGATATTCTGTTTATCATTCATCATTTTAGACCAATATGATATGTGAGCTATATAAGTGTTCAGATACATATATACGATACAATATATATATATATATATATATATATATATATATATATATATATATATATATATATATATATATATATATATATATTGTAATGATTTGGACATTTACGTGATGCAGAATTTTGTGCTGGTATGATGAAGCTGTTTCTTGGTTTTAGTTACCAGGTTACTCTAAAGGCTATTGTGAAGCAGCATACTAAAGTGTGACCATCTATAAGTCAAGGAATTTATTTTTTTAAATTGGTCCTAAAACTAAGTTTCATTTATGCATGTCAAGTCCAAGTTTGAGTTATTTGCACGATGAGCTTTTGGACCAAATGTGTATTTGTATTTCAATACAAAATACAAACCAATTGAAATGATTTATGGCCAGTGTTTAGTCTTCAGTCATGATGTACTTTTAACTGTTTTAACATATTTTATAAAGTGCTTTTTGGTAATTGCTTTGGCAGTCAATAAAATTATTGTGATCATACTGCAAAGACAAACTTTGGTTAATATTTCTAGGGACAGAATTACAGGATCAGAAATTGTTTGAGGTTCATTGTGACCAGAGCTTGAGGTCAAGAATGATAAAAATAAATTTTCAGTCAGTTTAACTGTAATGTTATAGCCACATCTATACAGTAAAGTATTTTAAAACTAGTTTTTGATAAGGCTAGAAAATTTTTATAAAAGGTGAAAACAACAATGGCTGTTTGTTCTGATGATAATTTTATGGTAAGTTTTTCATTTGGCTTATTCTATTGCTGCATTTTAAACTTAGCAACATGTTTCTAGGATCATGTTATCAGTATGTAAACGTTAATGAGTCCATGGGAGAGAAGTTTGTAGCCTTCTGGCCCCATATCAGCCATTGACGTATGCATGGGATCAACTTATAGACAGTCATATATGGTAATGCATAGGCTTAGCAGTGGTTTCTGTTAATTCGACTGGGCCGCAGCTGTTTTAAATTGTGAGTGGTTGGTACTCAAAGGGTTAAAATAAATGAATTATAAATTTCAGTACCATCTTGAGATCCGTGCCAAGGAGTGTTGTTTATTAATTCAAACAAGTATTCGTTTCATTTTGTTAAGATACGTAGATGTATTTATGATAGCCTGCATAGAACTATACTGCCTGATGCTGTTAAAGGTGTTAGCTTAATATAATTATCATATAACAATAGTGCTCAAGTTTGTTTTTAGTAGTTTAGACATTTTTCACAATTACGATCGACAAAATTATGATGGACAACGATGTGTTGAGCTAGGAACGAATGAAGATGTTTTTAGCAATATTTGTTCAGGACCTTCTGTTGAATGCCTACATGGTTTGTTGACATATTAGAAAGAATGTAAGTATACATGTGTTTGCTAATTAATGACGTGTTGTTTGAAATCGTTAAATTTAACCATTTGTTTTGCTTTGATAGGCTACGTAGCGGATAGAAAGAAGACTGTTATTGAGAGATCGCTGCATAGTGCATGTAGGCATTGTTGAGTGGTGACTTGTGAAGCATAGACACATAAAGAAGATGAGAAGCTGAGAAATGTCACAAGCAGAGGACACTTTTAAAACCAGGAATATCATTTTAGACATGTTGCTACAGGTATCACAGTACTGCCTGTATAAAATAATTTAATATTCACATCATTTGCATTGTACATTTGTTATATAAATTTTCCAGTACATAACTAATAATCAGTTGCATTTTGTGGACAGTTGGATGAATTGAGATCTTGAATGATAAGAGTCTTTGCAGTCATTGTTTATTCCTGGTCTTATGCCGCAGAAATTCATCAGTAACTTCTAGTGAATTAAACTAAATATATTTATGTATCCAAGCACTTATATAGCCCATTTTAGAACTTTGTGATGATGCTGCAACATGGCTATACAACTGTTCTAAAAAGATGTGTCTTGAGGTAAGCTGAGGATGTCTGTTTGTCTGTCTGTAGCAGGAAAGTTCAAGTTTCAGTGAAACGATTGTTCTACCGAAAATTTATAGTGTTCACTACTATTACAAAGGGGAAACTGTTTTGTTTCAGCCATTAGATGAGAGTTATCTTGTTTCTGCGTCAAAGTCCAGAGAATTGCAAAAGTATTTTAGCAGAAAATGCACTATATAATTACAAATTTTATATTTTATGGCAATATGGCAGATGGATTCTTGGTAAAGGATTGAATTCATTGTGTTGTCATTGAATTCTCTGTCTTAGCTTGGTTAACTTGTTTTTGGGCTATCAGAAGATAGCTGAAATATATATATATACTTAATTTGGCATTGGTATTTGAAATCAAAGAGTTTATGTGAACAATTGATCTTTGAGCCTGTAGACCGGTTTTTACTGACTGATGAGCTACTCATTTTATTCAGATATGATTCGGCAAAGTCCTTTAATTTGCTATTGACCAATGCTACATAAACTTCTGTTTATGATAGGTTCAATGGTTCATGTAATACTTTACAGTTTATGGCATTTTTTTAAAGGCAGCACAGAAATGCTGGTATGCGTGCCAAAATGTAGGATGAGAATTCAAATCATTTAACACTTTAATGACAAGCTGCATTGGTTTCCCAGTCACACTCATCATTAAAGTGTGAAACCTCACTACTCAGTGTGTACAGCATCACAGACGTTTCAGAAATTTTTGTAAAGATTTTTATGCATTCTTAAAAGTAAATACATGTAGTATTTATAGGTCGTCATATACAGTGCAGTCTAATTTATGCACTGTTATAATAATAATATATAATATTTATTCTTTAATTAAGCGCCTGCAAACGCACTGCGCTGTACATGTACATGTTATGCGATAAATCTTAACTACTAACAGAACAGACAGCCTGCAATACATGGCGCAAATTGCAGCCTACAAAGCATGTCCACCTATGGGACTCGATCTCTGTACCTCTCGCACTCTACGCCAGATGTTATCCAATGCACTATCGTAAGCCAAAGTCACTACGACTATGTATTAATAGGCAAGAAGGCCACACTGAAATGCAGTAGTGTATGATAACAGTCTTAGTGTGGCTAAAAAGCTCAAAAACATTGGCCGACTGATGCGAAGGTACTTGCTGCTTATCAGATGATTTTATCCAGTTACTTTGAAAGTCCACATTGCTGTCTGGTTTAATATGAGCAAAATACCAGATAATACCAGACAATTTATGTTTCTGGCTGCATTAATGTCTACTGTTTTCAGACATTGTTTCAAAGCATGAAAGTTCCTGGATTTAGCTGCCGAGTGTAGGGATTCACAGCTGCGGTCACCTGGCTGAGGCAGCAGATAAGCTTCTGCCGGTTTAATGTAGGCTGGCATTGGCAGGCAAAGGGCAGAAGTTCCATAATTTTCTGCAACTAGGTGTGGGGAGTGGAGACTTGTGCAGCTTTATTAAGTTCACCTGCTCCGGAAGTGTACTGTCCTTTGCAGGGCTTTAAGCTGGGTGCAGCTAGTGACTGTTGCTCTGTATTTAGGCAGCTGATACAAATCACTGCACAGCAAGTCCTTATACCACGTGTTATGCGTCTCGTGTTAAATAGGTATCGTTAGGAGCCAAGATGTTCCGTAACGACCCATTAAGCTTGATTTGCGCATCAACGGGACGCATGTAAACAGGTCTCCACTGTATGTACATTCACAGCATATGCAGAATTAGGGATAACTGGCAACATATTGGTCTCCACTCGCCTTGAGTACTGTGACTCGCTTTTTCTTGGTATCAGTAAGTTAAAGACACTGAAACTCCAGAGTTAAAAAATCTTTGCCTTGGCTTCCCATTCAGAAAAGGATTTATTTAAAATTAGGGCTCATAGTTTATAAAACATTGATCTCTGACCAACGACTATACGTAAAATCGGTCCTTGTTTCACAGGCTTATCATTTCTCAACCAGGTCATCCTATTGTCTTTCTCTCTTCATACCTAGTACTACAACCCATGTTGCACAAGCTCTCTTTTGCTGGACATATTTTTGGAACTCTCTTCATGTATATGTTTGATCTGCTCATTTGCTTATGTCATTTGTTTTGCTTATCCAACATAGACTGTGTCTCTGTTCTAGTGGACTGATCTTCCGGAAAATGACCTAATTTATGGCTTGGTTTGGTGCGCCAAGTTGCCAGAGTTTAAGACTTCAATTGATGCCTTGTGCATTAGACACTGGCCCGATAGAATTTACCTATTAATAATAATAATAATAATTCTTAAACTGTAGTTGTTATGTGTATGTATACTTACCTATTGTGTTTGCACAAGGTAATAGAGAATATGATGAACCTATTGCATATATCCAAAACATGTTTTCAAATTTATGCCTACTAAATGCGTAGTGGGCTGATATAGTTTAGAATTTAGAGCATGTCCTCTCTATTTGATTAATTATTAACTGTAGCTAACACTCCAAAATTTTAAGGTATTTATTTTATTTCAGTTTCTAAAGCAAGTGTCCCACAAAAGGATTTGATTAGAAATTTTGGAATATCCGATCTAAATGCCTCTCTTATACAGGAAAATTGTGATTTTCATAATTTGATTTTTGTAAGTTGTGATTTTATTTAGAGAAAATACTATAGTCCTTTTGGGCTTTAAACAGACGTAGAAGGTATTGCACATGAAAAGTTACTGGCTTCTAGTAATTGTTTCCTCAGTCTAGTATAATCTTGGAACTTCTATAAAGGAGCTATAATTAAGCACCCAGGCATCAATTATATCATTGATCATCACGAAGCAAAACTGATAGGCAAGCCAGAACCAGTCTTGTCCAAGAACATCAGAGCAACAGAAATGTACATGGGAAATGCAATCTGGAAAGGGAATTGTTTTATTCGTGATCTGAGGGCAAGCATAGTCACAGTGATATACTTGAAATGGAAGAAGGCTTCAAAAGAGTTGTCTAAACAGGTATGTTGCCTTCAAAGTATGGAACCAGATACCTAAAGGCCCTGCTGAGAACTATCCTTGTTTCTGAAAAGTCCAGATGTTGCGATCAGGTACGTCTCACAGATAGAAGCAAAAACCCTTAAACCAATTAACTCAGTTTTTTAAGCTGCTTTGTTGCTAATTATACTTCTGTTTTATTTTATCTTTTGGCTTAGTAGACCTATAAAATGTAAATTCTGATGTAGCATGTTTGGATACAATGACCCCTTTTATTTCAACTTTGGAATGTAATATTTTTATTTGTCTTCCAAATGTTGTATGATAATGTATGTCCACTATATTTAAACATTTATATTACATTTCTGCATCAACGATCATATTTATTAAAACCTGAAGTATGTGAGCATGGTCAACCTCCTTCCCTATGAGCTAAAACATATAACAATTAGTTGAAGCATTTATTTTATTTTGGTTTGTTTTTGATGCAAATTTTGTATCAACAACACAAAATTAAATTTCTTGAAAACAAACTGGCACCTATAGTTAGCAGGAAGTCTGTAAATAACTATATTGTTTTCCCTACACAAGAGGATTAGCAATAGTGTAATGGTTAGCATGCTGGACTGTCAACTTAGAGGTTGAGGGTTTAAAACCCTGCCAGGGCAGAAATTTGTTTCGAGATTTCTGCTCTACTGCCGTCCCTAACCAACTCAGCTGTAGTGAGTACACTGTTGGTGGAAAATGTTACAAGGAGGGAGCACTAGCCCTCATTTGTCAAGGCTAAGAAAATGAAGTCTATAACTTCATACCCATGGCTGCCTCTCTGGCTAGCTTAGGAGACTGCTTCTTCTGTTTTCCCCATATATTATTTGAGTGACTGTACTTCAAAATATTTTTGGTTTTACTTTGTGTGAGTTCTGAGTGCAGAATAAAGATGTGGTTATGATATCAGCGATTCTATCAGTCCCAGTGTTCTGTTACATGACCCATAAGTCTTACATTTGTTTTGCGCTTTACTACCATTGTAGTTCCTTACATATGTATTTTGTGAAACAGAATTCCAAATGATTTGCAGCTCCAAGGTGTGAATGCCATTGGTGTCCGCTGCACATGTAGTCGTGTTCCTCTGTACATGCTTCTCTGCCATACCTACCTGAGTTGAGATGTGGACATAGGCATAAACTCTGGGGGGCAGCCGGGGCACATGCCCCCAATAATTGACATGGACTGTACACCCAGTGCAACAAAGGTAGAATGAATAACCAAATGCCCCCAATATTTTGGACAAGGGTACGCACTACGCCAGTGGGTGTGGGTGTGGAGGGTTTTGGTGCCAGTCTTCTATGTCGTTGAACCATTTCTGCAACATCTGTTCGTGCCTTCCATATTTGTCAGCATCACGCTTTTGATCTTTCCGTCATCATTTATCTTGCATATGTGACAAAAGAGACCTACATGTTGTTTTCTTTTCATCTCGTGATCACGTGTATTAGAACTTTTTTTATTCAACTTACTTCTTATTTCAGTGTTCATAATATTCATTGTCCAACTTATAGATGTAGTACCTTTCAAAATCTAGCAACGCATCTCAAATAACAGTATCTTTGCTATGTCCATCTTTCGCATACACAAAAATTAAGCACACAAAACGATGGTAAAGTCGCATGTTGTCAATCGCTAATTTTTGTCCTCTGAAGTTCCAGTTTGCGCATGGCCCACGGTGATTTGAACTGATCACAAAATCTAAAATATTTAGTTATTAGGCCTACTTTAGTTATCTGTCATCTCTTTTCCCTCTGTAGTCTCTGGGCAGCCGAATCTTGTTTATACGTTACATCCCTGTAGATTCAAGCATCACGTCGATTTACGTTTTAGACTTTTGATCATGGAACATTGAAGCAGGTCTACCTAAAGAAAAGCAATCTACAAATGCGATTACATGTATATATGTAGTTCATTACATCCGGCCAGTGCTAAGTAGCTTTCTTAAGCGTCAAAGTTCTTTGAAATAGCCGCCAATTCAAGACAGTAAGGCAACAAATTTAAAAACTTTACTTAGCTACAGTTTGGTTAGAGCGTAGGCTGCTGCCGATGCATCTCTGTTAGAGGGCGTGCGGATCGCGGTTCGCCTCCCGAAGGTGGCTTATTTCTCAGATTTAAATCTCGGGCTAGCAGGGTCCGTACACGGGGACCTTAAATGGCGTGGCACCGATTCAAACGGGAGGCAGTGGTGAAGGATCTCGCCCGATCAATTCACTGAAAATAACTAGGGTTGAGGCCATACGGTTGCATATAAAAACGTGCATATTTAGGGCCTACAGTGTAAATTTACAAGTAACGCGCGGCGCGCACATGGTCACACCGAATTGCGAATCTGAGGCATTTACGGTTTAGTAATAAGCACTCACATCATCAGTCTGCTTGTAATGTTTACGCGTGTTTTTTATTGAGCCCTGGGCCTATGGTAGCTGCTGTTTAACGACACTGCGTCATAATAAAGATGATTGGCATCACCCTCATCGTTTCTTGGGTCTGGTTTCTAAGAGATTCCCGCCCCCGTCTGTCGATTATTCTATAGGTTATTTCTGAAATCTTTTATTATTCTTTCCTATATGCTAGCGTTCAATCAGTGTAACTTGTCCACGGTTGCGGTGTGTCAACCAGTATATGATCAATAATAAAAACGAATATGATGATGATGATGATTGGACTAAGAGCCTGTGAATAATCTGGTTCCCGTAACTTATGGGGGGGGGGGTGGGTCCATAGAGTAGTGGTAACATCACTGGCGTGAAGAGCAAGAGGTAGCGCGATCGCTTCCCGCAACCTCCCCAAATTTAGGTCCACTCAGCCTTTCATTCGCGAGATGGCGCGTTGTCAAAATGAGATATAGGACGTGATGGGCGCCTTGTATGGCTGCCATGTACAGTTAAATTCGACTCCTGTAATAACTTGTGATTTAAAAGGCCCGTGCATCCGTTCATACTGATTTGTAATCATACTGCGTTATTGTCAGTTTGAAGATATTAAACGAAGATTATTATTATTATTGTTATTCTCTTTGTTGGGCGCTGTAGAAATTTGGAGATTACGAGTACGCGCAATGGCGGCGTTACGCGCGTTTGTCTAAAAGCACGGACCTTTTAAATCGCCGCATCGCATCAACATAACAAATATGGCGACTTTCTGGTGAATGGAGATAGATTTGGTGGTATTGCGGAGCGTTTTCTCTGCAGTTCATCTATCCTTCTGCAGATATGTCTGATAGGTAATTTATTTTGGGTCTTTTATCGTACTAAAAGGCTTTTAGCCTGTCGATTAACTGCTGCTAACTGGCATTGCTCTTAAAATGTACTGGCGCCGCCCGCCGTTTAGCCTAGCGTACTGATGCAGATTATACGAAAGATACTGCATCTGTAAGTTGGGCACAGAAAATTATGAACATTGAAATTAGAAGTAAGCTGAATATAATAGAAGACCTAACACAAGTGCTTATCAGACGGAAACGCTCACCCTGTATACGTTTGAATTGCTAGGTCGCTTATAGGGCATTTCGGTCTCAACTTAGACTTGCCTCAGTGCCGCCCTTAGGGGCGTGCGAACCGTGCAGTCGCACAAGGCCCGCAACTTAGGGGCCTGAAAATGTTACAGAAAATTAACATGAACAGGACACCCTACTAATAATGACAATGAAAAACAAGTTGACTTGTGTCATGGGGCCCGTACAGTAGACTCTGCACAGGGCCTGGAATATCCTTACCTTGTTCAAATTAATTGTTCATCCACCATAGGGTGCCTCTCGGTCTTAATTAACTGATATTATGGATATTGACCTGATTGCAACTTGGTTTTCATGCATCATCAGTTAATGCTGGCTTAGTATAAGTTACTAATTAATAATTTTTTAAAATAATAATAGTAATAATAATAATATTTAATAATAATACTGATCGTAAAATTGCAGAAAAAGTAACAGAATAATAACAATATCAGTTGGTGGTGGTGGTGGTGGCGATGGTCGTGGTGGTGGTCATGGTTGCGGTGGTGTTATTATTATTATTATTATTAGACATTATTTTACCATGGCCAGTCCTCATTGTTGCCCAAGTCTGAATGTTCCGTGAAAGACAGCTATGTTATTTATATTGTTATCATTACTTGCCATAATATTATGTATCCTTTGTGAGAAAACCAGATTTGAAACCATATAATATGCAGACCTGTTTATGCACAATCATTTGAAGCAAATAGGTCGCAGGTTATGAGGGCTGTACTGAAGTACAGTAGTGTATAATCTACATAAATCTTAGTATGGCTAGAAATCTGAAAGACGTCTAAATTGGAGTCACTTGCAATGTAGCCTGAGCACTATCAGACGATTTTATCCAATTACTTTGCAAGACCACATTGCTGTCTGGTGAAGAGCAAAAGTGATTTCGAGTTTATACCAAACCATTTATGTTTCTGGCCACAATAATATCTACTGTTCTGATAGATTATTTCAAAGAGTGAAAGTGCCTTCTTGGATTGAACTACAAAACAAATGGGTACTCAGCTGTTATCACTTTGGCTGAGACGACAACTAAGCCGGTGCTGCCGGTGTTAAGGAGGCTGGCAATGGCCATGCAGGCTGTGTACTTTAGAAATCATTTGTATACTGTCTGTTGCAAATACACCTAATCTCTTTGACGTATTTTGATGTGTGCGGCACGGTGGTCTAGCAGTAATGCATTTGGTCAATGATCATGCGGTCGCCGGTTCGACTCTGTGTAATGACCCTGGGCAAGTTGTTTGTGCACACCGTGCCTCTGTCACCAAGCAGTATAATTTGGTACCGGCGTAAGCTGGGAAGTAACAGCAAGTCTTGTGATATTACTGGCCCCGTGTCCAGGACCTTGGGAGTCGTCCATTGCCGGCTCAAGGGCTTAGAAAAGGAAATGAGCGCCTCTTCTACGGGCACTGAGCCCATGGTTGTCTTTACTTTACTTTTACTCTTTGATGTAGATTCAAGTAATGTGTCTTGAGGATTGAAATTGTAGCAAGATACAGTGTTGCAGAAATTTATTTATATTTAGAAGGAATGTGCTGTAGTGATGATAGGGCTACATGTTTACAGTTTCTGCCTTCTTATCGCAATGTGTCTGACTGTAGGTGCAGTTGGGTGCAAGTACTGGAACCGAAGTCTAAGGAGTTTATATATGTCAACCTTGGAACAGGAGAATGCCTGTGGGAGCCACCCTCTGCCGTCTCCATGTAAGATCAGTTTTCTGATATGTTAGAGTTTACTGGCGCTAAGTTTGCATACCAGACTTATTCATCGTTTCTGCTGTGGATTTGTTATGCATTATTGTGAGTGGCAGATGCTACCACCTGTTGTTGCACCACACGATCGACGCAGCTTGATCCAGAGATTCTGAACATGATGCTTTAAACTTTCAGTTGGAATCCGCTGGTTGGACTTCCAGATTTCTGTGTACTACTTTGCTTACTGGTGATATTTCTGTTCATAATGACATTTAACCAGTGGCAGCGATCTTGTTTGACAGGTGAGGGGGACATTTTTGAACTGATCTGGTCAAAAAAGAGTTTTGAACTGATCTAGTCAAAGCAGAGTAAAAAAAATTTATTGCCGTGAACTGATCTGGTAAAAAAAGGTAAAAAAATATTTCGCATGCGCAAAAAAATTTTATGACTTTTTTGGTGTTTCTTCAAAATGTGGGGGGTCCGATGCACTGTTAAAGGTGGGGTCTTGTCCCCCTCGACCCCCTTGATCGCCGCCCATGCATTTACCATCAATTAGGTTAGTGAAGAGAGCACCTCTGATTGTTGGAATGGCGCTATATAAATTGTATCTTAAATAAATTATAAATACTGCATCAGTCTTTGCTGACTGCAGCTATTTTGGGCCCTACATGATTTATGATCATACTGTTGTTACACCCTGTCATCTGCTTGCGAGGCCATCATGCATGCATTCATATGTTCAAGGGTTAATTATGGGAACAATGTGTATGCTTTCCCACATTAACCAACTGCAGTCTATCTTAAACGATGCGACCCATCTGATTGGGGGTGTACACGTAGGTTTTGGGTATATATCCAGCTTCATGCAGGAGGAAGTGTACTGGCTGCAATGCACAAACACTTTAATACTTGTGCATAATTGCCTTGTAGAGTGTGCTTCATCTTATCTTAGGGAGATGTGTGTCTCGGTCCTTTCAATTGCTGGCTGCAGATTTCTTTGCTCTGCTGTGCTAGGTGACCTGGTTGTTTGCCCAACCGTAACATCTGCAGAACAGCACAGAAGCTTCGCTGTTGTCGATCCAACTCTCTAGAATAGGTTACCTAGCATCTTCGGAAATCAGCTTCTTTGTCTTTCTTACTTCTATTCTGTAAGCGCTTGAAAACCATTTGGTTCGGTCTTGGTTTTCCATCGTTAGGTCAAGGGTGCCACTGATGAGTTTCTCTTGAAGAGATGCTATATGAATCTGTGATTACAGTACATTACATTATTTTTATGGTTATACGTAGTCTTTCTTAGTTTGTCTTTGTATTTGTTATCTAGAGGTCTAACTTGCTTTTTAGCCCCGTTTTTTTATCTCTGTACAATAGCAGTTATTTTGCTTTACTGTCACTTGAGAAGTCAGAGGTTCAGATCCCCAACAGGGCGGAAATTTGTTTCAGTATTTAAACTTCTTCTGCACCTCTAGCCAACTCAGCTCTAATAAAGTACACTCACCATACACTGTCAGTGGGAAGCTCAGGCAGATAGGGAAAGGACTGGGCAGTGGCCATCCACTCTCATATGCGTGGCTGCCTGTCAGGCCAGCTTAAGGGACTGCTGTTCTTCTTCTTATCAGTGCATGTTTATCTTTCTGTCATTCTGCCTGTCTGCTTGTTTTTATGTCTTGATCTCTCTGTGTGCATTTTGTTGTTTTTCGTTGTGTCCTCGAGCATCACTTGATATCTGTATCTTTTAGAAATGGCATATCACCTTACAGGAAAGAATTCACTGTTTTAGTTTAAATCTGGTGTTTACTGTGAAGTGAGCTTAGAGCACAGTCTATGAAGGACACGATGAATCATTTTGCTCTAGATAAAAGTGCTATGCCTAATTAGAAATATTAATTATGTTCCTTCATTTTTACATTTGGAAATTTTCAGAGTCATTTGGCGTCTTTCAAATTAGTTAGATATATTCTACAGAAATATCAGACTGGTCATTTCTGCATGTATGTCTGGTGTTGGGTGACTATCCTTGGCTGTTGCTTTTAGCAAAAAGTCAGATAACAATGAATGGTGGGAACTGTTTGATAAGAAAACTCAGCGCTTCTACTACTACAGCACTCATCTCCAAACAACCGTTTGGCATCGGCCAATCAACTGTGACATCATCCCTCTTGCCAAGCTACAGGTAGCCATGCACATCCTTCAGTTCTTAAGTACTGAAACCCTTAGCTAGTAGTCTGTTTTACTTAGTTGTTATTATTTTTAAACTTCATTACCAGAGCTCAGAGCTTAAAACTGACTGGGTAGTTAGATTGTATGTTTTTTGTAGGTGGGTTGGATGAGCAGGTGTGGGTTTGTAGCTTTGTATGCTACTATAAAAGTACACTTCATAGTAGCATGCAAAAGAGAGCATGAGGAAACATAAGTACTTGTGAGGTACTTAAAATATGCCATATTAGGTGTTCTTTTATGCATACTTGACAGCAGGAGTTGTGTTTGCAGTGATAAACATAATTTACTGTTTTTGCCACACCCTGATTACATTCATAAGTGCTGATTAAGTAAGGCCCATCTGCACAAGTTAACATGCAAATCTTATCAGTGAATTCAGAATAATTCTTTAAAGGTTTGAGAATGAACTTTTAGGCCAGTGACCTCCCAGTGACCCACATTGATTGGTTGATGTATGTATGTTTGGATGCATGGATGAATGGATGGATGGATGGATGGATGGATGGATGGATGGATGGATGGATGGATGGATGGATGGATGGATGGATGGATGGATGGATGGATGGATGGGGATGGATGCCAAAATAATTTCTGTTGATAGCCTTTGTTGCTATAAGATGTTTTTAAACTCTGGATGAATGGATGGATGGATGGATAGATGGATGGATGGATGTTAGGCTGTGGGTTGTGTCTGTACAGCGCCCTTGTAGTGGCATGGTCGCGTTACGGCGCTATGGAAATTGTCCGTGTTACTATTATTATTATGTATGGGTGGATGGTCATTACTGACTGCATATAAGCACCTGGACATTCTTACTAGATTTTATTTCTTGAGAGATACGAGGAAGCTTAGATTTTCGGTGAACAATGTCACAGGACCAGTGCTGCTTTAATTGCATTTCCTTTTGATCTCTTGTCAGAAATTTCACCTGACCTGATAAGCCCAACAGAAATTCACTCTTGTTAAGATGTTATTTATCATTCTACTGCCTGCACCTTTCCTCCGCACATTTCCTTGGACATTGCGTAATATGCGTAATTTTGCGTATATTAAAACACCCACCAACACATCTGCATGCAACAGTTCGTAGACTGTATGGTCCACATGTGGTTTAGACGATGTTTTGCTGGTTCTTCATGAAGCAGGTGACCAGTGTTTGCATAGCCAGATGGTGTTTGTGGTACTAACTTCGTGTGACTGACTATTAAAATGTGCAGAGTTGGTGCTGATTCCATTTTAATTAGTACACTCTTACATCTTACACTGTCACTCACGTTCATAGTATATGACATGACAGCATCTTATCATTCTAATTAAAATCTGCACGTTTTGTTGTTCACCTGAGTTTCCTAAATATTCTCTGCAGGACTGTTCTTAGCCAAAATTTGCAGTAGTTGCATGCAATAAATTCTAGTTTAGGATGGAGCTAACATTTCCCTCCACCTTATTTTATTTATTGCAGTAGTGTAATGAAAGGAGTTAGGCACCAGAAGATCATTTATTTGTAAAAAAAGTGCACTAATTTAACATGCTTGCCTTAGTGTGCCTAGCTAAAGCAGCTATTGGTGTATTTGAACTGGTTTTTTAAATTTTGCTGTGTAGTTTCATTATTTCTGAATGTCCAGTATCTGCTTGTATAGGAATGAGTTGTTGATGTTGCTGTGGCCTTAGTAGTCAAGTAAAAGAGCTGCTTTAATGATTCCAGTGCTATGCTGTGAAGTTCTTCCAGTTCATGATTTGTCATTGCCTAACTGTCAAAACCCTATCTGATGCGATTGATAGTCCTCATGTTTGTACCTGTATGTTTGCCAATCGAATCACACATCCATTTACACATGCACAGGAAGCATTTGACATTACACATGTGTTAGTTTAGTGCAGGGTCCTGCTGCTGTGGCTGAGTGTGAGGCGTGTAGCCAGACGCCCTTACTGATGCTGAAGTCCCTTAACTGACTTTTATGACACAGAGAGGAAACTGTTGAAGCTGTGCTTGGAACCATGGCCTTGCGATAAGTGCTAATTGAATGCTGTAAGATAGCGAGGCTATGGAAATGCCAGTGATAATATGTTTCAAGAGCATATTAAACAGAGCTTTGTAGCGTAAGTGGTGTTGACACTGAACACTAAACTCATGTTGTGCCATTCAGTCAGCTTTGCTTCTGTTCTTATTCTTGGCCAACTCAGAAAGATGCCAAGGGAACTGATTACCATCTAGATAGACATGAGCAGAATGCTGAGAGAGACAGACAGACAGAGAGACACAGACAGACAGACAGACATAGAGAGACAGACACAGAGAGATAGACACAGAGAGACAGAGACAAAGAGACACACAGAGAGACAGAGACAGGCAGTGAAAACAACTAAGTGAGAGGGAGTAAGAGGTGGATAAATACATGAGGCAGAGACAATAGAGATTTACAGGGAGAAAAATACACAAACAGTTAAAGAAATGAAGAGAGATGGACAGAAACAGAAAGGCAGAAAAATTGGGATGCCATACAAATAGATGCAGACAGACTGAAAAGGGAGAGAAAACAGATAGACACAGATAAATCGAGGATGCCATTCAGGTAGGTTAACAAGTAAGTAACACATTTGTTAACACATTGCAGACAATAATAGGTGCACACAAACTGAGAGGTGAAAAGAAAAATAGACTGATCCATATGGAGAGGGACACAGACAGAACGACAGACAGACAGACAGACAGACAGAAGCCTGTCAAATCCTGAAGAGTTGGAGTTTGATCATGATCAGCAGATGTCACCAGTGATACATTCTGTTTGTTGATCAGTCTTCCATGTTCTGCTGACAATTGATCCTTTGAGATAAATGACTTGATTCAGTGCAGCATATGTCATTGTCAAAGCATAAAGAACACAGAGAGTTGCCTTCCAGCAAAGTTATGTTCTGGGACAATCTGTTTACACAGCTCCACTCAGCTATTCCAGTTTAGCACATCACTGTTTCTTCATTTCACAGGCCATTGATCTGGTCTGACTTTGGAAGGTCTCTTCAGTTTTCAGTTTTGTCTGATGCACTGAAATTTTCTTTCATGTACTAGAAGCTGATATAGATCTGGTATATATATATACATATATGTATATATATATATGTATATATGTTTATATATGTATGTGTGTGTGTGTATGTGTGTGACTTGTGCTTTTGTATTTAATTGTAAATAATCATTCCTAACTTAAATCAGTTGCTTTTTAATCACACATTACAAAGAATAATTCCTATTTCATTAAATTGACTAAATTTAACTAAGGTTTCAGTCTGATATGAATGAAAAACCTAATGGTTCAGTTCTGTATTGGTGTCATGCAGTAGCTGGCTGTTAGATTGAGCATTGGTCCTGTAATGCTGAAAGCATGGATTTAAACCCACATCTCTGTATCACCATGTCATTGACCTTGAGGAAATCCTCTATTTACAGCTGGTTGGTGTCCTCAATTGACGCTTCTGTATTAGGCAGTGACATTATATAGTCACAGACATATCCTCCTTCTCTTCCTCCTCCTTTCTCTTCCTCCTCCTCCTTTCTCTTCTATCTATCTATCTATCTATCTATAATGAACTTCTATAGCGCCCCTTCAAGAAATCTACTCAGTGGCACTCCCGACCAAGGCCCGGTCAAAAAGAAAGGCCTTAAGAAGGCCATAGAAAGTACCTGAGAGGTCTCTAGGGAGAGAGCGAAGGGAGAGAGCGAAGGGAGAGAGGGAGGTCGTTCCAAGCGGTAGGACCAACCACGGAGAATGCCCTACGCTGCGCCATAGCAGTACGCGCATAGGGGACAGCAAAATCACCCCGGGAGGCCGAGCGCAAGGCACGGCGCCCTGCACAAGTCATTCTGTCGACAAGCTTCCTCCTCCTCCTCCTCCTTCTCCCTCTTCTCCTCATCATCATCACAATCAGCATCGGTTCCTGATGCCAGCCATTTGTTATATGGCAATTCCAGTGCTTGTCTCATATGTCTTGTTTTGCCTTCATCTATTATGCCTATCAAGCATAGCCATATGGTCTTTGCTTCTCTTCTCTTTGAATCTTGCTTAGGTGCCATATTTTAGGTGGGGCAGGCCGATATTATTTCTACGTGACCAAACCATTGTAATTTTCAGTGAATAACTTTACGCAGCCAAGTTGTCTTCACTTCCAAAGACTGTCTTTAATAGAATAAATGAAACAATACCAGTTGAACTGTGTGAACCATTGTAAAGTGGTTTAAGTTGACATCTCTTCATATGTTATTTAGTATCCATTGACGTCTGATTTGTTGTGTTTTTAATTAATTGTGTTAGTAATTGTTCTGATCATTGTGTTATGTTTAATTTGTAGTGTGGGGAAACTTAATAAGCTAACTACATGTATTTCATTTCATACAGTTGAACTTTTAGAAATTCTGGGTGTGACCTCCACCAATGCTACTGGTCTAATATATTTCCATGAATCCTAAATGGAAATAGGATATTATAGTGTACATTAAGTGTGCATGTGGGCCCTTGTGAATACTAACTCATGACAACTTCTAGCTTCGACGATGTATCTGGGCTTTTTTGTCCGACAATCTTAATTGCACTGCCTATACAGTATTATATTTAAAAAAGTCATCTATCCATTATTAATGATATTCTGTACAGAAAAGAAAAATGATTATGTGCTCAAAGCATTAAGTTACATCCTGTTAACGTATACT
Source organism: Allolobophora icterica (assembly GCA_963556255.1). NCBI lineage: Eukaryota > Metazoa > Annelida > Clitellata > Crassiclitellata > Lumbricidae > Allolobophora > Allolobophora icterica. Next base: position 63,137,143 of record OY744602.1, on the reverse strand, counting down.
TTATTTCGGTGGAAACAGAAATTCAATAGATATTGCAACATATTCATATATAAGACTAACAGGACTATAGATTTATTTCTACGAAATCCAACTATGATGCATGAAAATATTAGTAGTTATTTTTAATACAGTTACTCTTTCATTATAATAAATATTAGTAGTTGTATTTAATGCAGAACACTTACTCTTTCATTTAAATATTTTATCTCCATTAAAAAAAATTTAATATCTGACAAATATAATAATGTTAATTGCCCACTCTTTATTCATGATTAATCAATTGCTCTATTTTTAATTAATTAGATTGATTTCATTATATGCTGTGTGAGATTTGCATAGCTAATTATATTTCTGAACTTTAGCTATGCACTTGTGTTATAAGCCTGGCCTTTTATCGTGAAAGGTTTTCCTGTTTGGAACAGTCTATCCCACGTTACCCGTAGTTTGCCTATTATGATTTAAAAATCAGTGCGTGTATAACTAATTGACCAAAATAAATAATTACTATATGATATTCTGCTTCACTAGTTAAGGTTTCGTTTCTTTTGTTTACATTATATTGTTCTGTTCTAGCTGTGTTTATGCTTCATAGTCCAGTTGGACTACTGTAGGACAATCATTTGTTATTCTACAGTTATTGTATGACACATGGGTGACCCTAATAACTTAGTAAAAAGCGTGACCTTTGTCCCTTCTGGGTCTTCCTGTTGTATCCCAGCATTACTGTTTATTGTGTTGATTGTTGTCTGCTGGTTGCACTGGGAACAATAAATGAATGGTTAATGGTTATGGAATGGTTCTTCAAAGTGGTTTTACACAGGTGTCTTAGGTTTTAAGGTCAAAGTAATTGCTTTGCTGTATAAGTTTTAATTTATGAGGAAGGAGCTGCTGTTTGATATTCTTAATACCATTCTAGTTTGGGGAAATTTATTGCGCTGCTGAAGTTTACACAATTAAGATTAATGTGCGACATCTGCCTTAGAATTACATGCAGGGATTCACATGTTTACAGTTTACCTTGAGTTTGTCTCAATCTTCAAGTAGTACATATATAATTTGTATTCAGAGAGTTTGTATTGCTCAGTCCCTAACGATCATGGAGAATTATGTGCTATTTTGTGGAAGGGGTTTAGTTGTTTCTTAGTTTGAATGACCTGAAGATTAGGAAATTGAAATACAGAAGATCTCGATCTTGTAGATGATGATTATTGGTAATTGGTCACTGTTTATTGTTTCCTGGCATAATGGTATAGATGAGGTCCAGAAAACAACAACAACCCCTTTTTCATCAGTTGGGCATTGTTTTGCATTTATATGTTGGCCAGAAGAGATGGCCAACATAGATTCTCGTTGATGACTAGACTTGAGTTTGTGTTACTTTTAAATTAGGGCATAGCCGGGTGCCATTTTTCAACCGGGTACCGGGTCCGGGTAGTTTGAATAAAACCTGCCTGGTCCGGGTACCGGGTCCGGGTATTAAAACAAAGTAATCTCTAATTCGAACACTAATTCCCAAAAAAATAACTCCACTCTTCCCTCTACGAATCAACTTCAGAACATTTTAATAAACAAGGAAATCAGCTGCAATGGTCAAAAAGGGTGGGAGAGAGGGACTAGCTGGCGTTCTCAATAATCAAAGAGAATTGTCGGCATATAGATAAAAGGAGGAGGGAGAGGGACTTGCTGGAGCTCTCAATGATCAATGGAAATTGTCTGTGTATAAGCGAAAAGAGGAGGGGAGAGGGACTAGCTGGCGATCTCAATGATCAAAGGAAATTGTCCGGGCATAGGTGAAAGGAGGAGGAGGAGAGGGACTCTCTGGTGTTCTCAGTCATCAAAGGAAATTGTCGGGGCATAGGTGAAAGGAGGAGGGGAAAGTGACTTGCTGGAGTTCTCAGTGATCAAAGGAAAACGCTGACAGATCATGGACAGCCAAAGGCCGTCGCCAAGGCAACTTACTGTTCCTGATGTCATTACATAATATTACTGTTAGTTGACATTTACCCACCCGGACCCGGATGACCTTTCATCTCCGGGTCCGGGTGTCTTCCGGGTGTTCAACACCCAGAATTTCAGTACCTGGCTATGCCCTATTTTAAATGTGATGTGTAACATTTCTTGTGTGATGTATTTGTGTGATATGCTTAGCTTTTAGTTCTGTCAGTATCTGCAGTCTGAGCCACATGGACCATCACAGTATTCGATCTATGACTCTGCCTAGGGTTGCCAGACGTCCAGCAAAAGGAGTCCATGATCTGAATAATGTTACAGTGTACCTATGGTCAAAGTGCTAATTTTATTTCCAGGAGCTGAGTGGCATCTGTGGTTTGTTTTCATTAGTAATTTTCAATGTGACTTTGTTTCTTGGTTACTTAGCAGACCCTATGACTCTGGAGTGAAACAATCAATGCATCCTCCTTTGTCCTCCTTTCCGGCTTTCTGTGTCCTTCTTTGGCTGCCCATGTATCTGGCAACCCTAACTCTGCTTAGTACAAGAGCTAAGCTTGATGAAAACAAGGGCCTGGTTGAATTGGCTGGTTGTATCTTCCTCTGTGCAGATGTCTGGTGTGTTTGTTTGAATATTGGTTTGTCTGCACCAGTCTGTGGCTACTTGTCTTTCTTCATCTTAGCTGGAAAATATTTGCTACAGATGCTGAAATGCCAGTCGGTAGCAAGTAATAACGAAGAAGAAGAGGCCGTTACTGATGCTGCGGCCTTGGTTATCCGGAAGGAGATATCAACACAGACTTCAGCATCTGCTGCAGTGGCAAGTACACTTCTACGGCTGACATGGCATGGCTCACAATCAGCTGGTTTACTTCAGCTATGTTTGCTATCTGTCTTTGATGCCATTTTATTGAATCTGACCCAAATGTTGGTCATTGACCTTGAGCATATACTTACCCGGTAGTTCTGTTGCCTCTGAGGGATGTTACTTCTGTAGCTGACTCTTATGTCTTTGCTTATTTTGAGTCATTAGCTTTAATAAGCTTTTCAAGTATTGCAGTTTTTGTCATCATTACTACCATTATTGTTGTGATACCTAAGTTTATATAGAGCAAGGTCTCGAACCAGCATGAGTCTGAGGTTCAGATGACAAGTACAGTTGTACTTGTATATCATACTACAGGCAGGTTCTTCCTGCATGTTCTTCAGGCATTGCCATTGCCTGACTGATGTGCTGATTTAGTTTTTCCTAGAGCTTAAGAAAGGGTGTAGAAGGCATCGGCATCTGAGCACAGCATCAGACATCAATACAATGTTTTTTTGCCATGGGTTGCAAACAGAAACTAGTTAAGTGAATATTTCCTGCACGTTATAACAGTGAAATTGGTTAAATGCAAAGTCATCCTCTCAACCCAATGTACAATGACTTTGTAAGACTCACCACTTCTTCCCATATGACATGGTAGCTTAATTACATTTGCCTTATAAAGTGGATCTTTGGAATCGGTCATGAAATTTTAAGGACCTTAAATGATTCTCTAACATGCAGTTGCTTAGTTAGCAGTAGAGGCTGTAGAGGCTGATACCCAGATTGAGGGGCTATATAAATACAAGTGTTAAATAAAGCAAGAATGTCTGTACACTGTTATTAGTACTTGAGTATGATAAAAGCACAGAAAGAGGTAAGATATCGGAATAAGATTCTGAAGTTCTTAGTCCCATTTTTCGGGGTGTCAGTCTTGTTGAACATGTGTGACAGCAGTCTACTGGTTAGCATAGTGGACTGTCAACATGAGTTCAGGATTCAATTCCCTGTCAAGAAAGAAATTCCAAACTTACAGTTCTGTTAGTGCCTTCTGCAAACTTAGCTATAAAATGAGTAACTGGCTGTACAATTGTTTAATGGGAAGATCAGGTGGCAAGGGAGAGGACTAGCCACCTTCCCTTATATTAGGGATATGATTCTTAGGGACCTAGCAGATGTGTCTGGTCTTGCTGGTCTTGTTTTCAAATTGCTTTTAGCGTTGACGTCAATTGATCCGAAGCCTTTTATTCTGATTTCTGTACTGCTGAAAACGGCCACATTCCGTGGAGAGTGGCAACCAACAAACATGATGGCCCACGTTTCTAGAATTATCTGTCTCGTTGTGTGTCTGTTTCACGCTAATTATGTTCACATTTATTTAATTCCTCATTGAATGTGCAGTTGACAATGCATGGCTGCATTTCTCCATGGACTGCATCTATAGCCATGAGTACCTGACCTGTTGAACTTTTTGGTGTAACTTTGATTTAAGTGGATTTGATTTTATACAAGTATCTTTTTATCACATGTGCTAGCCATAGGATTAGATCTAGATTGTGAAAATAACAGAAGTTTTGAATATTAATGAAATTTTGTCATTAGGTCTTAGGAAAATAATGGCAGAGTATTTTTCCTTAAGAAAGTTGACAATTTTAATATTTTTACAATTTCTGTAGAAAAGTAGCAGCTGTCAGAGTTGTTTTAGTTGTCTGTTCTTTTACAGGTGGGTAGTGAATCTAACAAAGATGTGGATGCAGTGGTTGATGAATGCCAGGAGGAGGAGGGGGAGGGGGAGGCGCCTGTGCTGCTCACCTTAGATGAGAAATCAGATGACCATTCCGAAGACTCAACCGATGGACTGAAGTTATCCATCAAAGATCATGACAAACTGATGGCACCATTTGAAGTGGGGCCAGATAAACAAGAGCTGGTAAGAGATGATAGTTTACCAGCACTTCCTCCTCGATCACCTCAAGTGAAAACAAACCAGCCACTGTACGATGTTGATTATCGTCAAGCTGCCAACAATATCAATTCTCGTCATCATCATCATTGGGAGCGTCATTCCCATCCAGAAGCCTCTCGTCAACCGGTTCGCACTTTACAGAGGGATTTAACGTATCCTTCTGTTCCCCAGAGGTCGTTGGAATCGCCAGTCTCTCCGCTGATCCATGACAGTGTTTCTGATCTTCCAAGGTCGTATGTTTTCCGGCGCTCTCCAGACTGTCAAGTATTGGCAAATGAATTCACTTCGAGCCTGGCTCAACTTCCTCTGGAGAGTTTTCGTCCGGCATGTTTCCTACGCCAGGAGAGCTATCCATCAACAATTCATGACGGCAGTCTTGGTTATGCACAAGAGGCAGGAAGCAAATGTCATGATGCATCAAAGATGATGACTTTTCAGGCGACCCCAACCTCAAGGCCACGAGCATTTCCTCGAACTAACCCTTCATATGTAGGAACGTACCGTCGTGACCGCCAGGGACCATCTTATGCAAGAATACCTGTCAGTTTACACCATATTCCATCTGTAGGCAATGAAGACTGCTTTAGAGATTCACAGCTGAGTTCAGCGCATGCATTCCTACCACTATCTGCGCGGCATCAGGCACCAAACGGCCAGCCGCCGGCTTATGCAAATTTTGATGAAGCTGCGTTAGACCAACGATGTGCCATGTTCACTTGTGATGGCAACAATTCCAGAAGAATTAACACAGCATTTGGAACAATCAGCAAGAAGCAGTTGTCACTGTGGTCAAGCAAAGACGGTGCCGCAGTGTTGCAGTACGCTGACCCTTGTATTACAAGCGGTCATCACATTCATGACAGTGCTCACAGTGGCACAGGCGAGAACGAAAACTTGGCACATTCCAGCCGAACCTTATCCATCAACCGTTTTAGCGATCATGGCTTACCACTGGATGGCCATCTAGGAGCTAAAATCCACCGGCCGTACAATGGACATGCTCACCCAGACCGAGTGGCAGATGATGCGTTTGTGATTCAGATGCGACGAAGATCGGAGCCCGAGTATGTGAACGTTCCCCCGGGACATGGGAGAACGAAGCTCGCAACAAACAATGTTAAGTCATTCTTAGGTGCACACATGGAAACTCTAGTGAATTCTATCCCAGACAGTTACATCGAACATGGGAGAGATTCGAGATGCAGTGATCCCCCGTGCATGGACCGCATATCCCTGGAAGAGTACAGCAAGGAACGGATGGATGACCCCTGTCTTCATTCCAGTAGAGGATTCTCGCCAAGGAATTCTGATGGTAGGTGCCACTCTCCAAGAAATTCTGGTAATGGGTATAATGGGTCCATTCTTGTCAGACCCTTCATGTTCTAAATGTATCCCTAATGTCCCTTCTGTACTTGACTTCTGCATTCTACAGGATCTATAACTTGCCCAAGTTGGTGAATTTCTCATGACGTGATTTTCAACCTTCTCTGGCCATTTCGCTTAGCCTACTTCCATTTCGTATGAACCGAAACTGTAGGTACTCCTCCTTGTGACTGTTGTATGCCTGCCATCAGCATCAGTGTGCTCATGCGGCTATATGTCGGGGTTTTCGAGTCTAACATTTTCTACCACACATGTACACACACACACACACACACACATACACACACACACACACACACACACACACACACACACACACACACACACACACACACACACACACACACACACACAGCCACTTCATGTGTGCGCATTCATCACGTGGTCGCCAACACTCTGGTTAATATCATATTTCAAGGATTCTACTAGACGCAATATAATAGATTGCGATTTATGTTGACAAGTTCACAAGGTTCGGAGATAAGCAGCATGAACAGGATTATGCATTTTCAGACATGAGGTATTGTTTTATTATAGTTTGAAGTTGGTGCAGAGTCAGTAAATTTATGATGGATGGGGATTTATTCAGAGTTCATAGTCGAGATTGACTCAAGATCAGGAATTACTCTGAGCAGCGTGGTTATGTTTACCATTTAAATCCTAGGTCTTAATTAGTGTGTTGCTATATATCTTCATACATCCATCTTTCTGTAATTGATGCTTCCTTATTGTTGGAATGTATCAAGAATAAATTTTCATGACTTGAGTTGTGCTAATAAGTAATTGTGCATCTAGAGAAACGTGACGAAGTATTTGTATAAATATTACAAATGTTTAGTGTGATGTAGTATGGATGGAGTCTCTCGTGTGTAACCAGCAATTTATTTATTCCGTTGGACGAACTTTGCTGTGAATTCAGACAATTCCTTTGCACATTGAACCTTGATGAAAGGCAAACAAACTGGCCCAAACAAGGCACACACACACACAGGTCCACAAAACATTGGAAAAGAGTATGCTCATAGTTGTTGACCTGATTGTGTGGTTAACTACCAATCAGCCCTTGTAGTGTATGGCTCCAGTGCTAAGTAGTAAGCCTATGTCTGTGACCACTGTTAATTTAAGTAGGTGCTAGGCAGTCAAGCTGTAAGAGAAACTTAGGTGACTTCCATTTTGACAAAACAAGGCACACCTACAGAAGTTGGCATAATGCTAATACTGTATATCAATCTCCCATCAAAGCCCAGATTAAGGGCTATTGGGGCTCATAGGCACAAGGTTATGTGGCATCCTTCCCTTCTGCTTGGTCTCAGTATCTCCCTGAAGGCAGAAGAGATCTAGGACATGTTTTGCTTGCATCTACACGCAATCTTGTTATTCTGGAGACCAGCTTGATTCCAGTTTATGTGCTGGAAAGATCAGTAACTATTCATGGTAGTTTTGTTTATAGGAGTCCAGTTTTGTGCCTCACAATTCATCTGCCAAACAAAGGGGACTGCTGTTTAGGCCTTGTTTTGGTCTGGCAGTGGGCATGTTGGGGAAGACTAAGCCGTTGTCTTTGGGAATTATGCTCATTTGATAGATACGGAACAATACTAGACTAACGTTTTGCAACATTGCCAATAGTCATCCATATGAACATGCTACTTCGTACTTGTGTTATAAGATGAAGCAAGTAGGTAATTAGTGAGTATATACAGGCAAACCCCAATAATTAGTTATCTTACACGCTGCAGTGTCATTGAATTGCATCAAATTAAAAGGTCAACTCCTACAGCTGCGGGTAATAGGCTGGTCAAATTTTGTTAGACACTGTCAGATGTGGGTCCTCTTGATGCTGTATGACCCCAGGCAGCTGCCCAGTTTATCTGTTGGGTAATCCGAGCATGTTTCAACCTTTACAGCCATCAGATCCTGTTCACTGACAATTCGCTGAATGTTGTCATGTGATATATTGCACACTGGTTCTGTTGCAACTGCTGCAGTTACCACAGACAATTTCTGCTGGTAAATGAGATTTTGTAGTTACCATAGACAATTTGCAGTTACCATAGACAATTTCTGCTGGTAAATGAGATTTGTGTAGAATTTGAAGTCACATTGTGGCTGAATGGTAAAGTGTTGACATTGCTTCACGAATGCATTTGCTGTTTAAATCATTCATAGCAAAAATAGCAGCTTAGTTTTGTAAATTCAGGATAAATGTTTCTTTTAACGTCATTAGCCTGACTTCGGGTATCTGATCCTTAGGCTTTTCATTCATTCATTCATTTTAAAAATTGAACATAGCGCCCCTCAAGTTACCACATGTGGTGATATAAGCTTTCCTTTAATCCAGAACAACTGAGTGTTTGCTGTTTGTTTCATATTGCTGTTATGAATAATTTCATTTAGTGTATTGTGTTTCTTAAGGCCTGCCAGATATCGACTGTGAAGACTCCGATCGCACGAGTGCTCAGTCAACCCCATCTCCTCAGACGCGCCAGTTCCAGGTGGTGTTGCCGGCTAGGTTGCAGTCAGCCGCGTCAACATCCTCGACATATCACCCGTCTCTGAGGAAGAAGAAGTGGCTGGACCGCTCTGGTCCCCAGCCCTCGGCACGACAAAGTACTCTTGAGAAGGACTGGCTGCTGCAGTCCACGGACATCAATCAACATCGCCCTGTCTCAATGCTCACTGTTTCACCCTCAGACTCAAATGTCATAGCAAACAAGGTCGCTGGAACTCTTCTGCAGCAGGTCTGTGGTTTTTGCTCTTTGACTTCTCTGTAGAATTACTAGAGATGGAATATTTTGAGTATTCTTCCTTATGAAGTGGTACACATGTTTCTAATATTGTATATATTTTGAATATGTGTGTATGTATGTATATATATATGTAGGTATGTATGTAATGTATGTGGGGCGTGGTGGCTCAGTGGTAAGTTCGGCGCCTTGTGACCGTAGGGTTGCAGGTTCGAATCCCACTCTAGCCGCTGCGTACGGACCTTGGGCAAGTCCTTCACTCGCAATTGCTCGTGGCGCTTCGGTGTGAAAATTCGGGCGCAGTATCAAATGCTGTAGTCGGGAGCGCCTCTGAGTAGTAGTTGACTTCGAGAGGCGCTATAGAAATATCCGGAATAAGTAGATAAATAAAAAGTATGTATTGAATGTATGTATGTATTGGGATATATAGATATTGTACTCTTTGACAATATCTGTAGTCTTTTTCTCATCGTGCTTTTAACTGTCTGATTGTCACCAATATTGTCACCTCTGTGAATCTAGACATGTAAACATGCCTGTAGAGGTTACAATGTCATTCCAAAGGTTGGAATATTAAGGGCTTAAAACAAACTGATAGAATATCCTAAGTCCAAAGCAAGCTCCCCAGTGCCAGATTTAGGCATAAGCTAAAAACTACAGCTTAGGGCCTCACAATCCATAGGGGCCTCGAAGAAAATCAAACTTTTTGGAGGATTTTAAATTTTTTTATGTGTAATATATATATATATATATATATATATATATATATATATATATATATATATATATATATATATCTTTCTCTCTCTCTTATGTAGAACTTTTTTAAATGTCTTGTGTATCAAATTCCATCTCACCTAAGTAAATGCTTTCATTCAAAAATAATTTGAATTTTTCGCTATAAATGCCTTGCTGTTAAATAATTAGAAGGCATAAGGGATGACCCCTAACCGCGCCTCAGTTTCGCATTTTGGTGTGACTTTGCGCGCGTTAAAAATGTTCGTAATAATAATAATAATAATAATAATAATAATAATAATAATAATATATCTGTTGTGCCATTTTTTATCCTAAAATGTGTCAGCAGGTGCATGTAAACTCAGTACTCAACACATGAGCTAACTGCTATAGTTGTTTGTTTGGTGAGCGGTAATTCTCATTTCTTGGTTTGAATGATGAGTTTGTTGAGGTTATGTTGTTTCTTTCAGATGCACATCGAGCAGTTTGTTCTGGAGAACCTGAATGAGCATCGTAAGGGCATTCTGGGTAAAACAGTCTCAGTTGGCCATATGCTCAGCTGGACTAAGGTTTGTCATCAGAATAAAACTATTCTAACCTGTGTCTTTCACTGTATTCAATTCATGCATCATAGAGAGTCTCATTTACTGTGCAGTTTAGAATGTAGAAAATCGGGCCTCGAAAATTAGCCTTGAAACCAGAAAATGCTTGTAACTCAATACAACGCTAGCTGTATATCCAGAAAGTTAAGATTTTTAAACATTCTGTAAAATCACTTCCTTTATGCTTTGTGAAAAGTATATACAGTACCAAGTATTGTTGCTTGAGCATTCTGAATAGATTAGTTGTCTCTACAATGGTTGAAAACTTCTGTGGCGATAGTGGTTTCCATGTATCTAAAGTTTTGGATTCATTATGCAGACCTGATGGAAATTTTACAGTCGTATTTTTTGAGGGGACAGTGGTGAAATAAAATCCTCCTTGTCTTTTGAGGAGTAGGTCGCTGAAAATCACAGACAGTCTAAGATAGGAATAACAATATTTAAGTACCAGAAAATACATATACAGTAGGTAACAAAATAAAAAAAAGATTATTCAGTGGTTTGTGTTTTCTATCAAAGGACGTAATCCAAAAACCAATGATTCGAACATCAAATAAATCTGTGAAGAAGGAAGCTCCTGAGGTCTTCAAGTTGATCCTGATGTATATGGGAGACAGGAAGACGAAGGATCCGGCCATGCAGATAGCACTCGACATCACAGTCCGTGGCTGGACTGTCGTTGAATTAAGAGATGAAATATTCATCCAGCTCTGCCGACAAACTTCAAAGAATCCACGAGGGTTCGTTTTTGTGATTGCATGCATGTGCAAGAGAGATCATAGAATCGACTTAAGCGCAAGAGTGCTGGAAATGAAAGAGCTTCTTAGTTAGGGTGGAAAAATCAAATCGGCAGTAGTGACTAATTAAAATTATGATTCGATTTTTGAGTTTTGTCATTTGTGACTCTTTAACAGATAATTTTGTATCAACTTTCAGTCATAAATTTTTAAATGGATAATCCACAATTTCTGCTATATTGTTAACTCATCATTATTTGCCAATCCAAGTAAATACTGAATACTTTTACTTAGATTCTTTAATATTAAATTCTAAATGAGCAACTGTTGTCATTGCTAAACTAAGAATTCTTTCTGCAACTAAACAATCACTTGCAGCTAATCTGTTGTTTCCAGCATTTTAATAGTGGTCCTGAGTTGTTGGTCATTTCTTTTAACAGGGAAAGTTCTGTGCAAGGCTGGGAATTGTTAGGAATTTGTCTAGCTTTCTTCCCTCCATCATCAAAGTTCTACTCATTCCTTGATGACCACATCCACAAGAGCATTGATGCCCATGGCCACACAGAAAAGGTACAGCTAAAAAATCAACTGGTTCCTTCAGTCAAGCTCTATGAGCTTTCAGATGTTACTTATTTCAAAATCAACCATTCTCGGAAATGAAACAAAATTCATTAGAAATTAACAGACATAATTATCTATAATTGGGATTTAAATAGTTCAATAAGGATTAATTTGTCATTTTTTTTAATTGTTGCACTTTGTCTTGTTTAGTCACTGATGCATTTATACATGGTGAGCTGTCAGAGGAGATTGCAGTGGGTCGTCCAAGTGGGAGCCAAGAGGGGTCTGCGCAAGCCCAGCTTAGAAGACGTTGAAAATGCCAAGGCAAGTGGCCTATTCATATATATATATATATATATATATAGTGCCATTGATGACTGGTGATGATCTATAAAATTTGTAAACTTCTATAGTGCCATAATCATTTTGCAGAATGCCTCAATCATTGTTCGCTGGATCCCCACTGATGTAACTCTTTTCGCTATTGTATTGTATTGTATATTCGTTTATTGAGACGATCAAGCAGGCAGAATGCTGCTTGCTACATGAGTAATTGGAAGCATGAGTTTTGCCGGATAATCATAGTTCAGGTCTCGGTACTTAGTAGATGTTTTTATACAGCATACTATGAAATATAATTCTGCTGAAAATGCCCTTCTTACAGTAGTTAAATAGTGCCAGACATCAGAGTAGTCTGTGAGTAGTCTTTCAGTGTAGAAAGATAACAGGTTGTGGCGTTTAACAAGAACTCTAAAAGATACAGCCAGGAAGGACAGGTATAGAAAGGCTGGATTTGCACATGCTACATACATGTATATCAGAAGTGCATCCTTGAAACAAATTAGTTCACTCATAGGGGAAGAGTACACTTGATGAGTAGCAGATACCAGTACAAGTAGATAAGATGTGGTGATGGACTCTCAGCTAGACAGTTTGATAATATAGCCTGTGCTTGCACACGTGGCATGGCAAAGATGGCAGCATGGTTCTCTGGTATGTCTTTTTGATTAAAGAGATAGCACATGTGGAGTTTGCTCAATAATTGTTCTTTCGCCAGTGGTGACTCTTCTAGTAGTCTGAGCTCTGTTTACCTATTAATTAACTCTTTGTTCTTGATGACTTTAGCATCACATAGGCTGGTGTCCTTAAGAGACACTATGGTGAGTGTCTGATCACATACATATGGTAATATGTTAAAGAACAGCTCACGAGCACTTAGTCTATTATAGTTTTGTTTATAGTCATGTCAGTTGTCGACTTCTCAGACTATTTGCCTCTATAGTTATGGTTTGTTTGATAATACACCTAATGAAAACTGACAATTTTTGTTAACCATTTTACCCATACAAGTGTTTATCCCAATGCTGGAATGTTATCATGTTAAGCTTAGTCAGTCAATGGAATGTGATATAATACATGTGTTGGGTGATTGTCTGTTGATCAGATGATTGATCTGTTTCATTGTTATTGTTAACCAGAAATCTCTTCTTGAGCCATCGATGTTTGGCAGTACGCTTGATGAGATCATGCGCCTTCAGAAAGATCAGTTTCCAGACAGACAGTTACCATGGATACAGACGGCACTGTCAGAACAGGTCCTGAAGCTGAACGGAACTCAGACGGAAGGAATTTTCCGGTAACTTTCAAGTTTTTTTAATTCCTCCTTGATTTGAGTGCCCTGAATAGTTTTTTCTGTTTGAAGTGTGATATAAATTGACAGATGCAATATGATACATTGCTGTTAAACATCATGACCCAAAGTGATTTTAATGATGCAAAAGATTTATTGGAAGTTTAATTTTTTCACGAACTGAGAGCCAGGACAGTTATTGATGAAAACGAGAATGTTCCTGTAACTCTTTGCCTTTGGTTCTGAAAACTCTTAAAGCAAAACAAATTGGACACTGTGAGTACTTGTAATTGTAATTGGACATATATGGACAGTAGTGCTGCTTCAAAATAAATTAATCAAGGGCGCTTAATGTTTGTTGACCAGTGTTTATTGCTTTATATATAATGTTAATCTTTTGCTTGCATTTTAGTTCTTAACATTTAGCTATTCCTGTGTTTGAATTATGCTGTGCTTGACAATTCTTTTCTGATCGTGACCAACAAAATCTGTTTCAGGGTTCCTGGTGACATAGATGAGGTCAACTCCCTTAAGGTGCAATGTGACAGATGGAATTTGCCGGCCAACTTGTCTGACCCTCATCTTCCAGCATCGCTGCTGAAACTGTGGTACCGGGAGCTCTATGAACCTCTGATCCCCTACTCCTACTACAGCCAGTGTCTCGATAATTTTGTTAATCCAGAAGGTGCTACAGCGATTGTTGCCACCCTGCCAGAAATCAATCGACTCGTTTTCACATATCTCATTCGATTCTTGCAGGTAAGGCTACGAATCTGTCTAGGTTAGATTCTCTGCTCTTGAATGGATGGTTTGAATTGTTCTGAAACAGAAAATTGGATCAATTACGGATCAAAGCTGGAACAACAGACTGATGCTAGATTGAATGGCCATTGCTAATACCTGGTTTATTCTGTGTTGAAGATTTATCTCCTATGTGCCATATTCAAAATGCACGTGTTCTGATCAGTTAGATATCCGTGTGTTGTGCGTTGAAGAATGATACTTTAATACCAGTATATACACCTTTATATACACCTAAACAGGTAGAAGCAGATATAATTAAATTGGTAATCAACAAGTGAATCCTATAGGTGCTGACTTAATCTTCTTGTTCTCTAGAGGAAGAAGAAAACAATTTACACATGTAGGTAACATACCACTGGATTTCAGGTACAGTAGCAGTAAAGGGTGTCTGCTTTGTTACATTGACAATGCTTGTCGTCATAGAGAAGTGGCTGAAGTTGCAGAAGGCTCTGGCCTGGTTGAGACCTTTGAATGTACCCGGTATTTGCGAGGGAAGAACTGACGCAGGTAGAGCCAACTTGAAGTTTTTTATTATTTGAAACATTTGACTGAAGAAGTTTCTTTTTGTGTTGCAGGAGTTTGCAAAACCAGAGAATGCATCGGTGACGAAAATGGATGTGAACAACCTTGCAATGGTCATGGCACCAAACTGTTTACGATGTCTGTCAAATGATCCAAAGGTCATTTTCGAGAACACAAGGAAAGAAATGGGTTTCATACGTACACTCATACAGAGCCTGGACACGAGTTCCGTTAAAGACTTGCTATGACGGACCCGTATTACCATCACAGAAGTGTTCTCTTTAAGCTGATCCTGTGTGCAGCTGTACAGAATCGGAAATTCTTTGCGCTCAGATTTTTAATACCACACAGACCGGAAGAGCTGGTAATACTGGTACATGCCAGAGTGTTAAATTCATTTCCAAGACATTCTGTCATGCATTTGCAAACAGTGTATCAAGCCTTGAAAGAGAATACTAACCACTTCGGTGTCCATGACATGAACTGTTGCTTCAAACTTTTTTTTCTAAATTGATATTTTGATCCATATGAATTTTGAAAGCAGTTTGTCATCAAAATGCCTGTTGGCTTTGTTTCTTGATCTCTGTCTTGGCTATGGCCATTCAGTATGGCCATTCAGTATGTCCTCTGGCAGTGTAAGCCAACAGCTGGTAGTACATGTACCAATACTGTAGACACAATGAAATGTTGTTTGCCTAACAAATTTAAGTCCTTATAGGGACCAAAGGAACTTTGTTGGCAGTGTGTCATCCTCTAGGTCTATAGATTTTTTGTACCTATATTAAATTTTATTAAGTATTAAAACTAGACAGAAATTTTAGTTAAACTATTTTTCTCTGCTTTATGGGTCTGATTTTAAATTGAGCCGTTGGTTAATGTTTTGAGATTTAAGCCGCTGTTTTACCCATGAATTTTTATTATTATTTGTTTTGTTATGTAATGTAATGACATGCATTAATTTTTAAATTTCATTTGACGATATTGTAAAAAGATTGAAGTTTATGATCTCAGATCGTGTTTTGTAGTAGAACTTTTGTGTGAATCAAAGTGGTTTTCTGCTTACAGAAACTACCTACAGTTGTTAGGAAAGCTTCTCACAGATTCTCAATGCTTAAAGAATTCAGAGGCAGATATTTGCTTGACTGGATCTTGAGAATTAGAGCATGATTGGTGATGATGATGATGATGATGATGATGGTGACGATGATGATGATGATGATGATGTGTGACATGACGCCCTGATTGTTGTGTATAGTGATGTCTAGCTAACTTATCTATTGTGAAGTTTCATTGTCTTTTTGTATTTTTCTGATCTTTCGATATTCATTGTCCTGTGGTATTAGATGTTACCATAAGAGGTTAATCATCATTGCAAAGTCTTTTATTGCGCATGTATACATTGCTGTCTTTGGTTATATATATTTGTATGTATATTCGTATTTCATGAACACCGTGCTTGATGTCATGCATCCCTATCAAAAATGTAAACTTTCAGTGGCTGTTTTCATTATTCTGAATGAAGATGCAGCTTAATTAAAAATGGGAAGATTAAATTTTTATTTAATTAAAATTTAAAGGACTGATCAAAATACTCACATTTCAACCAAACGGAATATAGCATATTCCTACATTTTAAGTTAACTGAAAAGAAATTGTTTAACACTTTAACGATGAGCTGCAGTCATACACACTTGTCATTAAAGTGTTCAGAAATTCAAAAGATGCATCTCACCGTGGTTGCTGCAGAATGAAACGTGTTGTTTCAATGAACCCTGCTGCCCTTCCTATTGAATGGAAAAGTAGTGATAGCTGTCCTTCATTGTTTCAGTTTTGTACTGGATGTTGATTTCTTTATTTCATGCTTGCCTCAGTTGGTCCAGTGGCCAAATAGTTGTGATCAGGGAGTCGGAATGTTTTGTTGTCTACTTTCTTGTCATTGTAAAGCATTGTGAATGTAGTTTTAGTCAGAAACTCGTTAGTCATCCGTATGCATGTAATGTGGTAAAGGTGAAAAGAATAGGGTCAGAGATTTTCTGCAAGCAGTGGTTGTTGTAAAAGTCAGAAAAGATGTACACTTTCTGTTTGGTGTCTTCTGTGTTGGAGAAATGCTTGATGAGTTCTTGAGCTCCACTGAGCAGCTTTAATTTGTTATTCATTGTACTGTAACCAAGCATTTGCAGAGATATCAATTGTTTCACTTTCTCCTTTAAATGACTTGCTACTGCTACCATTTCTGGTTAAAGAAATCTATCTGGTATGACCTGAGAATCATCATTTGTCCCTACATCTGGCAAGGCTTATTTTGCTATGAATATCCATGACTGATACATGTCTCTGCGCTTTTTGTTACGCGATTTCCAGAACCGCTTAGAATATTTAATCAAATAATTCAACAAAATTTATTAAAGTAACTTTTTACTTCTACCCAGTACTTATTTATTCTAATAGCAGCTAGGTTATTTAGGAGAATTTGATTACTTTGTTTAAATGTATCTCAAGTTTGAATAGTTTGTTTTAGTGTGTCTAAAGTCAGTTGCTTTACACAGATTCATGTTATCATGGCTGTGTTTAACCAATTCCTGCCGTGGGGCAATATATAAATATGCTTACAAGCTCACGGCTGGAATATATTTGATGTAGATTGCTTTCATCATGCAATGATATCAATCATGAAATTATTGTTTGTAAATATTTGTTGTATTATATTACTAAATGACATTGGTTGCATAGCATTATTATTTTACAAGGTGTTGTGCAGTTGGATGTAGATTATCATTATATAAATGACTGGATGCTATGGTATGTCATTTAAAGAAAGTAACATTAATCAATAATATTTAGTGAGAGTACCTCAAAACATGCAATGCAATCTGAAATAACTTGCCACAGTTTGCATTTATATATCGTTTTTCATGTTTTACAAAATTTTAGACTCGCAGTAGAAATAATTATAGTCTTTGGTGAATTGAACTGTATTAGAACTCTTTAAACTCATACTGTCAATCTCCATGTTTTGCTGTTTGGTGTTCATTGTTTTAATTTAAAACCTACTACTGATCTTTTAGAGAATTCTATTTAAATTATTGTTAATTGCAACTGCATGATGAACTATGATGGTCTGTGAATATTACAATTTCTGCAAATCTGTAAATTACTGTGGTTGACCGAATGTCTGTAGACTACATTCTCGAGTATTTTGCTACACATTAGTGACTAAATTATTAAAATAGGCAAGTTCTGGTTTCTAGTCAGTGTGAGTCAATATATGCCTATATTTTCTAGTCGTAATCATAGTATATGATGTGTGGTTGTTAATACAGAAGTTAAAGCAGTTTTCTTTTTTGTTTATATGGGTGTGCAGTGATACATGCAAGGATTATCCATCTCGAAAATCTGTATATTACTGTGGTTGACTGAATGTCTATATACTACATACTCGAGTTTACTTCCACTCCAGCTCTTCCAATCCAAGACGCCTCTGGAAAGCTGTTAACTCGCTTCTCCTTAAGTTTTCCTCTCCACTACCAAGTTCCTTATCCTGTCCCTCTGTTGCTGATACATGTTGCTAATTTTTCGTTTATGAACTCTCGTCCCTTAGCTTCTCCTTACAATCCCGACTGGATTCACACTCCCCCTCTGCGTCTTCCTCTAGAACTGAACCAGTGCCTTATATTACAGTTTTTCAAGAAACTGAACTAAAATATTGGTACTCTGTCTACAGAGGTAAAAAACAGTATAATTAATCTTACTGCGGATCGAGGGGATAGGTCGTTCCATAAGGAATGGTCAAGGATGGCAAAAGCATGGTGTTGAACCATGGGGGTCCTAGACCGGCATAGGCGCCAACTTTTAGTAAAAGGTACTGGGGCAAGAATTTCATTCCGATGATCCCGTGATCGGATGATCCCATCGCCTATCTTGCCCTGTCATTCCTCTCCCGAGTCCCCTCTTTCCTTAAGCTTTTTCAATTGGGAAGAGACTAACTGTAGGCCTAATGCTATGCAACAGTGCTTCCTCTTCGCTAATCATAAAGACAAACACACAACAACCACTAGTATTACTTACCAAGGAAACATTTCGGTTTCCTGTAACTACTAACTAGTATTAACTAATTACTTTCACTAACAAATCTGATGGTATAGCAGTTACAGACACACACAAAGTTTGCAGTGAGACAGACTTTAGTTACGGTTACTATAAGCATTTAGAATTTTTAATATTTTGAATGGCCAAAAAGTACTGGGGCGAAAATATACTCTCGCCCCAGAACCTTGGTGAGTACTGGGGCTGATGTCCCCGTTGCCCCTGTGGAGTCGGCGCCTATGTAGACCGGGGCACAAGATCAAGCCAATCAGCAGACCAAAGAGGGTGGGAAGAAAGAGCAGAGAGAATTCCAAAGCTTTGGAACAGCCATCAAGAAAGACTAAAAGCCCAAAAGTGTATGAATAAGGGTACAATATTGTACGTCTGCAGTGCAGAAAATTTGTTGCAAAGAGTAAAACTGTAGTGCAAGAAATGAAGGCAATAGACTTTCTTACTGCAGTTGATTTCATTGCTTGCATCACTGCAGTCCTACACCAAATTGCAACGGTTAAACAACGGATAGTACAAGTGCCATCCGAACCTTCGAACACGATAAAACACAAAACTAACCGAATACAATTGAGTGCACAGTAAAACACATCAAAAGAACAATCGTAACAAAAGAACACAGCCTGACTAAAGAACTATCTTAACTAAAGAACACATCTCAACTAAAGAACTATCTTAACTAAAGAACACATCTTAACTAAACAACCATCTTAACTAAAGAACACATCTTAATTACAGAACTATCTCAACGAAAGAACACATCTTAATTAAAGAACATATCTTAACTAAAGAACACATCTTAAGTAAAGAACTATCTTAACTAAAGAACACACCTTAAATAAAGAACTATCTTAACAAACGAACACATCTAAATTAAAGAGCTTATCTTAACTAAAGAACACATCTAAACTAATCAACTACCTTAACTAAAGAACACATCTTAACTAAAGAACTATGTTGATTAAAGAACACATCTTAACTAAATACAATCAAAGAAAACATCTTAACTAAAGAACTATCTTGACTAAAGAACACATCTATATTAAAGAACATATCTTAAATAAAGAACACACCTAAACTTATCAGCTATCTTAACTAAAGAACACATCTTAACTAAAGAACTGTATTGATTAAAGAACATCTTAACTAAATACAATCAAAGAAAACATCTTAACTAAAGAACTATCTTGACTAAAGAACACATCTAAAGAACATATCTTAACTAAAAACTATCTTAACTAATGAACATATCTAAACTAAAGAACAATCTGAAATAAAGAACACATCTAAATTAAAGAGCTATCTTAACTAAAGAACACATCTTAACCAAAGAATGATCTTAACTATAGAACACATCTTATTTAAAGAACATACCTTAACCAAAGAACTCATCTAAACAAATCTACTATCTTAACTAAAGAGCACATATTAGCTAAAGAACTATTTTAACTAAAGAACACTTCTAAGCTAAACAAACTCTCTTAACTAATGAACACATCTAAACTAAAGAACTATATTAAGTAAACAACACATCTCAATTAAGCAACTGTCCTAACTAAGGAACATATCTTAACTAAATATAATTAAAGAAAATATCTTAACTAAGGAACTATCTGAGCTAAACAACACATCTAAAGAACATATCTTACCTAAAGAACACATCTTAAATAAAGAACTATCTTAACTAAAGAACACATCTTAATAAAAAGAACTATCTTAACTAAAGAACACATCTTAACTAAAGAACATATCTTAACTTAACAGCACATCTTAACTAAAGAACTACCTTAACTAAAGAACATGTCTTAATAAAAGAACTATCTTAACTAAAGAACACATCTAAACTAAAGAACAACCTTAACTAAAGAACACATCTATACTAAAGAACTGTCTTACCTAAAGAACGCATCTAAACTAAAGAACATATCTTAACTAAACACACCCCAAGTAAAGAACTATCTTAACAAAAGAACACATCTAAAAGAAATAAGCAACTATCTTAACTAAAGAAACATTTTAACTAAAGAACTACATTAACTAAGGAACATATCTTAATAAAAAGAATTACCTTAACTTAAAAACACATCTAAAGAACAAACCTACACTAAAGAACTATCTTAACTACAGAACACATCTAAACTAAAGAACTATCTTAACTGAAGAACCCATCTTAAGTAAAGAACTATCTTAACTAAAGAACACATCTTAACTAAAGATCTACCGCAACTAAAGAACACATCTAAACTAATGAACTTTCTTAAATAAAGGACACATAATTATTAACTACAGAACTTTCTTAACTAAACAACACATCAACTAAGCAAACTCTCTTAACTAACAAACACATCTATTCTAAGGAACTATCTTAACTAAATAACACATCTAAACTAAGCAACTGTCTTAACTAAAGAAACTTCTAAACTAAAGAACTACATTAACTAAGGAACATATCTTAATAAAAAGAACTACCTTAACTAAAAAAAACATCTAAAGAACAAACCTACACTAAACCTACACTAAAGAACTATCTTAACTACAAACACATCTAAACTAAGAAACTATATTAATTAAAGAACCCGTCTTAATTAAAGAACTAGCTTAACTAAAAAACGCATCTAAACTAAAGAACTACATTACCTTAAGAACACATCTTAACTAAAGAACATATCTTAGCTAAAGAACATATCTTAACTAACGATCAATCTTAACTAAAACAAACATCTTAAAGAACTACCTTTGCTAAAAAAATACATCTTAACTAAAGAACTAAATTAAATAAAGAACACATCTTAACTAAGGAAAATATCTTAGCTAAGGAACATATATTCACTAAAGAACTATCCTAACTAAAACATAGCAAACATATCTTAACTAAAGAACACATCTTAACTAAAGAACACGTCTAAGGAACTATCTTAGCTAAAGAACACATCTAAACTAAAGAACATATCTTAACTAAAAACACATCTAAACTAAAGAACATATCTAAACTAAGGAACAGATCATAACTAAAGAACACATCTAAACTAAAGAACTATCTTTACTAAAGAACACATCTTAACTAAAGAACTATCCTAACTAAAGAACACATCATAACTAAAGAACTAAATCTCATCAGAACCTTCGATACAGTCGAAATTTGCTGAAATGTCTAGATTCCCACCATGCATTAGCGGTTTTTAGTGGCACTTTAAGTAAAGCCTCAGCGTATTAATGGATAAACCAAATGGAATCCATTCAGAATCCATTCAGATCAGATTAGCTACAGAAGTCAGTAGCATTGGGTTGAACGTGAATAGTCACCTTAAATCACATAAACAGTATCTACCTTTCCAGCCTACCTATTGTAAATACCATTCCACTAAAACTGCAATCCATTCACAGTCGTATCAGATCCATGGACAAAAGAAAGGTAACTGCTCTCCTTTCTGTTGTTTTTAATATCATCGATTGTGATATAGGCTACTCTTTCACCATCTCAAACACAGGTTTGGCCTTTCTAGTCCTGCTCTCAGATGGTTTTCATCTTACCTTCAACCTCCAGCTCAGTCAGTCCATATCAATGCCAACTGTCTTGAATTGTTGGGTTCCACAAGGTTCTGTGCTGGGACAACTCCTCTTTACATCATATACCACCAGGCCTTTAGCCAGCCACCCGTCCACCCGTCCTTCGGACGGGTGACAATTATTTTGGACGGGCATAAATTGTGCATGATTCTGCTCCAACACCATCCAGCTTCTTCTTTAGAGCCACTGCGAGCGTTCAGATCACTGTTCCGTAAGAAGCATTGGTTGATATTAGGCTCTGTAAGCAGTATAGGGGCACTGCAGTCGGACTCGTATGGTCGCGTCTTCGGGCGGTCGCGACTTCGTACGCTCACTGCATCGGGCGGTCAGAACTGCGAATGCTTTTGGATGGGCTACTCTGTATTTCTGGCTTAGGGCCAGTATACCACTCCACTCAGCTAACTTCTCAAAGAAAGTTCTCTACAGTCTAGACTACCATTTGTATGCTGACAATGCTCAACTATTTCTTTCATCTTCAATTAATTGTTTTCTAATTACTTGCTTCTGTCTCCAAAAAAACGAATGGCTGCATTCTGCATGTATTCCCATCATCAGTCAAACTATAGTCTACTACTCTATCTACGATTATTCTCTTCTAAAAGCGCGTTACTATTATAACTCTAATGAGTACATGGTGCCCTTCAGTGTTCAATGGGGCACCAAAATCATACAGGTCTGACAACTGGTTTGTAAGTAATGAGGGTATCACTGGATTTTTTGGGCACCAAAATTAAATCTTATAAATTTATTTGGGATAAATCAGTTAAAATTGCATCAAAACAGAGTAAAATTAAAATTATAAATATTATTATATTAACCCTCATTTTGGCCCCCCTTCCTTTGGAGCCTGGGGACATTTGTCCCTCTGCACCCGCTATAGCTACACCTCTGACTTATCCCCTTAAGGCTTCTGAAACAATTAGCCTAACAGTAGAACGAAAATGATTGGCGCGCAACAACTGTAAAAACCAAGTTTATCAGTAATTAAAATGAGAACATTCGCAACTACGACGGTTTTGGATGAATGTAGGCCTACCTTATACCAAAATGGCTTGCCCAAATTCCTTCTTCATTGTTACACTGTACAAAATAATCACAACTTTGCAAAACGTAGACTACACATTTGCCGCATGTTCCACGATTCTAATGTACACCAATAAGATCTTTGCCATAGGCCTACACACTGTACACAGTGAACCATGATGTAATATTTTTACATCGTGCAGTGCTTTGGCGTAAACTTGTCCAATATATTGAGGGGGTATTTTGTTATTCATTCTACGCTTGCTGCATTGGGTGTATAGTCCATCTCAGTTGTTGGGGGGGGGGGGACGGCCCCGGTTCCTCCTCCCACAGAGTCTACGCCTATGATGCAGTGAACCAAGGACCTAGTATCCCAGATTCCTCTGATGGTGAACTTGAACAGCACGCCATCATGCGAATACTGTGTGAGCCTGTTGATAA
This sequence comes from Allolobophora icterica, assembly GCA_963556255.1. Classification (NCBI taxonomy): domain Eukaryota; kingdom Metazoa; phylum Annelida; class Clitellata; order Crassiclitellata; family Lumbricidae; genus Allolobophora; species Allolobophora icterica. The sequence continues at coordinate 63,113,581 of OY744602.1, read as the reverse complement.
TCCTCATCATGGAGAGAAATAGAGAGAAAGAGAGAAAGAGAGAGACAGACAGACAGACAGACAGACAGACAGACAGACAGACAGACAGACAGACAGACAGACAGACAGACAGACAGACAGACAGACAGACAGACAGACAGACAAACAGACAGACAGACAGACAGACAGACAGACAGACATAGACATAGACAGACGGACAGACAGACCCTCGTCATAATGTGAAATCATCTCTTCACTTCTTATTTTCTAAGACCACAAAACGCATGACCACTTACTTTCCATCGCAGAGTCCTCGTCCAGTTGAACACGTCCAGACCTCGCGACCTTCACCCGCCGTTTCTTCATGCGGCCAAAAGTCGACTCAGAATCGCCATGAACTTCGCCTTCTGCCACTCCTTTTCCAATCGTCTTTCGTCTCCGGGCGAAAGGAGTTTCCATCGGCGCTCTCTCTCTACACAAATGCAACCAAACAGATTAAATAACCTTTAAGCCTATAGATATCTCTGCAACGCAATTGAATAGACAAGGCACACAGGACAGTTCACTTTTAAATAGTTCATTTGAGCAAAGTTGGCTTTATCAAGTTTCGAATAGATCGTTATGTTGATGGCGATTGGCGACATTCGCAAGGCGACATTCGCAATTTGCAGGCGATAACGATGGAAGTTAATGGTTAATTCGATATAAAAATGTAGATGACTGACGAGTAGGCCTATTTCAGCTCACCTGATTGTCCTCAGCACGGCGTGGGTCCGGCTGCGAACGTGTCCGCAGACAGGAGAGAAGAGACCGACGACATAATATGAGAAATATCAGAAGAATATCACTTTTTCAAATAGCGCATACATAGCGCATACAATAGCACGTAGGATGATTTCCAACGATTATTTCGGCGATTATTTGATGACGTCTACAATAATAAGACGTCATCAAGAGGATTTCGCTTAAATTTGCGCTCAGCGCTCATATAGGCCTACGCCTATTCGAAATAAAAATTATATGAACAACGAACATAATATTATGCCTATTACAGTGGCGTCTACCAAAGGGGGTTGGGAAAACGGTCTCCCACGGTTACCAGAAATGGGGGTTAACCAATAACCAAGCATGATGGCCATAAATGAGGGGCTTACCACGCATGATGCTGATGTATATAATAAGTTAATTTACAATTCTGAGTGACTTCTGAGCCTCTTATAAGTCCGCCAGAGTGGGGGGTTTGTTCTCCCCATTCCAGGCGGGGGGGATAGACGCCACTGGTTTGTTAGTGGGACTTTTCGTTCTTTGGTCACTCTCAAGATCTGCCATGCAGCTTCATAGACAAATCACCCGCATACTGAATTTATTTTTGAATTTTGTCCCGAGATTTTCTCGTTGCCGTCCACAAAATGTATGAATCCAGCAGGAGAGCAAGTGAAAGTGGCGTTGTTGAACGGAGGAGTGGGAATAGGAAAGAGAGCCACAGGTGTTCAGCTGGTTAACTGGTGTTAGCAGTAGTCATCGTATACTTGGCTTTTGGCTTAGACCAATAGCAGTTGCCCATTTGGCTGATTGACAGCGGCTCCTTCTGCCGAGGCCTACGTCCCTTGAGTAGTCTCCAAACGTGCCGACGGCAATAGATCTTTTTGTACAACGGCCAACACAACACACGCGCCCTCTGGCGACGACGATTCATGAAGACACCAGATGATCTGGACTGGCACTCAACAGCGACATCAGGACTAGGACTACTTAGCCTCCGTCCGTCCGTCCGTCCGTCCGTCCTACCGTCCGTCTCGGAACACACACTGCGCCGCATTGACCAGTATACAGCCGCTCGATACCTCAGGACATAGTACGACGAATTGGTTGGTCGTTTAAGTTACTTTCTACTACAGTCCGTGATCAACTAAAGGTGTGCTTGGATTGACCCAAGTTATCGTCTTTAACTGATGAACCTCGATCGGTTTGCGACCCTTCTTCTCTCATGCATTAACTGTCGGCAACAGCATCTGACACATTTCGGATGAAATTATGAAGACGAAAAGAAGTGAAGGTGTTATAAGTTCGCGCGGTACACTTCTAAGAAATGCTTCTGATGGAATAGACATCGAGATTCTCTAGAGCGTTGGACATCTGTGTGCCGTTTATTAATCGAAGGATCCTTCGTGTACTATTCAATCGGGCATCGACTGATTTGGCATGAAGCCAATGACCGTGAAACCTAAGGCGACAGATCAGTTTGAAGGAGTGGCACTGAAGACACGTGCCATCGTCATCGCTCTTGGTATCGTCTTCAGCTGCAGCATCCTTATCACTCCCATTGAATGCATCTCTCTGTCTCCGGTCTACTGGAATTTATCCAACCCTATGTACGTATACATAGTAGGCCTATTATAGGCCACACATTGTAGACAATTAAAATAAGTAGTCGCATGTGCAACTACATATCTACCTGAGGCATAAGCTGTTGCCGAATGTAGGTCACACAATCTGCAATGGCAGAAGCTACAATTGCAAACACGCTGTAGAAATTAACCACTTGTTTTTCTTTATAAGTCACCGTGATTAACGAGAGGATGTTGCGAAGTTTAGGCTATGTCTCATGCATGAAGATCACTGCAACGCCATTCAATTGCTCCGGTAGCCATTAACACGATGGACCACCTCTGTTCCCAGCATTAGCCACGTGTTCCGCCACATCCCTTCCCATGCCATAGTTTGTCGTCACTGGCTTCTTTGGTTTCTAGTGCTGCTGCATCCGTGCATCACTGTCACCCAAGGTCTGCTAGACCAGCAGACCTTGGGTGACAGTACTCCCAACTGCACCGCTGCTCCAGACATAAACAGAAACGCATACACTGCTACAAGCCAACTATCGCCTCAAGCCCCTCAACTTTTGCTCATGTCTTCTGTTTGATCCTTGTTCGGTGTCTCGACGTTCTTCTGTTGGAATGTTCTGTTTAAATCCAGAATATGGAGAGGATATAGGAACTCGGCCCACTCGGGTTAATAAAAGCTATTCATTGACATAAGGCAAACATCCAAAAAGCGAAGAGATTTCAGTTCCTCCTCAATGTCACCTCCATGACCCAAATTGTGCAGAATATATAACCGTAGGCCTAATTCTAACGTTCTCTGGATGTCCTCTTAGTAGTTGTTGAATGTCTTTCTCTTTCAGTTTCTTCATACTCGGTGTTCTCCGAAATTAGCCTTGTCTTTCAATCGTCATGGTAACTAGATCGCAACCAATTTGAGTGTCGCATAATATGATCTGCAGTTTGAGCTGTATCTTTTGTAGATAATGCTACAATCAATCCAGTAATCTGAGATAATATTATGTATTCCGTAGAACGATGTCAAAGTTGATTTTCTCTTTGGTTTCTTTTCTTCGACAAAGATACTTAATTTCAGGTCTTTTGTAGCGCGTATAGACCCACAGACCTAAAGAAGTTTCTCACCATGTCATTCATTTCTCCCCATCCGTATTTTCCACTGGTGCCTACTTTTTTGCGTTGAAAATCTGCGTAATCTATATATATAGGTTCCTTATATGTAAATTTGTCCATCGTAGGACGCGACGTCACAAACGGCTTCTGTTCTATTGTGAAACCGTTTGTGACGTCAGTACTGCCGTCTTGACGACGGCGGTCTTGACGACGGCGGTCTTGACGACACATATAGGCCTATAATATGACGTCATAATATGACGGGTTAATACTCTAGCACTATATACTGCCGACGTAATTATGACGGGAAAATACACTAGTAACAATAATAATATCGTGGTTTGTAGTTCTGTGTATCAATTTATCTGTTATACATGTAGTTGTTCATAAAATGTATCACTTCGTTTTGGATGACGTCGAAGCATTATTGTGAATATGCTAGCATTGGATGACTGTTAGCATATCTGGGAAAAATTTGTGGGAAATCTTGCTGACATTAATCGTTGTGACATAGGCCTATTTATGGATGTATATCCTGCCATTGCTTTGTCGCTTTCTTGATCAGAACCATAGCGAGTTCTCATATCTTCTAACCGGTTATCTTCTTTGATTATAGGCTAACAACAGTCGATGTAGGGGATTGTAGGCACTGTAACTGCTGGCACACTGTCTATATTTTCTCATTACAGTTGTCGTAACATTTAACGAGATGCACGATGAGTTCTTATAAGAATTAAGCATTATTTGGCTTTTGTCACTTAAGGAGCTCCATCTAATGAAGAATCCGTGGTTTACGAGCTCTTTCGCATGACAAAATTGATGCCTATAGAATTAAGACGAATCGTAGTTAATCAGCCGTAGTAATAAGGCAAGTCGTATTAATTAGAGGCCATTTACCGTAAAAGGCAGATAATAATTAGCCACTATTTAAAAGGCCAATCAATGAATTAGGCTATGGATAAATCACTGCTAATAAAATGTTATTCGCAGTAAAAATGAGGCAGTCATCGTTACTAATAGTTCATTCACCATAAGCATTATACGGTAAATCGTCGTAAAACTTAGGTGAACTGACGTTAATGGAAGGACACTCGTCCTAACCATGCTCTGAACAATTATTGTCGTATAATAAACGCAGGTGAATTCCTCGTCATGCATGTAAAAAGACTCGAAAATTGTAGCAAGTCAGAATGTTCCGTGTACCAATTTTGAACTCTGCTGCTACAGATATTATGGCCTATGTTGACTTAATAAGTTCCAACAGATGTGAGTCTCCTCCTACAAGGCTGCTGTCAGAAAAGAAATTTTGGAACTTGCTAAAAACAGGAACATGACTGAAACCATTATTGCATATTCGATGTTTCCTTGTCACACTCAAGTCATTAAAGGATGCATCAGACTTGTAACTAAAGTGTATATAGAGAAGATCGAAGAGATAGACTTTTACGGGCCAGAATATAGAATCCACAGGCTTTACTAAAAGGTTCGATACACAATTAAGTTTCGAGCGATGTATATATATAGGGCCTATAGCAGGGCCGTAGCCAGGATCTTTTTTCGGGGGGTGTTTTCTGTTTCGGGGGGTGTTTTCTCGTCCTCAAGCAAGCCGACAAGCAACCAAATTAACTGATCAAGGGGTTTGCATTTAGTAAATGCATTATTTCATTTCTACATTATTTAATTTCGGGGGGTGTTTAAACACCAAAAACACCCCCCTAGCTACGGCCTTAGCCTATAGGTAGGTACATTTTATTTCTAGAGTTCTGTACGATGCCCTAAAGTAGAATCCGGTTTCTCCATTATTCATTTTTATTTACAGTCAAGCGACTCTGGATTCTATTATTATTCTAAACCGCAACATGGTTTTGTACCATGTTGCGGTGTGACAACGTGTGGAGTTAATAAACGAATAATCACCATCAGTAATCATCAACATTTGATTTAAAATTCTGATGCGAGGTAATTTGACAGAAACATTTTTAGCAAATAGTTTTAATCAAAAAAATTTCAGTTACAGTTCAGTTGCATTGCTTATACCCTGATATTTGTGTGACAGTAATTTTGCATATAGGCCTATATAGTTCAGTGCATACATATGAGTGAGATTAGATCCACAGCATAAATACACCTATAGGAATTCTCAATCTGCATTTATAATGAGATAGGTTTTGACAGTTGGGGCACTTCAAAACATAAGACTTAATACTAAAGGCAAGATATTTTATACTAGCAAAACTAGTATCCATAACAAGTTTTGCAACCCCTGTCAATTACAGATTCCTTAGATTTGTTACCAATGCCTTTCACTCCACCCTACTGTGCACACCGCAGGCGTTTGGCTTCGATGGATGCATCTCACGTTGTCGCAACAAAGGCCATCATGAGTGTCGTATACGCTTCTATTTCTTCGTGCAGTTTGTGCTAAGAGATTTTACGGTATAGGCCTACGCGAAGTAGGACGTTTGGTCTCCGCCTTTCGGACCCAAGTGGTTGATTCGGCACCACAGGATATAAAATTTAAACATCGATGTTATGTTATGATTTATGGATGTTATTACCAAATGTATCGTTTACAAATGCACAATTTAGTTTGATTGCCTGAAATGAATCCTATTAAACGAACTGCTTATAAATTCTAATTTAATATTGTTTGCGAAATGTATCGTTTTGCAGGCAACAGGCCTGACTTTTATCTCTCTGTACGTGTATATTTAGGCCTATATATATACATATATATATATATATATATATACATATCCGCTTTGAAACATTTAGCGGCACAAAACACATGAAAAGTAGTATATGCATGCATGCATATACGTATATGTGTATCTATGTACATAACAGGACACTTAATATGGTACATCATTAGTATCTCACAAAACAGCTGCATATAATTATGATTATTTAAATGATCTATAAACAAGAGCTTTTTAAGACAGCGATGCGTGGCCAACGACATCAATAAACAAACTCTATATGTAGATTAGCTCTTTATTATGTTTTTAAAAATCGTGTAACGCCTATATACAAGAGAAGAAGAAGAAGAGGAGGAGGAGGAGGAGGATCGAGAGGAGGAGGAAGAAGAAGCTATAGCCTCGAGAGGATCCAAGATATGAAGTGTTAGCGACTACATTTTTCTTAACTTCCACTCATGAGGGTGCACAGGTGGCTAATCCTCTTCCACGCGGTCTCATCTTCCCGCGGTGACAGTGTCGACCGCCATGGGCTAGGAGTGCAACTGGAGCCTAAATCAGGAAACATATAAATGTTCTGCCCTGGCGGGGATTTGAAGCCCCGACCTCTCGATTGACAGTCAACACGCTAACCACTATAGACTATCGATCACTCCTGTGTATATATAGTGTCTTGCATGTGTCTATATTGTAATATACATCGAAAGTATGCATATTTAGTCACGGCGTGTTCGTTTTAACTAGTTTTTTGCTTCCATAATTGTGTATACATGCATTGTAAATGTTCTGGCCTGTCACCCAATAGAGTCGCTAGCACTTCATTACTTGTGGCTCCCTCTCGAGAGCATATTAAGCATAATAGACTACAACATGTAGATTCTGTAAAGGTATGCAGTGGGAATCACACGCTGACATTCACCGGCGTGACATTCAAACTGATGATAACCTTGCAACTCAGTGCGAACTTATTGATTGCACCAAGAAATCTATGAAGACCTCTCTGTTGGTGCCAGCACAATATATTCTCTTGTGCATCGTAACTATGTATTATATATATATATATATAATACAGTTTCGATGCACAAGAGAATATAGGCCTATAGGCCTATTGTGTTCGCGCTTTATAATGTATAATATAATATCATACGATATATTACATGATATCATATCATCTCATATTATACTACATATATAAAGCCTTAGTGAGATATATATTCATATATGTAGAGAAAGGGAGAGAGACAGAGACAGAGAGAGGAGAGACAGACAGACAAAAAGAGAGACTGATAGAGAGAGAGAGAGAGAGAGAGAGAGGAGAGAGAGAGAGAGAGAGAGAGAGAGAGAGAGAGAGAAGAGAGAGAGAGAGAGAGAGAGAGAGAGAGAGAGAGATGAGAGAGAGGAGAGAGAGAGAGAGAGAGAGAGAGGAGAGAGAAGAAGAGAGAGAGGAGAGAGAGAGAGAGAGAGAGAGAGAAAGAGAGAGAGATGAAGAGAGAGAGAGAGAGAGAGAGAGAGGAGAGAGAGAGAGAGAGAGAGAGAGAGACAAAGAGAGGGAAAGAAGAGCGATGATGCTTATCCGTGGACCCACAGTGAAGCGTAACTGGTAATCGAGCGTCTCTCAAGCGATACAGCGATGAGTGTATAACGCGTAGCCTGTATAACAGTGTATACACTAGTATAGAGGCCATAGAGTACACGATCAGAATGCAGGAGACAAAGCTCCTTCCTGATGATAGACCTATATATTGTACACGAATGGAATGAATGCACGTGTGGCTCCTAGTTAGGCCTATTCCTATAGATCTAAGTACATGCATTGACTGCTGCTGCTGCTGCTGCTGTTGTTGTCGCGTGGATGTCGTTGAATTCATGTCTGGCTGTCGTTGACACTTTCAGATTCAAGTCGAGCAAAAACGACCACATTATTTCCGTTAATCCGTTCGACGAGATTGACTTCGTCTGTCCCTTCTACTCCGTCCAACAACCGACAGATGGCACCACCAACAGCGAATCAACGAACATGGAATTCTACCTCATCTACCAAGTGATGCTGGATACATTACCATCATCAGCGTCATAATCATAATCATCATCTTCATCACCGCCATAACCATCATTATCATCATCATCATCATCATCATCATCATCATCATCATCATCATCATCATCATCATCATCATCATCATCATCATCATCCATCCATCCATCCATCCATCCGTCCATCCGTCCATCCATATAGATAGGGAGACAGACAAGCAGGCAGGCAGAGAGACAAACAGACAGAACATCCATACAGATAGGCAGACAGATAAGCAGGCAGGCAGACAAACAGACAGACAGACAGACAGACAGACAGACATACGTAAACTTGTATGTACTGAATGGCACTCCCTGGGCTGCTGGTATAGAACACTCAATGTATTCAGAGCAAGAGACTTTACGCGAGGACAGAGCAAAAGAGACAGACTCAGCAATGCACAGAGACAGAGGCAGAGACACATATAAGAAGAAGCAGAAAATGAAATATTAATTATAAAATAAATCGGTTAGTGTTTAACCCACATTCGAATTTTGAACCCAACTGTGAGCGCTAAAAGCCATTCTTATATATAAATGGGCAGAAAATTAATGAATATGACAAAGCTTTGTTTACGTAGGCCTATAAGGTTGCAGCAACTGTTTTCCTCCGTCCATACAGGCCTCCTGGCAATTTCCAGGAGGTCTAATTCGACCCATTCCATCACTATGCTCATCTGCTGCTTATCCATTCATTACTCCATCAAAGCCTACGATCAGCACTCCATCAAAACCTAAGAGCCAACTATATAGGTTTATGTTGCGCATGTATATATTTATACCTCTACAGTGTGCAAGTAATCATTCTAAAATTAAGCCTTTGATCTTAGCATGTCTGTAGCAGTGCGTGGTGTGACGCGGTTTCCCTATGTATATGTATATGTGTGTCGGTTTACTTGTCTATACCTGCGTTTGTGTATACCTGTGTGCGAGCCAGGTGTGCTTAATCAGTATATGTTACGCATAGGTTTCTAAGAGCGAGTACAACGAGTGTAGCATCTTCTCGGAGAACGGTGCTCGCCGCATCCTCAGCTGCAGTCAACCGAAACATCGCCGCAGATTCACCATCTGGTTCGATCCGTTCCAGTCCGTTCCAAAGGTCCCCGAATACAAGGCCGGACACTCGTACTACTTCATCAGTCAGTCATCCATCCCTAAGTATTCCCTGGACTCTTCAGCCACCTCTGCAGTGTCTGTCTTTCTCACACTTTCTCCATCGCGATAATTGTCTTTCTGTCAGTGTGATTGCCTGTTTGTCTCTGCCTTGTCTATCACCAACTGTCCTTCTCTTTCTTCTATTCGCTGTCGCTGACTCTGTCGCTTTCTCTGTCTCTGCCCCTCCATGCCTCTGTGTCTGTGTGGCTGTCTGTCTTTATCCCCTTTCTGAAACAAAGGCTTAATAATATGCTATGGATATCTTCAAATCCAATAGCTTTACCCCGCTGACACTGAACACATAAAGAATTTTCTTTGGTTATAACCTTGAGTAAATTTTCATCCACGGAGAGAGATCAGAGCACTGAAAGCAATTACGTGTTTCGAAGAAGCAAACTTAGATGCGCTATATATATGGGCCTATAAATATATATGATGCCTAGATCATCAATTTTCTAAACAATTTAACTGAATAAGAATTACTTGGACCAACTGTCAGCTCAGAGTCATCTTGATTACAGTCGCTATAACAGAAGTACGTCTTCGTTAGATTTACTGTCCTTAAAAGAAATTTTCCATATGATTGGCAACGAACGATTGTCTTCGTGTCTTGTTTCATTCCTATCTGTTCCACCGACTTTTAAAACTCGTTGTGTCTTTTCTTTTGGCTCCTTGTAAAAATCGGTCAGGAACAGTTACCTATAGACAGGGCCGTCTTAACGTATGGGCAAAGTGGGCAGTCGCCAGGGGCCCCACGATTCTTGGGGCCCCAAAAGACCAAAAAATTGATGTGTACGTGACCTCCACGCGCAACAATTTTTATCTCTGTGGGTGGACAGGGGCCCAGTGCATTGCTTTGCCCAGGGCCCACAATGCTGTTAAGACAGCACTGCCTATTCATATTCGCACTCCTGTGTGACTTTGCGCGCGTTAAAAATGTTCGTAATAAATAATAAAATAAATAATGTGGTACAGTTACGAAGCTTTGAAATAGTACATTGCATAAACTTGTAGTGCATGAGGTTAAAATTTTACCTACCCCCCCCCCGTTAGCCTATAAGGGTTAGGCAACATCAACGATCATTTTATGACCCTTATTTGGAGTGGCAAACGTTGGTTCATGCATATATCTATTGTTGTAGCGCCATCGACAGGAACACAGAATGGACTTGAGAACCTCTATCAAGGAGCCTGTTTTCATCACAATATGAAACTTACGATCCGCATCCGCGACTTCATCCCAAACGGTCAGCGCTCACACGTTTGCATCTAATTACTTCAGTGCTTAAGTTTCTGAAGAGATGGACAAAGATAAAATAGACACAGAGATAGATAACTAGAAAGATAGATAGATAGATTGAGAGATAGATAGAGAGATGGATGGATGGATGGATGGATAGGTAGAAAGAAAGAACGATAGATAGGTAGAGTGATAGAGATGTAGGTAGAAAGATAAACAAATAGATAGATAGATAGATAGATAGACAGACAGACAGACAGACAGACAGACAGACAGACAGACAGACAGACAGACAGACAGATAGATAGATAGACAGATATACAGACAGACAGACAGACGAACGTGGACAGCGACAAGTCTAAACAAAATGAATAAGAGACTGCTATAGATATTCCGCGAGAATGAATGGAAAACAGGAAATGATAATTACGATATTGGATGGAATTAATGATAGACTGCAGTGGACGGGGCGTCGAATGTTGCATGCATGTGTTATAGCTGACGGGAGCGTTGCGCAGATTGTAATATAAAATCATCGACTGCGGCTGATCAAAACACCGTTGCCAATCCAATATATATGACAGATGCATGACTGCTCATGCGTGTCTATAGAAGATGATGATCTACAGGGTGTGGTGATGACTTTT
>OY744602.1:63017342-63097342 GCA_963556255.1 Allolobophora icterica | reverse complement strand
CAACGCAGCAGAATCAAATATTTACACGAAACAACGAACCGTAAATGCCTGCTCTTAAAACCTTCTGCTGAGGCAGCATGGCTGTGTTTCGTTTTTTTAACGGCTGTCGTTTAAACTGTTTATACAGGCTAAGTATATGAATTTTTATACAGCGCATTATAAACATCCAAAAGGCGCGATTTGTCAGGTATAAAAAGGTTTGACTATAAACATAAGCTATACTTGTGGCCGCAGAGCTCGATTTTGTTGTTGAATACTGTTCCAGAAGGACGGTGCACGGAACCAGAAAGCACGGTATATGTCCGATTCGACTTATGCTATATGCCTTATAAAAGGCGGGACTATATCAGATCTGCATGGGTCAAAAACGTAGACCTGACTGACTGACTTTGCCAGATGAGTCGACAAACTGTGCGAACTGCATGGCTTTTATTGAACAGTGCAGATGTCGCATTATAGTTTTCTTGTTAACCTTGTCAGTGCCGTCCTAAGGCATGGGCACGCTGGGCAGTAGCCAGAGGCTTCACGATTCTAGGGGCCGAAAATTAAAAAGACCATATTGAAATATTTGTGTTTTTTAAGGCTTATGTTCTATTGTTCAAACGTTTGTGTTGATTAATCTTCGATTTACAGTATGTTTATGTTTTAACATTCATTCTGTTACAAAGAGAATGTTGAAGTATCAACAACTCTATAGGTTCAATTTTATTGACCTTTTAAACTTTTATCCCCGTGGGTGGGCAGGGGCCTAGCGTATTGCTTTGCCCAGGGTCTATACAAGCCCCGTTGGGGGCCTAATACAATGTCGTTAAGACGGCGCTGAACTCCTATCTTTCTATGATCTTCCTTGAATCTTTTATGATTTGCCCCATTCGTCTTCTCTGATCTTTATCCTCTGCTCACATGTAACATATCACTCTGCTTACCATAAGCATCTTTATTGTGGTTCAGAAGACGACGCTCCAAGTCATCATCAGCCGAGTGACTACGCCATCAACCGTGATGTCATCGGCGATTCAGGCGAGAACCGACCGAAGGCCCAAGACGACGTCAGTCACCATCCCAGAAGACATCAGCAACAGCAGCAGCAGCAGCAGCATCCGGTTCTCCATCAGAACAGTAATACCATCTGTCTGTCTTCATGGAACCCTGCAAATCCCTCGCAGTTATCCACACTGGCGCCACCTGATTTCAAGCACATTACTCTTCCTCCGGATTCATCTAGAACCATCATCATCAGCATCATCATCATAATCGTTGTCGTCGTCATCATCATCGTCTATAGGCTGTCTACTACACGCAGACCAAAGCATAATCCTCTTCCGTTGGCTTTATAAAAGCCCATATATTAGCCTATGTAAGCCTGTTTAAGCCTATAAGTAACCAGGTCTTGACAGAAATATAGGCAACAAACTGCAAACGGCCATAATTACGCGGAAACACACGACATACACGTATATGAGCCAATATAAAACAGCGTATACATGTGAAACGTTGGCTCATATATATATATATATATATATATATATATATATATATATATATATATATATATATATATATTGTGCAAGTATTCGTGTATATATATATATATACACTTTCATCTATAGAACTATACGGTATACAGAGCACGGATTTGTAAAGACGCAATGTCAAAGACAAAAGGATATGTCTTATCAGCGTCAAAGACAACAATGTTTACTCTCCATGGATTAGGAGTTCAGCATTGGCAGCATCGTCTAACCCGTTGTAAAAACAATGTATATATAGGTCTATAGATGAACCTATAGAAGGTATGAATTTCAATTAAGTTTGGTGCACGTATATACGATAACACTTCATTGCGGTCACGATTGTCAACTCCGGCATCTGTAAAAAAAACATTGACAAACATTGATAAATAATTGTATATAGGCCTATATACAGTTTATTGGCATTATACTGCATATATATATTTCATATTTATAAAGAACTATCACAAACCATAGTCTGCTCTTTTCAGTATGAGAATTGTAGAAAAAAGACTGGGGGGGGGTTAGACCTTGATTCATATGGAGTTTTGGTGTGCAATTAAGACTTTACTATGGGGTCCTAAGAAAGACTAGGGGGTTGAACCCCCCAACCCCCCGACAATTCTCACCCTGGCTCTTTTGTCTGTTGTCGTTTTGATTGTGCCCACTCGTTTTTCCAGATATATCTCAGATCTTCAACTCATCAGTCTTCAACACATTAAAAAGTCCATCCATGGCTCGCATGATTCTGCATGCACCTCCACATCCTCGTACAAACTCTTATTTGATTCCTGTTGAATCAGGATAAGATTTAAACTGGTTTGTCTGACCTATAAATCCTTATCACGCGCACGTGATCTTAAACCTACCTTCAACCTCTTGTCTTTCCATATATCTCTTTCCGAAGCCTGCGACATTTGGGTATATACGATGCAGAACTGTCGTGAGCTCTCGTGCATTCCACATCCATGTCCCCAACAACGGAACCGGCCAACAATGTTTCTCCGAAGCTTGAACTCTTTTTCTTCCTTTAAGAAACGCCTCAAAACTCGCTTTTTATCACTGACTTCCAAACATCTGCACAGACTGCACTATCACCTGGTGACTGACTAACCGCGCCCCTGATTGGCACTTCTGCGTGACTTAGCGTGTTACAATTTGCAATGATAAAAAAAACTAATAATAATAATAATAATAATAATAATATTAATAATAATAATAATAATAATAATAATAATAATAATAATAATAATAATAATAATAATAATAATAATGACAACAATAATAACGATAATAATAAATTAATAATAATTATAATAATAATAGTAACAATAACTATTCATATTTTAGGATTTCATATTGTACGCATCCTCAGTTATTCTAAACTAGACGTGTAATTTGCATTCAGATCGATCGTCGTCGTCTTCATCATCATCTGTCTACAGTCGACGTAACCTGAGTCGACATCTTCCGGTGATGACTTCCTCTCCAAGTCCACTTCCGCCGCCGCCATCGCAGACTTCCGCTGCCTCTGCAGGTGACCTTCAAGACAAGGCACTAGTGCATCAGACTCACCTTGAGGTTAAAGGTCGGTTCCATTTACGTTTGTTACGGGCATGGACGTCCGCAGGATTTTTTCCAGAGAGGGCAAAAATTTCTAGGGGGGCAAAAATTTCTAGGGGCAAACGTTTCGTAGGGGGAGCAAAATGACGTTTTTTGCATAGAATAGCTGACTTATCTCAATAATTAAGTGTTCATAGCATTGAAAATCGTGTTTGGACTGTTGAAATAATCATAAAAATCAAAAGATTTTATTTTTGCAAAATATTTTCAAAATCCAGGGCGGCAAATGCCCCCTTCCTCCCCCTCCGGACGACCATGGTTACGGGTTGCTTCAATAAACGCCTGTCTCCGAAAAATCGATGCGGAAGGCAAACATAACTCAGTCGGATTTTTCCTTTGGTTTAAGTGAACTGAGACGTAGTTCTCTGCTTACAGTCGGATTTGAGGATCATATAGAGAAGATAACAAATGCATGAGATGACATAAGCTTAGATGAGAAAACAGTGTATAATATGGCCTAACTATTAAAGGATGAAAACGGTTACCATAAGAGATCGCATGCAGAGACGATGGAAAGGGAGAAGAGAGGGGATAAATAAATGAGAAGGTAGGAAGATATACAGCCGTATATACTAGAGACAAGATGAGACAAGGTAAGGCGATATAAATTAGGTAAAATGAGACAAGTCGAAGAAACAGACCAATGAACAGATACATCCATATGCATATGCATGCATATATTTACATAGGTAATTATATATATATATATTTACATAGGTAATTATATATATGTATATATATGTATATATATAATTGACACAGGCTAATGAAGAGGAGAGCTTTGATGAAGACAGATGAGTTCTATGACAGGAAGCAGATGGATATGGATTGAAGCAAACTCACAATGGAAAAGAAAAACACGAGAAGGCCAGACAAACAAATTCAAAGGAAATTAGCTCCGTTTCAGCGCCTCCTGTTCTTGTGTATCTCTCTGTCAGATATACAGCCAGACACACACACAGACCAACGAACAGACGGACTAACAGACGGACTAACAGACGGACTAACAGACGTGCCAAGCAAAAGGTAGAGGGAGAATGATGGAGTGCCGGCGTTGCGTGGGGTATTGATTAGTGCAGCTGTTGCTGTAACCCGTCAGTATTCCTGCTCCATGGCCAAGTTGGCCCGATGGGATGCTGCAGCAGGTCATGGTTTTTCCACCAACTCAATTACAATCGTTTGTCGTCGTCGTTTCATGTTCTAAGCTATCGTCGGCTGATAATCAGAGGGCGCCACTAAGTACACGCGGAGAATCACAAGAACTGCGAGCTCCTGCGTTGCATATCTTTCTCTTAATAGACCTTTATAATTAGTTTCTTAAATCAAAGGCCGGTGATTAGCGAAATTTAGCTGCACGTGTTATCGATGTAAAGCACCTCACTGTTAATTCTGTAGACCCATACTATTTTGGTGTCTGTAATATAGGCCCTAGACATCAAAATCAGCAATGGATTTATAGCATTATTCTTAAAATGTCTTTCAATAAATTTTTGTAAATCATATAAAGTAGCAAAACAAAATCAATGAGACAGGCAAGGTAAGGTAAGGTTTGAAGTCCAGATGAAAAGATTAAGCAGGCTGACTGACCAGTCATGACTACGGTGGATGGTGCTGCGATTTAAATCGGCGAGAAAGATAAGTAGAAGTGGAAGTATAATTGGATTTACAGTATAACGGCATTTCACACCACAATGACCACATAATAGTAACTGATGCATGATTAGGCTACTGTTATATTGCAATGTATTTCAATGTGCCGAGTTGCTGTGCTATGCTGTATCAAACAGTCTGTACAGTAGGCCCATATAGGCCATAATTTGGTAATCTATCGTTTTATTATACGACCAGACAAGCTCTTTTCAGCGTCACAAATTGATTGCGATTCATCAGTTTCAAGTTGCTAATACCCAATGTGGCCTGGTTTCTGATGTCCTTGAACTCTCGGTCTTGGCTTGGTTTCTCCAACAGATTATCTCTTGACTGTGGATTTGTTTGAAGCGACCAGAGATTGATGCCTGGTGCATTATGATAAAACAGCGCTACAGAAGCTACTCCACTAGATTAGATTGCATTATATGAGATGTTCTTTTACTGAAGACAGATTGGACAGATTTAAGGCCTCGTCGGAGTCTGCTGATCAACAAGCACCTTAGCCCATGTCGACCTGTTGCGTAGCCTACAGAGTGCTTGACGAACATTTCCATCATTAGATGGATTGTTTGGGGGCCAATTAAGAGTGAATGGGTGGAGGTGATAGGAGGAATGGTTCAATGGTGTCGTCTCGTGTGAAACACCGAGATAGAGGTGGTAAAGGGATAAAGTCTCTTCTATTTAACCCGAGTAATTAAAAGTCGAGCTGGATAGCATGATGAAAACGCCATACTCAACGCTCCTGCACAAACTTCGCTTCCACTGTAATGTGGCGTGCGCTAATTCCACTTCCTTACTTTGTGAGGATATTGAACAAGTCTAACGGGCAATTGCCTTGCGCCAACGACTGGAGACTTGTCTTTAGAATTGGCGCTATATAAAGGTAAGAAACAGGCAAAACAGAATCAAATAGGCCTACATCTGCTTCTTGTTAAGTGAAACCGACGCCAGGTCATGGCAAGATGATCGCTCGGCAGCATGGTTGATGTCGCGTTTACCCTATCAGTGGAAAAACCACTGAAACCAATAACCTCTGGACCCGGCTGTTTCTAGAGGAGCGGAGTTTCTATTTTTGCTGGTTGTTGGATGAACTGTATAATTAACTTTAGGTTTTGTTCAAAAGCACCACTTACAGTTGCAATAAGTAGTTAAAATTAATATTGGAACTTAATTATTTTTTCTGGTAAACTGTGTAGAGACAAATCGTCAACAGCCGACACAACACCTCAGAGTTTCTCAAGAACAAATCAAGAAATCCGTCTTCAATCCAAAACAGGAAGGACTTACAGTCAGCAGCAGCAGCAGCAGCAGAGGCACGGCGTCTTTGCTTTCCACACAACATATTATAACCCACGGCTTTGACGTCCTATTTCCTTTTGAATGCTACCTCTGCTATGTGACATTTGCTGTGATTTATATGCTCATTAAAAGCCTGTTGGATTGAATAAAATGAGGCATTATTTGATCGTGCATTCTTTTCTATTAAAATAGTTTTAATCTTTCACGAATGAAGTTTAAAACGCAGCGTTTGTCGATAAAGTATCTGCTGATATTGTGATAATGATAACTCTGTTAGTACTGAGAAAGAATAAGTGAGCTCGCCATATAGATCTATAAACTCAGGTAGCGTTTGGCAGGCCAAAGAAGCCGCGATATGGGATTTCTGTCTGTTAGTGTAATTTTCCAAGATTCTGAGCCGTAAAGAACGATTCCTAAAGTAGGCCTAATTACACAAGGCATTCAACGCATCGTCCTCGTTGGACTTAAAACGAACGATCGAGCGCCGTCGGAACTCTGGAATACCATTGCGTTAATTTTTATAATTCGTCATAATCTTCTACGCCCTGCTTTAGCTTACTATATATCTGTTCTGTTCTATTTCAGTCTATATTTTCAAAGTCTTCCAGTTTCCCACTCGTCGAAACATGGGGTGTTGTAAATCAGATGCCTGTTCCCTGTTGGTGATATGACTGCTGGTCGATTTCGGTAAGCCCTATGCAGAAATAATCCCATCACGTATATACCTACAACTGCGCTTAAAACGCTTACACTACTGCTCGCTTTATTTGCGTAGTAACTGTCGCTAGAGCGTTGTGTTATTGTTCTTCTACTTTAAGCTGTATACCTTCCCAGTTCAGTTCATCTTTATCGATTACAAAACTTAGACCTAAATTCTACAAGGTGAAATCTTTCCTGTTGTTTATCCCACGGTTTCCACCTGTAATCGCCTCAACGAACGCTGCCTCGTGTCAATTTGTGATGTATATGTATATGTCAGTCAAGTCTTTTAAGGTATATGCCAGTCAGGTCTTTTTAAGGTATGTAAGTTTGGGCATTTAAGGTATATGTCAGTCAGGTCTTTTAAGGTATAGCCTATGTCAGTCAGGGCTTTTAAGCTATATGCCAGTCAGGTCTTTTTAAGGTATATGCCAGTCAGGTTCTTTAAAGGTATATGTCAGTCAGGTCTTTTTAAGGTATGTCAGTTTGGGCTTTTAAGGTATATGTCAGTCAGGTCTTTTTCAGGTATATGCCAGTCAGGTCTTTTTAAGGTATATGTCAGTTGTAGGTCTTTAAAGGTATATATATATGCCAGTCAGGTCTTTTTAAGGTATATGCAAGTCAGGTCCTTTAAAGGTATATGCCAGTCAGGTCTTTTTAAGGTATGTCAGTTTGGGCTTTTAAGGGGTATGTCAGTCAGGTCTTTTTAAGGTATATGTCAGTCAGGTCTTTTTCAGGTATATGTCAGTCAGGTCTTTTTCAGGTATATGTCAGTCAGGTCTTTTAAGGTATATGTCAGTTATAGGTCTTTAATGGTATATATGTCAGTCAGGTCTTTTTAAGGTATATGTCAGTCAGGTCTTTTAAGGTATATGCCATTCAGGTCTTTTTAGGTATATGTCGTTTAGGTCTCTTAAGGTATGTCAGTCTGGGCTTTTGAGGTATATCTCAGTCAGGTCTTTAAAGGAATATGTCAGTCAGGTCTTTAAAGGTATATGTCAGTCAGGTCTTTAAAGGTATATGTCAGTCAGGTCTTTTAAGGTATATGTCAGTCTGGGCTTTTGAGGTATATATCAGTCAGGTCTTTTAAGGTATATGTCAGTCATGTCTTTAAAGGTATATGTCAGTCAGGTCTTTTAAGGAATATGTCAGTCAGGTCTTTAAAGGCATATGTCAGTCAGGTCTTTTAAGGTATATGCCAGTCAGGTCTTTAAAGGCATATGTCAGTCAGGTCTTTTAAGGTATATGCCAGTCAGGTCTTTAAAGGCATATGTCAGTCAGGTCTTTTAAGGTATATGTCAGTCTGGGCTTTTGAGGTATATGTCAGTCCGCCAACTTTACTTCCACGTAAACTTTATGTCTCCGTTGGCTTTGTGCCTCTTTTGCTCCTCCGCTTCAAATCTCTTTCGGCCTTTATACACCTACTCTCTTCCCCTGCAGCTTCACACTGTCCACTGCTACTATATAGTCATTTAAATAAAATTTCTTCTGTTTTTAATCTCCAATCACGCGCCATACGCTGATACATTCACCGACCATGCACTAACTCTCCAACGTTGATGGTAACCTTCCTCTGTGGTGATGATCATCTCAACCCGGCCTTCGAAGCCATTCAACACCTAACTCTATTTTCATCTGTCTCGCCTACTATCAAGAGATTCCTTTTCTACTCTCTCAACATTTGTTCGCTGTTTAACCATAACAATTCCATCATCCATAGAGATCGTGTCTCTTGTTGCCGGTCACTTGATCTCACTGCCTCAACTGAAGCATGGATCTCCATCTAACATAAATGTTTTCTAGTTAGGAACGCGAAAACGAACTCTTATACGCAACTGTTTGGTCGGGGTAGCAACTTCTTACCTCAAGACCTTCTGCACCTCGATGTATATCCTCACTTCCTGGTCGCTCCACTATCCACTCGGCCTCCAGAGACCTTCTGGTTGTTCCCCACATGCGCGGGTCTACTGCTCAATCTGTAAGTTTTACCTATGTTGGCCCCTGTAGTTAGAGCCGTCTTCCGCATGAATTGCGGCTAGAGCTCTTCAGCCTTTCTCTTCTCCTCTTCCGGAAACGCCTATGACCATTTGTTTGTGAGAGCACGCATAACTTGATTCGGGAGCGCCTCTGAATCGTTGAGCGGTGCTGTATAAATGCTCGATTACGATTACGACTTCATCTTCTACTCCCATCTAACTTGACGCAGCGCTCGTGAATAGGCTGTCGACTTACGTTTAGCTTTGACGAAGCGCCTTAGAAATTCCGAAATTACAATCAAGATTGCGATTAGCCTACGTCAGGCAGTGTGATTCTCCTTACAGATTTTATTTTAGTTACAGTTACAGTTATAGTTAATGGTTTTTCATTTTAGTTATAGTTACAGTTATAGTTAATATTATTTTTTAGTTACAGTTATAGTTATCGTTAACGAAATCATTTTGCTTTCGTTAACGAAAACATTTTCGTTACCGTTATCGTTAATGAAAATCACACTGAATTATGAAGACGTGTTACACAATAATTTGCTTAGAGCTTTGACGAATGGGTGCATTCAGCTTCATGAATACACAGCGCTCCATATTCACCGACATCCAAGGCGAACATAGGAATAATTTTGCTTTCGTTAACGGGTGTATTTTCACGTTCTCACGTTAGTTGATATTGCACTTTTTTATTCGTATTAACGAAAATAGCAATGGATTTTCGTTAGTGTTATTTTCGTTATAGTTATAGTTATAGTTAATGATATTTTTTAGTTATAGTTATCGTTAACGAAATCATTTTTTGCTCGTTAACGAACATTTTCGTTATCGTTAACGTTAACGAGAATCACACTGACGTCAGGTGACACAATAGCAAGTGACATCAATGCAGGTATCATATAGGTTCTTAACGCACAGCTGCATGGTGCCATCGACTGATGAATGAATGAATAATACGAGATTTACGAGCGAGACATCAATACTCGAGTCAGAGGTACGATCAGACGGCAAGGGGATTGGAGCTTAGCAACCGAAGGTGGAGGCTAAGTACCGATGGATTCACGAAATAGACAATTTTAAGTTATTGCTTGCGGAATGAGATTGCTGGGGCTGACCTTACAAGTACTGGCATTTTATTCCAGACAATGGGTGAGGCTGAGCTAGTACCACGTGCACTGATAGTCTTACTCTTACTAATAAAAGGTTGTCGAAGCTTAAGAAGATCACTGGACTGAGTGATACGGGCAGGGACGTTATAGTCAATTGTGGATCGGAGGTAAGCAGGCATTAGCCTACTTGGTGTAAGCGGGCTTGCACTACATGATGTCGCTACACTAATGCATGGGATTCGAACCCGAGTCGGGGCATTTCCCGCTTCTCGGTCGAGGGAGATTGACCGATAATCTACCCGCGCTTTTCGGCTAAGTCAGGCACTTTGCCGTACTCCATGTCACCAGGATCATTTTCGTTTGCCTCCGCTGGAGGTCGCAAGGAGTCCAAGCATATTTCTTCCTCCTCTACAGCGTTTTATGGCGGGAAATCTCCCACCTAAGCGATTCTGCTTCCTCTCCATTTTATCTATGCGTTCCCTTGCTCGTTATGGCGCTCTATCAATTCTGTTATACTAGAACACATAGTTTATCAACGTCAGCCATGGATGTTGATGAGTATTCTGTAATTATGAAAATATTAATATTCAGGCGAACAGAACATAACAATATCTACGGTTTTCGCAGCCTCTCAAGTCTAATAATGTGGTATTCACTGCAGGGTGGGAATTGTCGGGGTTAGGGTTCAACCCCTAGTCTTTCTTAGGACCCCCACAGTTAAGTCTTCATTGCACACCCCATGGGGTCGTTTGACTCGTTTCCAACCCCTCAGTTGTTCTAGTGTGATTTAGCGTTATTTGACTCCGCGTCTCGGACAAAGAGAAGAAATTTATAGGATGTATCATGTATGCATTTTTGAATTTCCTCAACAAAGGAATTGATTTTGATTCGAGTCGGACTTGCAGAACTGCTAGCGTTGAAATCAGCTGCTTTCAAATTTCATTCACATCAGTTTGCAAAATACGGATAAAATGTTCAACCACCCAGTCTCTTTTCTGTAAATTTCGCACTGATTCGCCGTTCAGAATTCACTCACTTAGCTAAACACCTAAAACTAATACAGAATTCGACACTGGCCAACGAAAAATCTCTCTTTTCCGATTTCTAGCGCTACAATAACTTCACTTTACACAAACACTTAAAGCGTCAATAATTGCTTTTATACGGAAATAGAAATTGGAAGTCTACGTTACCAATCCGTCACGATTACAGAAGTCTCGAACCAACAGACAAAGTTCCCAAAACGCAACTTAAAGAACTCGCTACACATTCGTTCGCTAATAATTAGATAAACAGTTAATCAAAATCTGTATTTTCCTCAACGATATAATTTCTTATTCGACCAACAGCAATTTCTACTAATCTTGCTCGACCGCTGTCAACTCTCAACCGAAATTTCCTTCTCTTTCCTAATCTTACTCGACCACTGTCAACTTTCATAAGAAATTTCCCTCTCATTCCTAATCCTCTTCTCTCTCGCCACTTATATAGGGAAGCTTTCGCGCCTGTTTCTGGACCAATCAGAGCGTTTAACTGTTTCGCGCGTACATACGCAATATTGGCGCGCTTACATAATTCCCCGCGCTAAATTTTCCACTAGCCCGATCAGAATTCACCCGCCCAGTCTGCCGGAACTCTCCACGATCAATCCAATAGCGCGCCCGTACATGCAGCTGCAATGAACAAATCGCGACATGTCTAAAATGAACTAAACGCCCGTGACCTAGGTCGTGACAAAATTATCAATAACTTTAATACATAGGCTATGTGACTATCTCTAAATTAGAGTCTAAAAGAATAGTCTCCTCGGGCAGAGATTATTCAACGGAGGATGAACTAATTTCTCCGCCTGAGACTTTGTTTTAGAATAGTCTCTGGGGAGCGAATTTATTCTAAAACAGATTCGCCGGGGAAGAATCTGTTCCGAAATAGCTTATCCGGGAGACTTTTATGATGGAGACATTGTTTCTGAATACCGGCAACAGAACTCGCTTCCAGTAGGCCTAGTTCTATACTGACCCAGTGAATTTGAGGTTCAAGGCCTAGAAGCAGAAGACGAACGTTTCCCATACAACTGCTCATGCAACAGACAGACCAGAAGGCGATCCATTTATTGTATTCTATAAGAACTTCGATTTACAGGTCCAAACTATCTCTCAGCACAAATTGGAAAGACAAATTGTGAAATTAATGAGCATGCTACACAATTTAATTGATAGGCTGTTACGTTTACAAGCTGATTAAAGGATTTTGAATTCAATTTGTAGAGGAACCTGAAGTTGCTATTGAGGAAAACATTTGCGAAATGTTGCCTAGGCCTATTGAGCTATGTCACTTTCTGGCAGTCGGACTAACATTCTTCAGAAACGTTCATTGCTTTGGCTGTTCAATCAATTTCCATACTATAGTCTCAAAGAGAAGAAATGATTAGAGACAGCCTTAAAGAATAAAGAGACGGGAGGCCTTGCATCACCTCAAGCTTCACCTTACACCCCGTCGCTGGCAAACAAGAGCCAAAGCAATCGATGATTTGCCGAAGAAGAACAACAAATTATGAGTGACTAAACAATACGATGTTGCTCAGGTATCGACAGGTAACTGCTATGTCATATAATGTTGCAGCTGTGTCTACAGTTGAGGCAGTTCTCATGACAGATGAAACGAATATCGATCCAAGTACAAAGTAGATAAAGAGGAAGAGGATATGAGTTGTTTTCGAACACTAGAACAGGGAGAAACGCATACTACACAAAGAAGAGACAGAATTGCAGGGATGTAGACAGACAAACAGGAATACAGAGAGACTGAGAGGCAGAGACAAACAGAAAGATAAAGAGAGATGAATCAGTTATATGATAGACAGGCGAGAAGGCGGTCTATAGGTAAGACAGAAAAGGGAGAGACAGACAGAGACATAGAGAGATAGGTAGGTAGGTAGGCAGGTAGGCAGATGGATGGATGGATGGATGGATGGATGGATGGATGGATGGATGGATGGATGGATGGATAGATAGATAAACAGATAGACAGACAGATAGACAGATAGACAAACAGACAGAGACGGAACACAGCCAGTGGTGAGTGCTTGGCTGTAATGTCGATTATACATACATGGATATATATAGTTGGCCTGGATATGTCGTAAACGAATAAGAAACAGGCGTAGGCAACGCAATGTTTCAGTCAGCTGTTGTTGTTCGAACTGCAACTAATTCTCGGAATTCGTGACAACATGACAACAGAAAGCAGGATAACCATCGTTGCTCTATGTTTTGTTCTGTCACTGATGCAAAGTAAGATCATATAATTTATTGTTTTGTTTCTGTGATTTCTCCAAATCTTATTAAGTTCATCAACAACTCTCATTAGATGTTATCTTTGAACGGAATAAACCTTAATCACTATTATAGTGCCATTGGTTCAGGATTAAGCTCTGTACCATGCAGATTTATTCCAACCCCCAAATATGATTATAACTGGTGATCTGGATGTGAGATTAAGTTGACTCAGTATGCAGTAGGCCTATGCATGTATATTTAGAGTTTACGATGATGATTGCATAGATAGAATCATGTGACCGTTGCATATAATATATCTTAATCGTAATAAGAATTATCATCGCATCATCCGCCAGGTCAATTACTTGCTAACTACAGTAGCTCTAACCATCCGTTCACTGGCTGGCCATTCCCAGACGAACACATTCTAACACCTTTTCTATTTTGCCCTTCCTCTGACTGTCTAACTTTCACGTCGAAACTAAACTGATTTTTATAAGGGATTAACCAGTTTTTCCCGAAAGAAGCCAATAAAAGAATTTAAAATTAAGCAAGAAGTAAGATTAAGTCGATATAGGCCTACTTTTATATAGCACAATCTTAGAGAATAGGCGGTCATTGAACCAGAGGCGTCTACACCATAGAAACCTTGGAGCAAATGCTCCATCCAAAAAATAGAGGGGGAATATCTGTCAGTGTGTGTGCCATCATTTTAGGGGGGAAGGAAGGGGAAGGGGAAGAAGAGGGGAAAGGGGAAGTTGCTCCAATGACTTAGGGGGATAGACGCCCTTGTATTGAACAATCCTATGCAACCTTCTCTGAATCAGCGAAAGGCGATGTGAATCTGGCCTTGGGTCGACCAGCAACCCAGAGCTCCGACTATTACTCGTCGGCCACGGGTACCTGTTCAGCCAACAGGGCTGTTGATGGAAACAATGACACCAACCTCGATGCCAGGTCATGCGCTATGGGCAATGACAACCCTAATGGAGTCAATTGGTGGAGAGTCGACATCGGCCTACTGATCCACGTCAAGTACGTCGTTGTCACCAACAGAGGCGACTTCCCAGCCTTCTGTAAGTGCCTCCGTTTCGTACTTATAAGTGTACTAGTCTTCTTTAGATGAAATAAGTGTGAGAGAAAAGAGGTAAACGTCGTTTATGACGTTTTAAGGCGTTTTTGATACTGTGGATATGACACTGCATAACCAGTGGAGTTAAGTCAATTCATCCATATTAATACTTATACGGCCGGGTGACCGTCCGTTTAACAACATGTAATATGGACCAACTCATTCTTGCGAAGATTTTAGTAATTAAATATTTTAATAATACCATTGTGAGCATGAGCTGGCTGCTGCTTTCAAGTGGAGATTTATAAATTTGGAGTTTATGATCACGATTACTATTATATCGGGTTGTTCCACGCTGCGAATCTGACGGGTCGACATTTCGAGGCGCGATTATTTGGGAACTTTGGAATTCGTTGCCAACGCCATTGTGGTTGACATGGTTGGAAGCCCGCCTGTTTAATTAGGACCTATGTAACCCACACATCAATTGCTAGTCTTTTAACTTGAGTATGTTAAAGTTATTTTTCAATGTCACTGTAGTATAGGCCTACGACTTGTCACTGGAATTGTAAGATTGATAGGCCTACAGATGACGAGTCACCATTGCTCAGATAAATCAACATAATTAGGCCTAGTGGCCGATAAATATCACAAGGGTCAACCTTGACTTCACCTAGTACGTATTAGTCTCGATCTTGGCCTAGGAAAGCCTGGCCTTGACCTCGGTTTCAAGTGTCTTGTCCTGGGATCTGATATATAGACCTACCAGGTTTTATCTTGCTAACTCGTAATCGTAATCTCGGGGTTTCTATGGCGTCCAAAAAGCGAAATCGCGGGAACCAGCTTATTCACAGGCGCTCAGTCAAAACAAAATCGGTAGGCAGGTATGGTCAAATCGGTTCCAGTCGGTGAAGATCCGAAGGGGTCAGGCAGGCTTAATTCGTGACCTGAGTTGAACCTGCCGCTGACTAACGTCGCGTACGTGATTAGAAATCGGAGGACCGCAGAAACCGCAGTCTGTTATTGTCCCTGTAATGTATGTTGCGATGTATATTGTAATGTATATTGTAATGTATATTGTAATGTATATTGTGATGTATATTGTAATGTATATTGTAATGTATATTGTAATGTATATTGTGATGTATATTGTAATGTATATTGTAATGTAGGCCTATATTGTAATGTATATTGTAATGTATATTGTGATGTATATTGTAATGTATATTGTAATGTATATTGTAATGTATATTGTGATGTATATTGTGATGTACATTGTGATGTATATTGTAATGTATAGTGTAATGTATATTGCAATGTATATTGTGATGTATATTGTGATGTATATTGTGATGTACATTGTCAACTAGCGAATCGCTTGGATTTCTTCTTCGTCGGGGTCACCAACGACACAAGCACTGATCCAGTCAGAGGCTGTTATGCTCTGTGTGGCCAATACCCTTACAGAGCAGACAACGGCGCCAGATTGACCCTCAACTGCGACCCCAAAGCATCCTCTGGTCGGTACGTCATCATCCAGCAGGAAGACAACGGACACGGATCACTGACCATCTGCGAGGCAGAGGTCTATGCAGCATCAGGCGTACAGAAAAGTAAGTAAGGCCGTGTATGGCAGTGTGGTAAACCTATAGGTGCTTCGAAAACGATAGCCCCTTATGGACTAGATCTCTCTTCATAGAATAGGCTCTGTACATCCGATTTGAACTTGCCTTATGGGGAAACAACAAGCCTACCAATTGCTGATATCGTAAGATGGTTTGGCTTTGTACCTAACTGAATACCATTTACGGCTCCTTCTAATTAGGCCTAAGTGCCACATAACAGACGAGGCAACAATTACCGTAGTCCTTAGTTAAACATATATCCGAGCCGGCTAGCTGAAGAAAGCTCCCTCCGTTATATAAGCATTTAAGACGTCATTGATTTTGACTTATACACGTCGTCTTCAGATTTTGCTGATGCGGAAAATGTATAGGCCTAAATTTGTTCTAAAACGACAACGAGTAGATGACATTATAGACGATTTTCGTCGATAAAATTGCCGTTGTGGACAGTGGCGTACGGAGCCGAGATGCCGCCCTTGGCCACTTAATTTTCGATATGCTGTTTTCTCTAAGATATTGCATGACTATCGTATTAGGCCTACATATGTAGGGCCTACACTTTTATTTAATGCAGTTTAGGCCTGTAGCCTTTCTTGGTTTTCACTTTTCACGGTATGTTGTAATTATCCGTTTTAGCTATAGGCCTAGGCCTACATTTCAAGTTTTCAACTTAACTGAAATTGATTTTATTAGATACTATCTGGTTTACCCGGCGTTGCCCGGGGTTATAAGTTGCAATCCCTGTAGCGAATAAGCAACAAATTTAGGTATAAGTTTAAATGCGTGTAGCGAATAAGGAAGAAATTTAGGCGACCTGTGGGGGAGACTGCTTCGCAGTCTAGGCGTGGACTGACTGCTTCGCAGTCGCCCTGTGGCGACGACTGCTTCGCAGTCTCCCGTGGACTGACTGCTTCGCAGTCGCCCTGTGGCGACGACTGCTTCGCAGTCTCCCGTGGACTGACTGCTTCGCAGTCGAAGAGGGTGAACCGGGCGTTTGCGGGTTAAAGAAAACGCCAGAAATCTACCCGTCACTGCCCTTAGTAAAGCAGAGCCTTTGAACATACAATTTTACTGTAAGACGATGAATATAGTTCGAATCGATCGTAATTAAATTTTGTGCGTAAGTAAACAACGTTATGCGCATTATTAATGACGTTGGGGAATACCCGCGCCATAAATAGAACCGCTTGGCAGTGGAAGAGCGTTATGCGCATTATTAATGACGTTGGGAATACCGGCGCCATAAATAGAACCGCTTCGCTGGGGAGGTCGGTTGGGTAGAGTTTTTGGGCATTTTCACCATGTTAGCGGTGAAAAGGGGGTACGCGAACCCCTCCACTGGGTGTCCCATGCCGAGGCCGACACAGTAGTGAAGGTTTGGAGTGAAAAGGTGCAAAATTGACGAAGTTAAGCCCGTTCAAACAGACAGAGGGACACACAGAATTCTCGCTTTATTAATATAGATTAAAACACTTTATTGCTCGACTCGCGACTGTCGCTGTGATGTGTACAGTACATGCATGATTATAATAAATTATGTTATAGCCTAATATTATCACTATGCTATTAGCGTTCTCTTGAGAGCTTTTACGGCTGCAAAATCATTGATGACATCATCAAAATAATTGTTTTAGCCGTCTTTCTTGGACAGGACGCTCTCTCTCTCTCTCTCTCTCTCTCTCTCTCTCTCTCTCTCTCTCTCTCTCTCTCTCTCTCTCGCTCTCTCTCTCTCTCTCTCTCTCTCTCTCTCTCTCTCTCTCTCTCTCTCTCTCTCTCTCTCTCTCTCTCTCTCTCTCTCTCTCTCTCTTCTCTCTCTCTCTCTCTGTCTCTCTCTCTTTCTCTCTCTTTAACCGTCCTCGATACGAGGGTTGGTCGCATTGTAGACGATTCTTCTCCATCCTTTCCTGTCCTCGGCTACTCGCAGCAACCTCTCTGTTGATAATCCCAACCATTCGCCAATGTTGTCCATCCACGTCTTCCTTGGTCTTCCTCTTGTTCTGTTCCCGGTACCGTTCCCTGCATAATATCTTTCTCTAGGCAATCTCCCTGTTTCCTCATTATGTGACCAAAGTATGACATCTTTCTTCTTTTGATTGATTCCAATAGGTTCCTTTCCACCCCCGCCGTCTCCAATACCCATTCATTTGTTTTCTTCTCCGTCCATGATATTCCAAGGATTTTTCGTAGGCCCTATGCATTTCATGGACAGGACAGTATTGCCAAATTCGTCAATCGCGTCGCGTTCCTTGTGCACCTAAATAAGTTTTAATCGGTTTCGGTTTTCAAAAACTCTCTCAAAGCGAGTAGGCCTCAGAGGCGTAACTTTGGTCTAAAAGTGAGGGTACCAATACTTTGGTCTAAAAAGTGGGGGGTACCAATTACTTCTCAAATTTCGCTTTTCGCATGGTGGCCATTTTGAACATATTCCCTCTCAGTATTCTCATTAATTTTGCTCTCGGTTTACATGTGTATCTAAGTACTTTCGCACTTTGGCGGAGACTGCATTCTCTGGGAAGGCACAATAACAAAAATATTGATTGACATTGCTTAAAAAGTGGGGGGTACAGTACCCCCAGTCCAAAAAGTGGGGGGTACGGGTACCCCTCGTACCCCCCACAAATTACGCCTATGGTAGGCCTAACCGAGATTCAAAAATTGCTGAATAGGGCCTACTATATATACTAAACTCTGTTGAAAGGATAAGTGGTCATTTCAGATGACAAAATCATGCAGTCAATTAACTCAATTTCTGTCAAACCAGACCAATTTTAAAATTAATTTAAAAAGGACTAAACTAAGTGGTGAAAGGCTGTGGTGGTGATAGTTTGATTAAATTATATTCTAACTCAATTCGTTTAGATATACATAATGCATAATATTATGTATTCGTATAATATGAAGGGCGGCATACGTAAAAAGAATATGCTTTTAAGTAGAATATAGGCCTAAGCTGTATGTAGGCCTAGTATGTTACTCTGTTAACAGTTTCCTAGATAAATGCGATTCCGCTTACTTTTCTGCAATTCTGTTTTGTGTTCAACGTAGACCTGTAAGATTGATGCCGCCCCTAACGATCAACTGAAGCCAAACAACTTGACCATAGTGACGGTTTCTTTCTTTTCTTCTGTTTCTTTCTTTCTCTCTCCTACTTTTTCATTTTTATCGAAAGTTCACTTTAAAAAAAATTTTCTTCAACCCTATTTTGCCGCCCCTGCAAAAGTGCCGCCCGGGGCGACTCGCCCCCTCTGCCTCCCCTTCGGTACGCCACTGGTTGTGGAGGTATAAACTCATCAGCGTTTCATCAGTTGCTGGCAGGGTAATATGTCCAGAATGGTCTCCATGCGAAAAGCGAAAGTGGAGAAGAAATTGGCACCCCCACTTTTTAGACCAAAGTTAGGCCTACGCCCAGGGGCGTAACTTTGGTCTTAAAAGTGGGGAGCACCAATTTTTTACATACGCGAAGCAAGCTGAGACTGCGATCTCTGGGAAGGCACAATAATAAAATATTGATTGAAATTGTTCAAAATGTGGGGGGTACGGGCCCCCAGTCCAAAAAGTGGGGATACGGGTACCCTCGAACCCCCCAAATTACGCCTATGAACTTGAGGCATTAAACGACGGTGTAGATCTGTGCATGATTGAAGTGACCAAAATACACAACACAAAACACCAAAAAAGTATTGGCTTACGGGGTTTTACGCCACCCCAGAGGCCCTCCTGCCAAACAAATGAGCTTACGGGGTTTTACGCCACGCCAGAGGCTCAGCAGGGAATTGTATAACAAACTACTGACAAAGTATTGGCTTACGGGGTATTACGCCACCCCAGAGGCCCTCCTGCCAAACAAATGAGCTTACGGGGTTTTACGCCACGCCAGAGGCTCAGCAGGGAATTGTAAAGAAACTACTGACAAAGTATTGGCTTACGGGGTTTTACGCCACGCCAGAGGCCCTCCTGCCAAACAAATGAGCTTACGGGGTTTTACGCCACGCCAGAGGCTCAGCAGGGAATTGTATAACAAACTACTGACAATTAAAGTATTGGCTTACGGGGTTTTACGCCACGCCAGAGGCCCTCCTGCCAAACAATGAGCTTACGGGGTTTTACGCCACGCCAGAGGCTCAGCAGGGAAAGTTTAACAAACTATTGACACAGGCGAAAGCTCCGTCGTCGAAACGAGAAAGCGTCTCGTCCACCGCAGACCTCCGTCCCCGAGAAAACACCCGGAGCAAAGTAACAATATTTCAACAAAGCCGCCGAAACTATAGAGACGATGACGTCATCGGAATATTTGAACAAACATCGAAATGACGTCATTTATATTTAAATCTCGAAAAACCTGGTCAACTCATTTATAAATACCGATAACAGCGCTTATTAAAATAATAAAATAAGGTAGCGCCATAGCGGTAATATTATTAGAAATGACATATCCAATATAATTAATTAAATTATGTTTGCGAGAGCTATTTCTGCGGGACCGTTTGCTAATTTGTATAGCACCACAATATATTGACAAAGCAACATTCATGATAGTTTTAGATCATTATTATTATTATTAAAGTAGTTTTATATAGCGCCCCTTCAAGAATTGCCTACTCAGGAGCACTCCCAGCCAACCACAGTCAAATAATGCAGTTTTGAGGACAGCAAGAAACAGGGCGAAATGACCAATCGGTAATTGACGGAGCTTCGTAGGGAGCCCATTCCAAGTCATGGGGGCAGCCACAGAGAACGCACGGCGCTGCCGTATGGCTGTCCGCGCGCGGGGAAGAATAAGTTCAGCTTGCGCAGCTGAGCGGAGAGAGCAACGGCGCTGCTAGCATGAGGTAGGACAGCAGAGCTCCCGCAGGTATGAAGGGGCCAAGCCTTCAAAGCACCGCCAACCAAGGCAGAGATTCGGTAAGCGATGCGCTGTGATATATAGATATATAGGCCTACAACGATGTATGCCTACCATTATGTGCGTTGTATATTATGTAGGTCCTAAATGTAAATCTTGTCCCTCTTGTCCCAGCGACGTCTTTGGGGGGAGGGGGGAAATGTCCCCCCAGGATTGATGTTCCCCCAGAGCAGGGCTTATTCTAAGGAATTTTCTCAACTGCACATGGGGGCGAATTAAGGGGTCTGAGACTGTGCCCCAGTGGGGTCCAAGGGCAAAGCCCTTCGCTCTCTGAAGCTAATAAGATATGGCATTTCAAACAGTGAATTCGCCCCATTTTGGGCAATTTTTAGTGCATATTATTATTTCAATTTTATGGCTTCCGAGTGGACATAATTACTTGAGGCTGTTCAAAGACGATTCATAAAACGGCATTATGCCAGGCTGGCCTAAACTCTAAGGAATAAGTAACATAAAGTTCATCTGTTCTCCAGTGGCAAGAGATGTGGACGAAAAACAGTTGAATGAACTGTGGCAGACTGATGGCCTTTAAACAATCGCCAGTGTTCGGAAGCGAAGTATAGAGTTGTTGCAAAGAGAGAAAAGGAAATGTGAGAACAACCCGGGTAGGCTAAGCTTTCCCATTCAAACGCTTTCGGCTGCAGTTTCTAAGTGAAGGCATTCACGCGCTTAGGTCTGATCAAAAGCAGACTGAGCCTCAGCGCACAAAAATAGTGATTCTGAATTGTTGAGAGAAATTCAGCCATTCAAACGCTTTCGGCTGCAGTTTCTTACTGAAGGCATTCACGCGCTTAGGTCTGATCAAAAGCAGACTGAGCCTCAGCGCACAAAAATAGGCACAAAAATAGTGATTCTGAATTGCTGAGAGAAATTCAGCCCTGCGCTGTGATCCGATTACGATTCTGCACCCTATTAGTTGGTTTTCTTAGTGTAGAATTGTTCAAATTGGGAGTACAAGCAAAAGAAAGACATATTTAGAATCAGGAAACAAAGCTGATGATAACCTGATATACTAACATCCTGAGAAATAGAAAAAAAATTAATCGAATTTTTTCTGCTCAGTGGGTCATGCCATAGGCATAACAACTCAACCAATGATTCCGACTCGACAATTCAGAATTTCTTGATTTTTTCACCAAAAATTCCTGATCATATGGTATGAACAACTGGAAAATTTCAGGTGTCTACAGCAAAAATTGACAGAGATATAGGCTGTTGAAGTTGCAGGGTAGGACGAAAATTGTACGCAAATTTTTGTCATTTTGAGACTTCCATAACTTTTGATCTAGAGCAGCTACACACATTTGGTTTTCAGTTTTGTGTTCCAAGCATTGCATAGATTTACAAGGTGAAGCAACATTTTTTGTCTTTAATCTGAGCAATTAACCACAGTTGTTGAAAAGTGTCAAAAATTTCTTGCCGAACCAATTTTTGCCATGTTTGCTGAAACACTACACCTGCAGTATATGTCAGAAAGGAATAATTTTTGTGTGGTTTTATTCAGCTATTGGTGGAGTTGTAAATGTGTAATTTATTTGTGTCTTGGTCGACAGGAACTACTGTAGCACTTTGCCAAAACCTCTTCCTCTCCGCGATACTGGTCACTTTAACTGACCAAATGGTCAAGTGTATCACCTGATAAACACGTAAAACATGCATCAATAGAAAGCCTGAAGAACAACCTTTTTATTGATTCAAAACTCTTGTTGGTATTCTTTAGATTAGGTTATTAAATTATTTTTTCAAAAGCCGTGATTTTTGCAGTTCGCGATGGTACATTAACAGTTGCACAACATACCTAATTTGAAAGTAAATAGCATAGAAATTTTCAATAATGCATTCTATAGTTGTCAATCAACCGCATATTCAATATGTAAAATTGGAGAACTTTTAAAAGTGTGTATCTGCAATTTTTAACAAATGTTCTATTTCATTTCTAATTTTGTCATCCAATTGATAATGCCATCCTGTTATGGTTATGGATGGCACCCAATAATCATCTTTATTTCTGGGCCGCTGGACTGAACCTATGATCCCAGAAGCAAGTATAAATATATATATATATATATATATGTATTATATAAATATATATATATATATAAGTATGAAAGGATTCATTATCTGCAAGACAATTGGTCTAATAAAGTATAGTGATGGTGAATTCATGTTTCTGGAACCATTGTTTTTTAAATAAGTGATGTTGCTAAGACCTGAATACTGAATATTCAGGTCTTAGCAACATCACTTATGTATTAGGCACATAGAGGAATGTATGTTCAAGGAGTTGGAATCAGCTCAAAGAAACAGTTGCTGTTCACTGAAAATGTGGTTTGCTGTGACGGTTTGAAGACAAGTCGTTTAACTGTACCACTAATTCCATTACAAGGACAATAGTAGCAAAAAGAAGCCATTCAACACTCGGCTTCAAATCACCCAGATTGTTCATGAGAATGCTAACATTTTTAAAGTTCTTGCGCTGGCTAGCAATTTCATAACTGAAATGCTCTATAGTCTTGATGGTTGGATGGAGGCCAGGTCCTTTGATTTATGGCATGAAGTGTGATGGCATCATATGCAAATGTCACTCACAACACAGGTGCTGAAACACTGTATTTTAAATCTGTTTGGTAGTAGATGGTAAATGGATGGAGATTAGCCTGTAAAGCGAGTTCATATCCAGTGGTCACTGAAGCATTTCTGAACCTAGGGGCCATCCATATATTACGTACACAAAAATCCGGGAAAATTGGACCCCCCTTGCCCCCTGTTCGCAAGCGTACTTTCTTCCACACACCCCCCTGCGTACGTACACTTGACGCACCCCCCCCCCCGAAGACCAGCTGCAGAAAGTGTCTCGAAAGTCTGCACTTTAGGCCAGATTGAAGGATTATTGAAGGGCCAATATAGACAAATTATAGGTGTCGTTCACAGCACAGAATAACTGCACATGGCTTTTATATAATGTAATAAAATGCCATGGGACGACTATAGGATAATACAGAGTTATAAATAGGCTAATGTGGACGTCATAATTAGAAATTTATTTTGGGTACGTACACATTTTGTTACCCCCCCTCCCCCCCCCCCCGTTCGCACCCGTACGCAAAATCGCCAAAATCCGACCCCCCTCCCCCCCTAAGTGCGTACGTAATATGTGGATGGCCCCCTATCTGAAGTCACAGATGACATTGATGAAGCCACTATAATATAGTTATCGGTTTATTCCAGTGGTGCCCATATAAATTGCATCGAAATATGTGTGGTAAGGATTTTCCCTGCATCATCTGGCTGCAGCATTTAAGACCAGTTGCACTCAGGACAGACATGTCTTTGGAAGCCCTATTAGCACAGAGTTACAGTAGTCAATGCGTGTACATACAAAGGCATGCACTATGGTCGTAAAGACAGTACCTCCTAAAGGCTCTAAGGAGCCTCAGTTGGTAGTAACAGAAGCGGGTTAGCAGTCTTAGGTGCTCAGTAAACGTCAAGGCACTATCAAGCATGACAGCTAGATCACGAACACTAGAGGAGAATGTAAAGTCTGGGAATAGTAAGGCCAGTATCGGGATTCGGGAGGTCAACTTTTGACAGGTGCTTTTGGTTCCAAACCAAATCAATTGAGTCTTTGAGGGATTGAGCCAAGTCTATTTGCCATCATCTAGAGGTGGAGATCCCGTAATAGAGACTCCACCCTACCCACCATAAGGATCTGCTCAGATCATGCTGTGCCATGATTTGAGTTGAATTAAATTCTAAATCAACTCATCTGGAATGTTTACAGTGGTCATAACATACACAAGAAAATGATGCAGTTCAGTTTTGTTGTCATCGACTTGCAAGAACTGTCCATTTAATTCCGAACCAATTTTGCCGTATACATGAGATGGACTGCATCCGTATCAGAGTTCTGTCTTATTTGTTCCAACGCTATGCCTAAATGTTCACGTTAAAAGAACATCTCGTACATTTCTAGTAAATGATCCTCATGTCGAGTAGCTTAATTTAGGTTTACTTGTCAAGAAAATACCATAATGCTATAGTTGTTCTGCATAAAGTTGGCTAAGTTCAGCTAGTTTGAATGCTGGAGGCAAAATATCGTTGGCTCTGGCTTCTTCCAAATATGCAATAATTTCAGCTAATGAGACTGATTCCGCATCTAACCTAGTTATACACTTCACATTTTAATTTTCACATGTGAACCTGCTGCTGTACGAAACAGATCTAGCAACCAAGCAGGGTGGTAGGCCCTATTTGGCCTGGATTACAATCATATCGCCACTTGACCACTTTCCTAGCACCCTCTGGCAAAATCTACACTTTAACTCCAATCACCACTTGCCCACCCGTGACAATTCCAATGATAGCCCTACAGTGTTATTATGCTGACGAAGGTTAGCAGACGACAACAGCGCTAATTGAACGATTTACTCCCGAAATTGTTATATCATTAACATAATTGTAATATAATTATATTATTAAATTTTCTATTATTACTAACGACAGCGTAAGGGAATTTAAAATACAAGTTGGTAACCTATATCAACGTAAAACACACGTAAAGATGTACAACAAACAGCCCAATTGTGCGCAACTAAGCCCAAGTCGACAGCGTTGTCATCTTTTACAAAAAGTGAATAAATTTACTCATTTACAATCATATTCACAGGTGTTAGTATATCAGATTATTTTTTATATATTTTAAGGTTTTAAATTAAAAAGTTTGCTGCTTGTACATATAACTTGAACGATTCAGTTGTTTGTTGCTTCTTATTGACCCCACTATATAGTAAAAGAAGGCAATCGCTTTGTTGTACGTGTCCAAATGTGTGTCATGTACGTGTGCATCTGTTTCTGATGCTATGCAATGACGAAACACAATCCCGTGAATATGAAAGCTTGCGCTGTAGTAAGTTGACTCACAGTCAGGGTTAGGGTTAGGTTTTATGGGGCGGGTGAACCCTAACCCTAACCCTAACCCTGACATTTAAAAGGATGCATGAATGTTGCACATAGCCTGATCGACTGACAGTTCAAACCCAACAGAGAACAAACGAGTTTTTCTCGTTTATTGTTGCTACCTTAAGGTGTGCACTGGTGGCTCAGCACCGATAGAGGACGCTGACTCGAAGATTCAAAGGCAAATTCAAAATTGAGTCTAGTCTATTAATAATTACGACCGGCGAGGGCCTTCCAAGACAGCGGTTTCTCTGTTCTAACCTATCTGACAGCATTACGCGGACGTTCAATAGCATCTGCCACTCGTCCACCGTTTCTCCAGCTTCTTTCCAATCTTTTCATTAATCTGATCCTCGTACTTCAACCTTTATCGTTTCTTAGTGTCCTCTTCTTTTCATTAAACTGATCTTTCTACTTCAGCAATTTTTTCTCTTTGTAATTCTCCTTCTCTTTCTCCTTCTCCTCATTCTCCTCCTTCGCCTCCTCCTTCTGCTGTTTTGTTTGCTACTTCTCCTTCTTCAACTTCGTTTTCTGCTACTCCTTCTTTTTCTTCTATTCTGCTTCTTCATTTTCTACTTGCCTTTCTCAGTCCTTTTCTTCTTCTCCTCCTCCTCCTCCTCCTCCTCCTCCTCCTCGTTCTCCTGCTCCTTCTGCTTTTACTTCCGTGTGGCTGCAAAAACGAGCGCATATGCCTACTGTAGAACAAAAGACACACTAAAGCAACAAAACGCGGCTGCTTTAGGCCTAAGGGGATATTTAGGCCCTACAGTTTCCGAAAGCGAACATGCAGGCAGACTGCGACGGATCTTTTGGTTAAGATAACACCGCCACTGTTGCTGAACCAAAAGCATTTTGATCTCTGAAGTTAATTATGCCCGCTTCGGTGTGGAATAGCTTTGTAAGTTGGGAGACGCTCTACGCATTTACGATTTTCTAGTATATGCCTTGCCAAGTTGCAGCCACAAAAGCAAGAAAGCCCTATGGTCCGACTCATTCGTTAATGTATCGTTTTTAACTTTTTTATGTCACAAACTGCCCACTGCAATTACTGCTTGCGTTTGATCTCGTTTGACTAATAGTTATTTGGCTTATTTCGGACTCGACGAACCAACAGCTTGGTCTAAATATTCCATTATTAGCCTAGCTACTTTCGTTAGTTTATATAATTAGGCCTAGGTCTCCAAAAAGTAACTGCACAACATCTTAATTTTTACTGCACAAATTTCTTTCCCAACTACACACTTTGTGTCCAGCTGCACGTTAGAATAAGCCCTGCCCCAGAGGCCAGCAATATGACAATGTAGAGACCTTTATGGAAGGAAAATTCCCCCCCTCCCATGATGCATGTGGATCAAGCCTGCTTGCATCATAGATATTGGTCGTATGATGCAAGCAGGCTTGATACAGAATTCTTGAGTTCTGTTAAATGACTTCATATTGACAGCCGGTCTTGGTCTTGGTCTTGCAAGACCAAGACCAAGACTTTGAACCTCAAGACCAAGACCAAGAACCTCAAGACCAAGACCAAGACTTTTGGTCTCAAGACCAAGACTTTTAAAAACGAACTCGAGTGCACTCGAAACCAAGACCTTGGTCTCGAGGACAACAAGACTGGATGCTAGTCATCTTAGGTTTAAACAGCGATCGAGCTACCTATATGTACAGCTACGTTATAGACTCATCAGTTTCTTTGAGAATTGTTAGGGGAAAGCCCATTATTTCTAAGTTCGCATTCAAATGCTTAAAAATTAACTGTAATTGGACTCTTCATGACAACTCACAGCGGAAGACTCTGGGACAGAAACTTGCATGATTTAGTGCAAGATATAACAAATACCTAATTAGAATGATGCGGTTGCAGGTTGCTTATTTCTGACACTTCAATTCCATTTTGTATGAACTTTCTATTTAAAACCTTTATAATGCTGTAAATTAAGATAAATACAATGCCTTGTATTCTGCTGTTTTTGGTCTCTGTAGTGGTCTTGGATACGATCGGTCTTGAACTTAATGCATTGGTCTTAGTCTAATTCCTGTGGTCTTTGGTCTCTCAACCATGCGGTCTTGGAATTTTGGTCTTACGTACAACACTGCTGTTAACTGGAATATAACTTGCTTTCACAGCCAATAGATGGGAACGTCAACGCAACCAGAAATTGGTCCAATCCAGTTCGATTGCAATGACGAAACGCTCTGTGCACCACTGCATTGGTGAATGCACGAATACGCCAGGATGCGACTCCGTCAATTACCACAAGGGCAGTGGCAGGTGCGAGCTCAACTTTCTGCCGCAAGGAACCATTCAATGCGACCTGGAGGTCGATGCACACGGGTGGTCCCGGTGGGCTCAAGGCTATAAGTTCATCTGACGAAGCTCACAGCCTGTACCAAAGAACGAAAGAACGCTGGTACGAGTTATTAAAGACACAAACAAAGCGACGTCTTAGTATTAGTCTTAGCATTTGTCTGTAGGGGTCGACTGCAGGTTGTCTACTTTACACTTACTTTACGTTTACTTGTGGTCATCATCAGTTACGTCCGTAAAAAGACTAAAACGTTTTACTTAAATTGTTAACGATAAAAACTGGTAGTGTGTTTACAACTGGTCTAGTTTATGATGAATCATTATAATGCAGCGCATGCAAGTTCCACAAAGCTTGTTGCACAATACACGCACCTATCTAGCCTAGGAACTTATAATAAAATTACTCTGTCTCAGGTTTCGCTAGATGCAAAAATCTTAGCTTAATTATCCGAGTAGAATTTGTTGCTCCAATGCAACATAGATGGCGTCTTTCCACGCGGTTGGGCTATAAACCTGCATTTCCTTCCCTAGCCAGCGACACTAGAAGCACGTCCTTTCACCAAAACTTGAAAACTGTCCTTTTTCACCAGGACTAACCTGGGATTTCCCCAGAGCACTGGCGCAAACTTGTCAAAAATATTGGTGGGTGGGGGGTAGGGAATGTAATCCCGGAGCATTCTGTCAATCCCGGGATTACGGGATTAGAAATTAATCCCGGGATTATACTTTATGCAATGAAAAATTTTCCCGCCTATAGCATAAGTGTATATTTAATACTGTTACGCGGTTGTGTATTAAAGAGGTTGGTTTTAAGAACGTTGTGGCGATGTGTTATAAACATGTAACCTTAAAATAACGAAAAGTTTAAGCGTTCGTTAGGAGTTATTTACGATAAAATTAATCGCAAGAAGCGTGAAGTGTCAATACATGTAGTAGAATCTCCGAATACTGATGACTCGGAGCATAGGCAGAGGCACTTCACAGCAGTAGGGCTCGGTTGATACGTGATCAAGGTTTCGCCACTAACAGGTTGGCCCGCTTGTTTGGTCCTCGGAGGCTAATTAACTTGGGGTGGGGTGTTTCTGACTGGAAAGATCTTGATAGTTGATAGCGATCCCACGGCCGGGAATGAGGTCTGAGAACGACAGGTGACCAGCGCAGCACCGCTGCGGGAGGAGTGCACAGCAGCCTGCAGCACCTTGATATTAAAGCAGCCAGAGTCGGTCTGTGGTCTGTACTAGGGCTCGTACCCGTCGTTGCTGCTTATCTG
The DNA here is from genome assembly GCA_963556255.1 of Allolobophora icterica. NCBI lineage: Eukaryota > Metazoa > Annelida > Clitellata > Crassiclitellata > Lumbricidae > Allolobophora > Allolobophora icterica. The sequence goes on along the minus strand of OY744602.1, from coordinate 63,068,060 downwards.
CCGTAATTAGCGTCCGTTGCCCAAGCCTCAAGGAAGAATTATACAGTGGATAAAGTAATTTTAATCCAAAAATCCGATTTTTTTGTAATCCCGAAAATACGGGATTCCACGTTTGTCAATCCCGGGATTACAGGATTGAAAAATGTTCCGGGATCCCGGGATTCGGGATCCCGGGATTACATTCCCTAGTGGGGGCATGGGGTCTGGACCAGAGGTGTAAAAAACATGTTTTTTTCAAGATGAAAAGTTGTTTTTTGTTGTTTTTTCCTTTTTTGGTTTTCATGGTTTTTGTTGTTTCTGGGATTAAGATTACTATCTTAATCCCAGGTTGTTTTTAAGATTTTTGGATTTCGAATTATAAAAATCATGAAAAATGGCATGAACAAGAGCTCCAACTCACTTTAATTCAGTTGCGATTTCCGAAACTTAAAAATCATTAAATCAATGTTATTAAAATAACTTCTACAAAAATAAGAAATTTCTTTAAAAAAACAACAAATTCTAGTTTGCTTTTTTTGTTTAAAACCAAAATCCGAAACAACTTTTTTCACCTCTGGTCTGGACAGTCAGCAGAAGCTTCTGTTAATGCGTATGTAATGGGGCGTTTTGTTTACATGTAAATTTGTTTCATATTGAAGATATCGAAGATAAAAATAAATCTGTTTTTTTTATGAATTTCTGATGGTATTTCAGTTGTGTCTCTGTTTCTGAAGAAATTTGTCTATGTTGAAACATAATATTGACAATATTTGAAGAAATTCTCCTCTCGATTTTTGGGGGCATTGCCCCTGCTCCTCAATTATTGGGGGGGCACGTCCCCGGCTCCCCCTCCAGAGTCTACGCCTATGCCTCAGAGTACATCCGTGAAGTGTGTTTATATAAATATTTGTGCTTGCAATGAATCAGCATACTTTACAAATTCCTACTGACGTGTTTATAATACGCCTAACCAATCGCATTAGAGCCCCATATCACAATTCTTCAATGTTTATTAAATTATTCTTTTACAATTATACTTAAAAAATTCTTCATTAACTACGCTAATACAACGGAGTTCGACAGAGTGCTATTTACAATAAATCAGAAATAATCACTGAATCAAGATAGACACACAAGTAGTACAGGTGCATCATTCTATGAAAAGGACATGTGGTCAAATTCTGTATACGTTGTAACAGGAAAAATATTTTTACATAGTACTGAAGGTTGGCAATAGTAGCATAGTAGCAATCACAGGCCTTGTTGTAATGCACATAACATCATCATTCCCAACTGCCTTTGAAACCTGCTAAAATATCACAAATGCCTAATCATTACAAGCCTTATGGATCACTGCCATGCATAATTGTGTTGAACATAACCAAAGGCTTTATCCTATAACTGAAAAAGGTCTGTACCCGAGGTCTGCCTGATATGGGCTCTTCAAAATCCTGCTTTCATCCATTACTTTATCAATACCAATCAATGCCGTCACCCACTATAATATGCACCATCAAGTTATGATAAATAAAATCATAGGTTACTGAACCAGTGACAATAGTTTGAGAAACTAATAATTGTTATTGAAAGTCAAAGCATCCAGAAATTTGCACTGCAACTGTTTCATCAGAGAATCGATTGGATCTTTTTTGTGTCTAATAAATTCACATTAAACCTACTGTAACATAATTGAGCTCAATTTTTACAATGCACAACAATATACCGTACATCACTGTACACTGAAAGAACATTTCCCCCATTTACAACCCACCAAAGTTACCCAGTAAAGGGTTCAAATTCATTTGAAAGCTTCAGTTGTGATTTGCACAGTGTCATACAATCTATTATCCAGTTTTGTGGAGGAGGTTGGAATCCATCTTTGTCTGGTCATTCAAATTGTCCTGCTGACTGCAGATTTTCTAGCTTTTCAAAGTGCTTACGAGCATTTCTGATGTTTATCAACGTCGCAGCAGAAGCTAAAACACAAACAGGTGTCATAAATTCCAGTCACAGAATAGGTGGCGCCACTGGTGTGTACACACCGCACGTTACTGATGGTGCATGTTTAGCACCTCTGAGACGCTCTTAAGGGGCACTGTATAAATGTTTTATTACATTACATCATATAACAAGTGCAAGACAAATGTAATGTAATGATGAAGGAAAATTCGATGTCCCACACAAAATAAAGCACCTCTCAGACAATCATGGTATTTGTGGATCTAACTGGCAAATAAGGAATGCCAAAAACTAACCATGTGCTTAGTACAACAGAGTGACACAAAGATGATTCTAGGCAAATGAGGAATTGTCTGGTATTCAAACAGTAAACGCAGTTTAAGAACGAGTGTAACATCATTCACAGAAAACTTGTTGCCAACTAAAGAAAAACTTCTAGCAATTCTAATAATTAGAAAAAAAGCTATTTACATATATCTCGGTCGGACATGATGACCATGATGAAACTATTCTGCGTAAAGCTCTCGATGTAGGCTGCGAACATGGAATTGGAGACTTCCATGCTTTGAAAGCAGGCGGTCACTTTGCTGCAACTAAGCTTGAACTGTTTGATGATATTACTGATCTTTTCAAACCTCTGTACATCATGGTGTGGTTTCCTCTCACAGTGGCAGACCACCTGCAACCATCAACCAACAGCTCAGAATGATTATTACAGACTCAAACGATGCATATCTTTAATTACTTAAGTAAGCACATGCATGGATACTCATATACACAATGTACATGTATATATTTAAACTTAAGTAAACTTAGAAAGAAAAACATAAAATGATGAATTTCCATGTAAGATATTATAATGCTTTATTAAGAATTGTATTCATTTTGTTTAGTATTAAAACAGCCCATATTTTATGAAATCTTCTGGAACATCTACAAGCTGTTGCCAAAATAAGAAGCACAAACCTCTGAACATTATTGATTTATTGATGGTCACATTGGCAAGTGCAAATACAACAAAGGCAATCCAGGTTACCTGGTTAACATTACCTGAAGAGTTTACTGTAGAGCAACAATTTTGCATACAACAAATGGAATCTGAACTGGAGAAGCACAAGGATAATCATGCCAAGATACATTTAGTGAAGTGCTTCTGGGTTTAGGTCAGTCAAAAATTTTGTATGAACTCTATCTTGGTCTTAATGAAAACATCCAAGAAAAACAAGAATAACATTAATGAAATAAGGATCTTCTGGTGAAATACAGACTTAGTGAGGCTATTCATCACAACTTAAAAAACAAAGAACTTGCCAGGAAAGTTGCCTTTTCAAAGAGCAAGATTTCATCAGCTTCAATCAACTCGACAAACTTAGAAAGACTACTCTCCACTTGTTGGATGTTTGGAATCAGTTGGTAGACAATTGCTGACCATGCCTATGAAAAACAAAGGTAAACATACACTGGCCACATCATGTCCTTGAGAACAGCCTTAAACAGTGAACAGCAGACAAGAATCCAGCAGTGAGCTAACCTTTACTTCTCAACACTTCAACGAATGACCGTGTACTAAAAGCGAATGGGAAACGAATCCAGGTTGTCGTTAAAGTGTTAAGCTGCCAAGTCTATGTGAAAGTTGTTCAATTTTACATATTGAAATCTGAATCCTGGATGCACCACATTATAACAACGTAACCTCACGTCAAGAATGCTCATAAATTGGTGACCTCCTGAATATTGATCAATGGTCAACCATAATTCTTCATGATTCAACTGCTACTGAGTGCATCACAAGTGTTCAGAACGTAGTGCACTGTAACTGTGTAAGAAGTTACCAAACATAGAGTGAGCAGATAGCTCCTAATTTTAGTATAGATGGCATCGTATTTTTCAGACTATAAAATGCTTCTTTCTTCAACACTCTAATGACCAGCTATATTGGTTTTCCATTCACTTTTAGTACACTCTCGTCGTTAAAGTGTTAAGATGCAGTGACGCAAAATTGGAATTTTTTTCAAAATCAGTACATTAGGTCCACTGTCAATAAATTTGTAGTGCTCATGCTTCATCAGATCAGAACACCAATAAACAAGTATGGCAAAATCACCTATACGAATCCTCGATGACCTCGTAGATGTAAAAGTACACATTTTTATATAGCGACTGTATGACCTCAACCCTGCTCATTTTCAGTGAATTGATCGGGTGAAATCCTTCGCCATCGCTGCCCGTTTGCATGGGCACTACGCCATTTAAGGTCCCTGTTTACGCACCACAGATATGCTGTTACAAGGGAAAATTATGCGGAAATGAATTGTTTTGCACTTTTTTAAGTCAATACAACACTTGTTGCTGAATGCATTTTTTCTTGACATTTTGGATGGCACAATTATGCCAGTATCGATCTCACCCACTGGAGCCAAATATACTAAATATATGCAGATACTATACCTATCATCACAATCAACTAGTAAGTTAATATAGTTTAGTCTCTAGGGGTTTGTTTTAATAGAAATAAGAGTGCTTCATATAAGTATTTGATAATATATTGCTTCAATTGATAGATAAGTTAATGAAGACTGACAACTTATTATGGAATATTACCAAGACAGCTGTTAAGAGCAAACACAAGTTAATATTCAATAATGCCATCGAATAGGATGCAGCCATCTTCTAGCTCAGCAATGACTCATGAATGCACGCACAGCTGTTGCAAAGCTCTTGTAAAGCACACCATGGCTTATGGAGCTCTAAATAGTACAATCTATATTTAGACCTCCATGCAAAGCAGCACACAAAATGCAACCAGAGATGGCAAAAAGGACGCAACTTCTTCACTTGTAGCACTGAGATTAATTGGGGTAATTGTGCCCCTTCCAGCACTGCAGTAGCTAGCCACTCAGACATTCTGCTACTCTAAGGCAAATGGGTGCATGCTGTTCCTGTTTCAAGTAATGTCTGCACACATTATATATCAGCGTAACCAGAAACATAAATTATCTGGTATATAATCACATTCATTTGCCTCTAAACTTTCAATAAGACATGTCATGTACAATATTGCAGTGCAACTTATAGTCTGGAAACACAAAAAACAACTGCAACAGCCACACCATCCTTGACATCTGGCTGTTCTCGACCAAACTACAAACAATGCCAAACTGTCTGGGTACACATTGTCTTTCAAGAATTCTGATAGGCCTGCTACTAACCAGTTTAAGTTGTACTAGTGCCGGCCTTAGGGGTGTGCGAATCGTGCGGTCGCATGGGGTCCGCAACTTGGGGGTCCAAAAATGTCACAGAAAATTAACATAAACAAGACACCCTAATAATAATATTATGGTTTCGATTAAATCTTCTCTTTGTCAATAAAATAAAAGTCCACTTCCTCTATATCCCAGAATTCTCGTGTATAGTTGACTTGTTGTACTTGTTAACAGTCTACTAAAATAAAATGATCAGCAATGAAAAATAATGGATCCTGTACAGTATAATCTGCATGGGGCCCGAAATATCCTAAGGCTGGCACTGCTTGCACGATGATGAACTCCAGCATGGTCTAAATTAGAAATAAACTGTTCACACATAATTACCTTGTAGAGCGTTTCATCCCAGATTGAAGTGGCAAAGCAAGTGCAACCAATTGGCCGCGACAGAAGATGCAGGTTTGCTTCTCGTTCAGCAAATATCTATAAACACACAGCAGAATATGGCAAGTGCCAACCAGCTAACTAATTTATGAAGTCTAATTTACTTACACTAATTTCTTTTATTAGATTTTCACATTCAATGTCTTGGATTCGCACATTCAGTGTTTTGGATTTGCACATTCGGTGGTTTGGATTTGCACCAACAATTGACTGACAATGATTACAAAGCACCACAAAAGTAACTTCCTACTTTTGAGGTGGCATGTACACTGAATGGGTAATGAATAAGTTCTTCACCTCTGCAACCTGGGGTTGAAACACAGGTACGTCATGTACATGTGAAACAAATTCCATTGTCAAACTGGGCATAAACTTGAGAAGCCATATATTCTGGTCGAGCACTATCTTTAGTACATACATGCTTGCATTGCACTGATCTTTCACTGCATATATATATTTTACAGGCAATATCATGTAAAGCATCCTTACCCTGTCCTGATGGTCACCCTGTATGAGATCCATCTTGTGAATCAGGCAGAAGACCTTTGCATTACGTGAGTGCTGAAGAATTGCCTCAAGGCATGACTGATAGTAGTTCAAGTCCTTCTCTAGTTCACGGCTCTCCACATCAAAAACATAGATCAGAACTTCAACGTTTCGAAAGATGTTGTCTCGCTGACTTGTGAAGTAGTTTTCCATGAACGACTCTTGACTTTAGAAAAATAGAACATGTCTGCAATTTAGTATACAATTAGTTCACAATATTTCAGGTATTTTCTTGCAAAACAATGGTAATGCAGTCAAACAAGAATTATTTTTGTCTCGGCCCAGATCATGAGCAATTTTACCATAAAACATCCTATAGAAATAAACAAATTGTTAAACTTTGTTACCTCAGTTTAAAGTAAAAGTGGATTTTTCAACTGCATGCATTATCTTAAACCTGTTAATATACTCAAATGACGTTTGTAGAGGACAATGACGTAATGATTAGTGATGTTGCAAAATCAGTAACGGCACAACATTTCTACACTTCTCCAAAGCTTTTCACTGATTTTCAAACACACTGCACCTGATAATGGAGAAACATGATCACTGGAAATATGGAAACACGACATTTAGGAGAAGACATGTTTGACCATAAATAAAAAAAGAAATCTCAGTCAAATTCACTATTGATCAAGTACACATATTACTTAGCTTAATTTGATTTAAAAGGCAGAACCTACAGCCGACTGCAGGAACCTACACAAATATACCAGTCCATGGGGCACACACTGAAACCGACTGTTAAGTAGTTCTGCACCATTGACCAATTGGTCAGTGGTGCAGAACTACTTAACAGTCGAAGGAAGGTGGTTTGTAGATCAATTAGTAATTGTTTAGCTTGTCAAAACAGTCAAAGCTTGCTTGCTATGTGCTTTACTAGCACACAACACACAGAAACATTTTGTGGAACATTTACATATTTCTACTCACCCACCACAGTCCCACAGGTTGAGAACCAGATTACCAAGAAAACGCACATGTGAATATTCAACATCGACTAAAACAAACACATAAAATGAACAAACATTCAGCTGCAAAATCTTAGGATTCTAATAATTAATAAGCTGCGTCTGTCCATAATCAAACAGAATTAATCTACAGACTTGTCAATCCAAAATGTTCGCAAGATTTGGTGAGAGGCAGAGTCTTGCTACACCACACTGACTGGCTGCCTTACTAAACCACAGAATAGTCATAGATCTGTGTGATTTAGCTGTCACATCCACTTGCTTAGCTCCATTCTGATCTGACAGAATGACCATGTATTGTCAGTATTGATTATGGGCAAATGAAAGGTAGGGCTACAAAAACCTTCTACCATCTACAAACAGTTTTTAACCATTGAATGGGATTGCAAGTAAGAGGTTCACTGCCAAGTTATCTGACCTATGATACAGACAGACATTTGTGCAGAAGTCCTTCAGACCAGATGACCATAAGCAAGTACTTAGTTGTCTGTCAATGCCTACTGCACAAAAACAGAATGTACACAGCAAAATATACTTTGCAATGTGGATAAAATCTAGCTGCTGTTTTTTATTCTTTGCAGTAAGAATACTTTACATGTAGCACCAAGTCGACGTGTGTCCCTTGCAATGAAGTTGGCAAATATGATGGACCTCATACTTGTCTTCCCAGCTCCACTCTTTCCCATTAGCAGAACCTAAGTAATATGTATCAGTAAATAAAGTTGCATTCTAACAAACAGAAAATATATAAGATAACTCACTTTATTAAACCCAAAATATCTTTAAAACAGTGCAACAGGTATTGGAAGGTAGTGTTATCTTGTGGTTTTACATATTGTTATATATGTACAATGTTGCACATATTTTCAACGTTTTGTATAGGCACCATGTCGTCATGCGGATACACAAAGTTCCTCTCATGAATAACTACGAAGTGTATATAAATACCATTTTAGATGACTAGATACAAGTTCCCAAGTGTTTCGGTTAAAGGAAGTGCAATTTGACATTTCCGACCTATGTTTTAGCGCTATACGGTGAAAGGTTTTTTATGTTATTATTCCCTTCATTCACTTTCTTACTTAGTACTTACTTATATGGTAAAGTGGTGGACTGTGGGAGGTTGCAACACTCTATTCCTATCGGGAGTCTGGGGCAGTCATATTGTTTGCTATGGTCATGGTCGCTACCAGACTGATGCAAACCTCTACCAGCTATTTCTCATATTCCATTCTGTGCTTTAAAAATGTATATCTGTATGACCTGGGTGACTGGGTCCACACAGACTAGGTACAATTAGGTACTGATACCTTAGGAAAACTGGGCCATACTTCTGTATCAATCCAGATCATCTGCAATAATGTAAGTTACAGGCAGCGCCTGTTCAAGAATGCCGTTTTCTTTAAATTGTTGTGTGGTAACTAACATCTGTCTGTAGATACAAGTAATTTTGCCATACGATATGCTGGAAAAAATGAAACGACTTAACTGCGATGTTAACATCCAAGTCAGAAACCAGATGAATATTTCCCTACTCTTAGGTCACTACTTTATACAGCCATACCCTTAGCTTTCAAGCAGCGCTTTAGAAATGTCAGGTTTAACTGTTACGATTATTGACTGCAACCGAAGCATTACAGGATTCGAGATACGTTACAAAACACCTACACCCTTTACCGAACAGACCAAAAAGCTACACGACTATAATAACGGCAACCAGCGACAAGAGTTTTAGTCTACTTAAGAAAGCACCTTTTTCTTTGTAGACATGGTTTCTCTCTATTAATTTTATCATAAGCAGTAAAAGCAAAAGTTCCAAAGCAAAACTTGAACTCCTAACGCTGAAAATTAAATCACAAGACTGACATAGCCAACCATTAGGGCACGTGACTACCTTCTAACTATAATTCCGCTGTCATTTTGTAGCGCTATGCATAAATATCTTGCTACATTATTGTCGTTGTTATTGCTGTTGATGATGTGAATGTTGTTGTTGATTTTTTTAGCACCGATGAATAATGAATAACATGACACTGAACAGTGTGTGTGAGAATGCTAGTTCCTGTAGCAATCGTAGGCTATATACTGTATAAGCGTAAACGACACATTTCCAAAGCGTCATAATCTAGGCCTATGCACAGTATTTATACTGTGGCCTATGGCTAAGCGAAGGACACCTGCCTATCACGATCGAGCGCTGCATGCGTCATATCAGAGATCCTCATATAGCTTTTGAGCAGATTTTCTTGATCTTGATCTGGTTGACAGATCGATGGACCAGAGAGAGGTGGGTGCCTGAGTGGTGGGAGCTATATATAATTAAGCCTATAGCAATTTTTGGAGGAACTGCAAGTGCAACATGCAGAGAATTTGAGGAATTCAGAGGGGAGCTCGATCGTTCCAGAGTCGACCGAGGATTGGCCGAAGAACTTGAGGCGAGTAGGCCTATAGGCTACTCAATGCTCATGACTGAGGGACGGGAGAGACTTATTGGCTACGCCTACGCAAGTATACTATTTCATTCCGATAGTTATAATACTATTGCGATCTTTGTGCTTGTCCTGGCTGTTTAGCTTTCGCAAGAAGTATGCCCCTAGGCCTACGTCACATATAGTAATCCGAGTGGAAATTCAAATAAGCGGAAAGAGCAGTCTTGAAGAGCCGATAGAACGGTGAGGTTGCAACGCACCTCCCAATTAAGGAAGCCCGTTTCACGTCACAGGGCTTACTTACTTACAGTGGTGTGAAAATTATTAGAATCAAGCACGAAAATGTGATTATTTTTACTTTTTTTTCTTTTAAGTCAGAAACTGTAAAAGATCAGTCAACATTTAGTATTTGGTGGATAACCCCTTAGCCTGGATGAGTTTTGCAATGCGTTTTGGCATTCCTTCAATGAGTCTAGGACACATTTTGCTTATTTCGGGGTCCCGATGCCAAACATCAATTAGCGCCTCGATAAGTTGAGTTTTGGAAGTGGGTTTTCTCTCAGCAATGCGGCGTTTCACAATCATCCACAGATTCTCTATGGGGTTCATGTCAGGGCTATTCCCTGGCCAATCCAATAGTGGTAGGCCTACTTGCTTTCTTCGAAGAATGTCCTTCACGGACTTGGCAGTGTGGCAAGGTGCCCCGTCCTTTTGAAAAATAGCACCACCATTCGGAAAGTGATTTGGCAGTTCTGTCAACAACTTCTGTTCCAGAACTCTGATGTATTGATGTTGGTTCATCCTGCCCTGAACTATGTAGAGACGCCCAACTCCATGAACTGACATCATGGACCACACCATCACAGAAGTAGGATGCTTGACAGTTGCTTAAAAAACGTACATTTTCGTGCTTGATTCTAATAATTTTCACACCACTGTACTTACTTACCTGCCTCTCATTATACCTACCTACATATCTACCAATAGGCCTAATTACTCATGTAAGTCACTTTCACTAAGGCCTCTTGTTTAATTATAGGCCTATGCTTACTTCCTCTTGTGGATAGCCTACTTAATGAAGCGGTCTCATTGGGGATATAATTATAGTTGGGTCTGATCACTCTGGCATCTTTTAAGGATCCTATAGTCATAGACTGATCTAGCAGTTGTATTAGTAGTGGTAGTTGTGGTAGTGGTTGGAGTAGTAGTAGTAGTAGTGTTGATGGTGGTGGGGGTAGTAGTAGTAGTAGTAGTAGTAGTAGTAGTAGTAGTAGTAGTAGTAGTAGTAGTAGTAGTAGTAGTAGTAGTAGTAGTAGTAGTAGTAGTAGTAGTAGTAGTAGTAGTAGTAGTAGTAGTAGTAGTAGTAGTAGTAGTAGTAGTAGTAGTAGTAGTAGTAGTAGTAGTAGTAGTAGTAGTAGTAGTAGTAGTAGTAGTCTATAGTGTAATGGATGCATCTGTCCCACACAAACACACTTAGATTATTGCATAGGGCCTATTAGTTAAGTCACAATTAAAAATTGCAATGAACAACAGGCTTGTGATTATTGTTAGATGATTAGATTAGAACAATTAGCCAATGCATATTTAATTAAGTGACCCGCTTTTATGACCAGCTATAAATAGCATAAGTTAAGTAGGACCTAGATTTGGGGCTAATGTTGCGAGAAAGAGGCTGATGAAAGATGCTGTCGATATTTGATTGGGCAGTTCAGTTCTAACGGTCATCATGTTTCTGCCAGCTGCTACGCATGCGCAGTGGGCTTCTCCAAGGAGAAGGACGAACAGTTGGGATGTTTAACGTTGGAGAGCAAAGGTGCTCACCTGAATAACGTTGATATCAAACTCGTGATTTGATGATCTTTGTGCGAAAGACGTCGAGACGATTGATCGGTTGCGTTGTGAAGAATCGTGGTGAAGAGATCTTGTTGGAAGATTTGTGACGTTTGGTGATTTGAAGTTAATTTTAAGCGTCGAAGGATGAGGACGATTTAAAGAGCAAAGACTCTGCTTAAGTTCGTGTGTAATTGTATCGTCGATCGAGTTAGAGTTCGTCGTCGCAAGTGAACTGACGTTTCGATTAGTCATTCCGACAAGAGGAGTTTCCGAACTGAGGTGTTGAAGCTAAATGCGAGTTCAACTTTACATTTGAATGACATTTGGTGAAAAAATCTGAAAGCGAAAATCAACGAGAAGAAAAACATGTCTACGCCGTCCTATGCGATCTGATCTACGTGCTACGTACGGTGTCATCGTCATCAACGCTTGGTGACTGGGGGCAAAGATTATACGAGGAGAAAGTTCTTTTACTACTACAAATCAGAGGAAGGTTAATTTATGCATTATATCTATTTCATAAAACTTAGAACAGAAGCTGGTCTAAGTAAGGAAGCTAGGATATCTTAGATCTCTTCTAAATTGATCGATTTGACGTCGGTGTATATAGTCCCCGGAGTCGGTCGCTAAGGAGTTAGCGACTGACTTGATGAGTTAGCGACTGACTTAGCGACTCAGTCGACTAAGTCGCATGCTTATCGACTGACTAAGTCGCTTAGACTTATCGACTGACTTAGCGACTTCCTATCGACTTCTCAGGTAATCAGGTATGTCTATTGGGCATACCTGATTACCTAATAATATAATGCATTTTACCGCATACTGTACTGACGGTGCCATCATTTTTGTTGGCATTAAATGGAACCCACAAGGGCTCTATACGGGTCCAATATGGGACGTGGGCATGCTAACAGGGGACAGACCGATGACTGTGAAATTTGATGTTAATGTGAATTCGTGAAATCGAGCGCTTGATAAATCGAATGAAGCGAGGAGGATTTATAGCAGTACCCGATCTTAAGGCCAACCAGTTGGCCAAAACTGCTGATGCGTGTCTATTCCAGGAAGTAGCAGAGAACGAGAATCATGTACTCCGGCACTTATTCCCAGTGTGAGAGTTGTAGAAAAAAGACTGGGGGTTAGACTTGGATCCACGTGGAGTTGAATATTTTATTCGTATTTTGCGAACTGATTTCAGCGAAATTTGAAAGCAGCAGATTTCAGCGCAGCAACGCTAGCAGTTTTGCAAGTCAAACTCGAATCAAAATCAGTTCCTTTGTTGAGAAAATTCAAGAATGCATACATGATACACCATGGAAATTTCTTCACTTTGTCAGAGATTCAGAATCAAATAATGCTAAATTACACCAGCACAACCAAGGGGTTGGAAATGACCCTCTGATTGTGCACTGACGACAACTATGGGGATCCAAAGTAAGACAAGGGGGTTGAACCCCAATCCAGGCGATTCTCACCCTGCGTATTTCCTTTCTTTGTAATCATCAACTCCATCTTCGTAATATAATGTATAAATTCACTTTACCAAAAACGACAACAACTATATACCCCGTATTCTCTGTAAGAACTCTTACCAATAGAGCATACTCTCTCACTTATAATGTACCAAGTTACGGCACGTCAGCTTGTTTTCCTCAACAAATGAATATTGTATTGTATTGTGTTGTATTGTATTTGTTGCTCATGTCCTGCTGCTGATGTCTTCGTCAAATCGAAAATTTTAAACCGTGGTAAAAGCAACAAGCAAAATATTAAGTGAACGAAGTCGCTAGCAGTCGATAGCTTAGCGACTGGTTTCGACTTGAGAGCTTAGCGGCGGCGGATGGCGGCGGCGCCGGGGACTAGGTGTATATTGACATTGATGTATGTTTATATGAACTAATAGGGGATATATATTAATTATTTACATAACTGACTCATGTCGTTCGCTGATATTTATAGCCATGGCAGATACCCCTTAAGATGCATTTAGGTCTGTTTGAATCCAAAGTGACCTGGCACATGATCAGTGCCTTACTCCTCAGCATTTAGTGTAATCTTAGGAGACGTTACAAGTAGTGGTGGTGGTGGTGGTGGTGGTGGTGGTGGTGGTGGTGGTGGTGGTGGTGGTGGTAGTAGTAGTAATAGTAGCAATACTAATCCTAAAACTGAAAAAGGCACGTATACTTATACATGTAGTTGCTAACATTTGTTGTTGCTCCTTGAATGGTTTTTCCAGTAGGCCTACAGTTAGTAGCCTACGCACAGCGGCACATGCATGAGGCTGCCGCAGCTGTTCGCCTACCGTATCGACTGTGGCCTATTTCAGAGATTTGAATGTCGGGCAAGCACGGCCTGTAGGGCATAATATTATGTGAGGGAGGGTCCCGGAGGGAACCATAAATGATCAATTCATTTGGGCAGCCGTGGTGAAGGATCTCATCCTATAAATTCACTGAAAATGAACAGAGTCGAAAGCCATACGGTCGCTGGAGAAATCGTGTACATTTACATGCATTGGTAGATACTTTTGCAGCTCTATACACAATGAACATCTGCAGGCCCTTGTGGCAAGAACTGTAACGCTACTATGACGAGTTGTATAATTGCACAGGCCAACAGCCTAATCCAAAAATAGTTTTATAGGCTATAGGCCTAAAAGTGAGACTAAGCAGTAGGCTATAGGTTACGGCCAACGATTGAAAACTCATTCTGTAATCCTGCTTTCTTATGGTTTGCACAATGTTTCATGTTTTAAAAGGTAGTAAAGCTTTCTGCTACGTGTGTAGACTTACGAAAAATCAACCAGTTTTCGACTCTTGCTGCAGTTTACAGGACGAAGTGTTTAAGCTGGACAGCGAAAAGGACAGTAAGTATCAGGCGAAACCAAAAACAGGTCAGCTTCGCATGCAGTGTTATTGTCACAGTAAACAGACCAGATTTTAGGCAGACAGTTCGGCTATGAGCAATCAGGCCTCGTTGTGAACAACCAGACCAGGATGTGAATTATGAGCAAGCGGACTTGACAGTGCTTGCAGCACGGCAGCGGTAGATATACTGTAGACATAGGTAGATGGCGATATATAGGCTGGGAAGGAGTGATATATTCACGATGGGTGAAAAAGAGGTTGATAATGATGATGATGAGGAGAAGGAGGAGGAAGAGGAGGAGGAGGGGAGGAGGAGGAGGAGGGGGAGGAGAAGAGGAGGGGGATGGAAAGGAGATATGAATGGGTCAGAGAAACTGGGCTACAGAAATGATCTCTAATTATTTAACTTCAATAAACTCTTGACACACCTAGAAGCTTCTATATTGTATAGTCCAAGAGGAATGAATACATGTGTGTGTGAGAGAGGGACAGCCAGACAGACAGACAGAGATAGAGAGACAGAGAGACACACATAGGCTGACAGACAGACATAGAGCGAGACAGTGACAGACAGAGAGAGACTAAGCATAGGTACACGTTATGTCAGACAGTACGGCATCAGCATATCCCTGCAATCAACACAGAACTCGATCCATTGCCCGGTTGACTCACAAACTAGAACACAAACTAGAACACAAACTAGAACACAAAGCTCTCTAGTCTAGTTTATGCAAATACTGTGCCAACAACAGAGGAACGCCACAGCAGAAGGATCTTGAATGCTATTTACTCAGCAACAGGGAGCCAGTCGGCTATTAGTGTTTCTCTGGTAAATCTGGCATTTTCCGATACAACATCTATTCGTGTATGGATAATGGATTGGATTGTTGGACACGAAGAAAGCAAGATAAGAGAAAAGTCGTTACAAAAGAAATGAGTTGAATATTGCAGAAACTCGAAGACCATACAAAATTAGCAAGGAAGACGTCGGTAGGTACTTGGACGGTACAACTGCTGTATAAAGTTGTGCAAAGAAGACTCCGATGGTTTAATCACAAGGGAAATTTGTCAGTTGAGCGGATTTCAATAAAGAACTACAATCAAAATTTGAATAAAAGGAAATGGATGTTTAAGGACGTCTGTTAGGCACCGAAACATGACTGTCTGATGCCGCCCTCGAGTCATTAGACTGAGTGTTGTCACATGCGTTGAGACTGCGTAACTGATGCACGTTAAGCTGTACACGTATCGTATCAGCCTCTGAAGTGAAAAATAGAAATTAATAGGTTTTCTTGTTTTCTTTTTCATTCAGATGGAAGTTAAATTAGCTTCAGACGAAGGATACAGGCAGTTGATTGAGTCATTCGACAGTCAGTCCTTGCTATCATCGGACTGTTCAACCAATGGTGAACTGTTCAGGTTTACCAATCCATCTCTTTCCAGTAGCATCTTGGCCACACTACAAGAGCAATGGACGAAAGGTCATCTTATGGATGTAACGATAAGAGTGGGTGACCATCGGGTCCGGGCTCAAAGGAACATCTTATCTGCCGTCAGCCGCTACTTTGAAACATTATTTAGCACCAGTATAAATGACTATAAACCAGAAGAGATTGAGCTTCGCGATGTCAGTGGAAAGGCCGTTGAAATGCTCGTTCAGTACGCCTATACTGGATCTCTTGACATTTCGGGAGACAACGTTAATGACCTGATTAGTGCTGCCAACTTTCTCCGCATTGATTCAGTCACGGATGCATGTTGCAAGTACCTGAAGAATAATCTCACAACTGAAAACTGTCTGGACGCTCAGGGTCTTGCCGTCTCCCTTGACCAGCCGAGTCTTCGCGATTCCGTGGAACGCTTCATTGTCGATCACTTCAAGGACCTGACTATCGACGATCATGTTATGAAGATGCCTGCGGATCTCCTCGTACAGTTGCTGGAAAGAGACGATGTTACGGTGGTGGGAGACGGATTCTATGCCGATCGATCGAAAGAGGAGGATAAGATTCTGGAAACTGTTCTTCGATACGTTGAGTTGGATCCCGAGGGACGTCGAAGGCATTTGCCGTCGTTGCTTTCACGTGGGGTGCGGCTGATGCTCTTGCCGACTTCGAGACTCGAGGCTTTAAAATCATCTCGACTGGTTTCCAGTTCTCCGGAAAGTCTTGGATTAGTCAGTCGAGCGTTGTCTTTGGATGCATCCGATGAGGAAAACAAGCGATGGAGACGACCTCGTATTCGCATGGGTTAGCAGTAATCCCTTACAAATTATCTAACTGCTTTTGTTAATCGTTCTTTTCATTAGAATTAAGTTGATTTGTGTTCAGATTAAACTCGATTATAACTGTAAAGGGATAAGACTTAGGCCTCTAGCGTAATTTTAGAATATGATTTACGCAGTCATTAAAATTTAGTTAAATGTTATTTCTCGAAGTTTCTGCTTACGTCACTTTGTGGAGTAGGCCTTCAGTGCTTATCTACTTGCAATTGCATCATTTGAGTCTTAGACGTTTTGATAGGTCGTAGCAGTTTCAGGATTTCTTATATCATATCTCATCGATCTTTACCGGCTTAATCGTCACTGTGGTCTTTCTGCAAATTGTTCATAGTTTTCATTCATTTAAAAAAGTCGTAATTGATTTTGTTTACACCTAGTTCTTCATTATCAGAAGACAAAAGAACTTGCTGGACCTCAGTTACTTCAGTCGGAAATACCACCAGAAGTGTTTGACGACAGTGAATTGGTTGCGGACGGAGAGTGCATCTATGTTACCGGACTGAAGATTTGCACAAGGCGATGGGGAGACGGTCGCCCGATCGTTGGAGGTATTACTCCCCGTTATTAGTTTAGATCGAAAAGTTTGATTGCCCTATCGCTCAGGTATAATATAGTTTCTAATATTAGCTTAGACCTGAAGGTTGCTATACTGGGTCGTTGTAGGCTCTCCTACCACAGTTGTCCATCTTACGTCAGGGACGAAATGCCTGAAACGTTTAAGTACAGTAATGACGAATTTTAACCGCCTGTATAAATTCCATTGCAACATCTTCAACTGCCTGGTCTAAAAACTCATTGAAGTTTATATCGCGTGGTTCTTTCTTTGTTAGTGAACGGGTAATCGAGGAAAGAGATTTCTGCATGACCTGTTCTCTTTCTTTAATAAGTTTGCCTTTCTGGCTCACTTACATGCCGTACACCTTAACACACAATGACTCATTCAACACATCAGGTGCAACATAATAATTATAGACGTGTAATTAATCTAACATTATAGTGCGCAGAATTAAACATTGTAAAAATATTTAAAAAAAACAGATAAAACATTACGGACTTTAAAACATTTAGCGTTAAATCTGGTAACATCGAGTACATTGCTTGCTGCTTTTCTAGGGCTGAAAGTGTTCTACAACACAGGCCACTCCATGGTGCACGGATCCGATGGTTATGGATACGAAGACCACGAGTTTCATCTGGATCCAGACGAACGAATCACTGCCATAAACGCAAGCACGGGATGGCTGATCGACCGGATAACGTTTGCTTCCAACCTGGGCAAGACGTTCGGTCCTTACGGCGGTTACGGAGGCACGCAGCATTACCTGGAGCGTCCCTGCAAGGGTGCTTATCTCGCCTACGTGACGGGTAGCGTAGAACTGATACAAGGCGAATCTGCAGTTCGTCACATTCGCTTTGTCTGGGGATTCTATGCACGTTCAATGTTGGATGGACATTTGGGATTTCCAGTCAGCATGCAGAACAATCGAAGCGCAGTCTGAACACGAGGCACGCAGTACGTGGCGCTCTTCTTAGCATTGTATGGGCCATAGGTTTTAAGTTAAACCTTGCTTTTTCACTCGAGGTCTCTCGCACTGGGAGCGCTTCTGAATGGCTTTCCCGCTAGAAGCGCCTCAGATTTGCATTTCTGTGTGACTACGCGCGCGTTTAAAAATGTTTGTGACAATAAAAATAATAATAATAATAAATGTACGAATACAATACAATACAATTTGCATCAGTTGGAGATACGGAGTTGAGGCAGGAGGGATTCTTTGTCAGCCTTGAAGGACTTGCATCAGAATTGCATATAACTGCGGTGGACTTTTCCAGAAGGGTACCAGAGCTAGTGAGATGTTGCTGGAGCCATCTAGAGCCTCTGGTGTAGTTCAACGGTAAATGAAGCATTTGTAGAATGTTTCTCCACTTTCTCAGAAGCTATAAAAGTCTGCTGTTCTGTTATATTAACCATGGGCTTTGATTAATTGGAATCGACTATTTTTCTACAGCTGTTCAAAGCACTCTTAAAATTACGTCAACGGCTCTGTCAGCCATAACATGTCTCTACACACTGCAAACTACCAGGCCCTACTGCCAAATGTGGTGGGCGTATAGGCCTTTTTCAGCCTTTCCGTCCGCAGACTTATTATCTATAGGGGCAGGGTCGGATTCAGGCATGAGCTAAAAAAGCTACAGCTTAGGGGTTAGGGACTCAAACTCCGCAGGGGCCTCAAAAACATTCAGATTTTTTTTTGGGGGGGGTAATTTTATGTGTACTGTATATATATATATATATATATATATATATATATATATATATATATATATATATATATTATGTAGAACCTTCTTAAACGGCTTGTGTAGCGAATTCCATCTCGTCTGAGCACATGAATTCATTTGAAAATAATTTGAATTTTTCACTTTAAATGCCTTACTATTAAATAATCAACAGGCAAATATATACGTTTTCAAGTTTTGTGAGACCTTCTGGTGCGATTTATTAACAAGGGGCCTCCAAGCTTTATATAACTTGGGACCAGTATGAGAATTGTAGAAAAAACTGGGGGGGTTAGACTTTGATCCATGTGGAGTTGGGATGTGCAATGAAGACTTAACTGTGGGGTCCTAAGAAAGACTGGGGGTTGAACCCCCCAAAATTCTCACCCCTTAGGACCTCACCATTTCTAAATCCGGCATTGTCTAAAGGTCCACGTCTAGAGATTGTGTAGAACTGCTCATTTTAGACTGTTTTCTGGTCCGTCGGATGTCGAGATTGGACGCGTGACAAATCTCAACTAATCACTCCAGTGTGGGAATTGTAGAAAAATATTTGGGGTTGGGGGTGGGTTGGTTGGTTGAACATTTTATCCTTATTTTGCAAACTGATGTCAACAAGATTTGAAAGCTGCGGATTTCACTGCTAGCAGTTTTGCAAGTCAGACTCGATAAAATTCCTTTGTTGAGAAAATTCAAAATTGCATCAATGATAGGCCTACACCATGAACATTTCTTCTCTATGTCAGAGACTCAGAATCAACTAATGCTAAATCACAACTAGAACAACCGAGGGGTTGGAAACGACGCCCTGGGGTGTGCAATGAAGACTTAACTATGTGGGTCCTAAGAAGACTAGGGGTTGAACCCCCAACAAATCCCAGTCTGGATCGTTCTTATTCACAGCTTTCAGTCTATGTTTAACCAGGTAGAAAATGTATCAAAAACACAGCGCTTTGGTCTGTACTCAATCTCTTTGAAAACAACGACAAAACACTAACATTTTCTCTTTATCCATCATTACGCAGGACTTGATCCTTGCTTAACATATCACTAACTGTACGAGTTAAGGATCATCCACAGAATCAATCTCAAAAGTCATCTAGTTCAAGAATTTATCATCATTACAGAATATTATTTGTTTTCGTTTGCACATCATGTTGTATCTTTAGGCCGAACAGGTCGAATAAAACTGTCCCATTGTTTGGACGAAACAAGTTCAAACAACTTCCATATATGCCGATACTGAGAAAACGAAGTCGGCAGCAACGATCCATTCACATCTCGGTTGGTTGGAGGCACATATCTTCATCATCTTCGTTTCGCTGAAGAACACTGTAAAAAGGTTTACAAGTTAGTCGAAGGACACATTCCTCTTTGGAATGTTCCAGAACATCTGCGCTGCAGTTTGGCAAAACATATGCCTTCTGGTGGAGAATCCTCTGTTCCTCCGTTTCTGCCTCTCTCCTCACTTCTCTACCGAGCTGTAGGCCAACTAACCGGACTGCCGACCAACCGAAAGACCGTCTCGTATAGTCTACTAAATGAATCAGTGACCACGGTTACACGACGTGTCTTAGCCATACATGTATATTATATACACAGACAGACAGACAGATAGACAGACAGATAGACAGACAGACAGACAGAGACGGACAGATATAGACAGAGAAGATAGACATGGAAACAGAGAATGAATTAATAATATTATATTAGCGTTCTAGAAGTCAATACTTGATAATCAGAGGAAGTTTGACAGACAGAAAGAGAGACAGACAGAGACAGAGAGACAGAGAAAGAGAGATTATTTCATATGAGTCTTTCTCAAAGTCTATATCAGTGTAGGCCTACTAGACTAAAATTATAATAATTAGCCTAATAACATCTGATATCAGCTCTTGCATAAATTAAAACTAACCGATATTCTGCATGTAGAATTTCTTTGTCGTTTCTATGTAGCATTTATATCGGACTGTGGCTGCCCTGTCTCCATTCCACCTCCACCACTTTTGGCTGTCCTGTCTCACTTCCACCTCTACCACTTTTCATTCTATTCTAGTCTTCCACCATCCTTCTTCTTATCCCTCGGCTCATTCCAGGGCAAGACAAGATAAATAACAAAACAAACAACAGAAAGAAAAAAAAACGACAAAATAAACAACAAAACAAAGAAGACAAAAGAAACCACAAAAACTACGGGCTTACGGGATTTTAATCCACGCTTTAATGAGCTTACAAGATTTTAGGCCACGCCAGAAGCTCAGCAGGTTAATTAGAAATTTAAATACAAAAAAACTAAACACAAAAATACAAAAAAGCTAAGTACAAATAGGAAAAATACAAATACGAATACAAAAAAATACAAATACAAACAACTAAATACAAACACATATGCAAAAAACTAAATACATATACCAAGACAAAAATTAAGTAGCCTACATATACCAATACAAAAAACATAATACAAATACAAAATCTAAATACAAATACAAATACAGCACAACTAAATACAAGTACAAATACAAAAAACTAAATACAAGAAACTAAATACAAATTAAAAAAACGAACAAGGAAACCGCACACAGAATCCCGACAACTCAGAGCCACACATCAACCCTAACAATCATCAGAATTCATCCCATCGCCCCTCACGCAGAAAACTCGCTGCCAGAAAATCCACAGGCACCTATGGAAACACAGTAAAATAATGAAGGTTATTATTATTACACCTTACGACAGACAAATTTTCCTAATTTTTTTTATCGATTATATTGAGAACTATTATCGCTATTATTTCAAATTAACATTTTAATCCTCTTTTGCTCACTTATTGAACATCTTATCCTGCAGTCAATAGTTGCGTTCTGACAACTATCTATTTGTAGGCCTATAAACGAATATACAAAAAATAGTAACATGAAATTAAAGAAAACACAAGTCTTTTTCTGGGAAAAGTCATGTTGGTCGGGATCGACATACATCAGGAAGCTTTACATTCCAATCTTACGTCGACCAAGTCTGCGATCGTTGCGCTCATCTGCATGGGGAGATATGCAGGTGCCTCGCTTCCGTATATAAACTCAATCCCATTGTATCTTATCATAACTCGGATCTTCCTCTAAGAACAGTCTTCAGCTTCGCATACGTGCTTTGGTTCTGCTCAGCAAACATTTCCAAAATGTCTTAAAATGGACTTAGATATCTAAATTGGTAAGATAGTCATGCGCGGAGCGCCTTTGTGAAGTAGCCGACTGAAAAGGCACTGTATTAAGTGGCTTGATACAAACAAACAAACAAACATACATACATACATATATACATACATACATACATACATACATACATACATACGTACGTACGTACGTACGTACGTACGTACGTACGTACATACATACATACATGTACATACAATGTCATACATGCATAACTAGTTATTAACTACATACATATATACAAGCACTTCTTGACTGACTACGTAATCATGTCCTACCTTCATGCTGGGCCTTTACAGATACCAGTCAGCTGATGCGACAGCCGTCCAAAGCACCCTTAACAACATCAATAGCTACAGGAGGCGAATGACATTCCAGATGATAAAGGGGCTTTCGACTGCATTCTGATTTAGAGTCTGAATTTCTTGAAGTAGGTATCACAAGGTCTGACTGTCTTATTTAGCGCCTCTATACAATGATACGTGGACTAAAAGTAAATAACAGACAGACCTAATTGAGAACAATTCACAACCTGTCTGTGTCGGAATAGTAGGCGTGTTTGATGGAAGACTGCTGAAGAACAGCCTTCCAAATCTACAAAGACAGTGTCTGCTTCTTGCGTCGAAATCTAGACCTACAAGAAACAACCAGATGGCTCTGAGGGATTCAGAGATTCAAGGTTATACAGTTTATGGTTACATTTCCACTCATTCTTTCATCAAGTAAATTTCTATAGCGCCATTCAAATATTAAAACTAGCTGACCCCGACCTTAATTGGCCGTTCTGTATCTTGTCATAACTTATCTCGCGAATGACTTTCGAGTGGCGCTTTAGAAGTTTGGAATTTACTGTCTAGACTCGCATATCCTCACCTCTACATGTTCTATCTCACCTTGCCTTACCCGATGTTACCTAACTTAATATGTAAGCCTGTTAGACTTCTAACAATGTTGCCATAAGCCTAGGCTTCATGACCTAACTATGGAGCGAAAACTTAGAAACCCAAAGATTGAAGCTACGATTAACTTTTCGATGGAAAAATTCATGGTAAAGTTGTTCGAGTTGCCTGCGAGGTCCCGCTTCTCCTTATATATCATTTGGTTCCAACATGCAGAACAAACGCTCACCGGTCAGAAATTTTCCATCCAAAATTTTCAAGAACTCTGATGAACAATCAAAATTGACTGTGAACGAACTTTTCGTCGCATATCGTTTCGTTAACAGTCTTCGATAGTCATCGGCATAAAAACATTCGAAATTAAAGTCATCCGTCGTCGAATAAATTCGAAACAAATCGTAGCCTTAAATATAAAATCGGATTAAAAATTGCATCAAATTCCTGCACGACTCGCTCGACTCTGACGCGCTATGGCGGCTTGCAGTATAAGACAATATCACTATTTTCAAGATGACGTCGCAATAAGTTTAGATTGCGTCATATAAATACGTCGAATATTGAGCGACTTGTCAACAAGTTGTCATGTAATTATTTAGTACATAGACAAATTTTTATTAAATATAAGATGTCTATGATTGAGTAGTGTAATTGGTTTGGTGTGGTATGGTATGGTATCTGGGAATTTATAAAGCGCCTGTCACAGTGCGAACTATTCAGAGGCGCTCTCAAACCCCACGTCTTCTGACATATTAGGATCAGCCTCTATTTGTACAGACCAGTGTTAATAAGTAAGTAAACGCCGCGTTGAGTTGTTGACAGTGTTCAATGTTCATTGCGAAAAAATAGTTGCATATTGCTGATTTTTTAGTTAAACATTTAGTTAGCAACTAAATTTTTTAAGTTAAACTATTATTTTAACCAGGGCCTACTACGTAGGGGGGGAAGGAAGCAGACTGCTTCCAATTTGTGCCAGAGGGGGAAAGTTTCCCCCTGGCACAGTCACTAATTTCTACTAATTAGTGACTAATAAAGTGACTAATTACTAATGATTCTTAAAGTATTGTATTGTGATGTATCAGTATTATGGGCCATGCAAGATTTGCTGAGGTCACCAAACAGCGTCTAAGCAGCGTTATAGTGTATCATTATTACTTATTTTTCTTTAGCTATTGGCCATCATGTTCTGCTATTTTTTTGTTGATGAAAGATGCAAAAAGTATTTAAAAAATTGAAGAAAAGCATTCACAGTCCTGTTGATTTAGAAATTTCCAAAATATAGGACACGTGTTAAAATATTGGGCAATATAGTCAGCAAGTGTAGGCTATTGGGCAATATGTTCAGCAAGTAAATGGGGATTTTAAAGATTGCATTATGAATGCACATTTCTGGTGTAATACAGCGGTACAAGGCTCCATCCCTGCCTACTACAGTGTTATCCAGCCGACAATTATTTTGCAGGAATATTTCAAGACTTGATAATCCCATTTTCACTGCACTACACAACAATAATAATTGTAGCACTGAAATTTTGTGCCATAATTATTTATTACAGCTTGACCCATAAAATTTTACAATGCACTGGGAGCCCTGCAGAAATTAATTCAACAGTTCAGTTGAACTAAAATGTATAGTCTTCCAGTTTTCTTGCTCCAAAAATGCGTAAAACTCACCTACGGCAATGTAGAAATCCAAAATTTTGCAGAGGGAGGACCCCCGGAGCCCCACTTCAATGGGAGGGGAGGTGGAGGGGAATGTACAGGAGAGGGTAAAGGGAGAGGGGAGTGGATTGGGTGGGAATGGGAGGAGAAGGAAGTGGGGAGATGTAGTGGAGGAAGGGGAGGGGAGATAGGGGGAGGGTTTACAGTAAGGGATTGCTTCCAGCTTACAGGGGGGATAATAGGCCCTGGTTTTAACTAAACTATTTCTTCTTTAGTTAAACTTCATCCTTAACTAATTTTTTTTAGCTGAACTAAAAGATAGCAACTTTTTAGTTAACTATTGCCCATCATTGTCTATGACATGAGATCTACTAGTAGCCTTCTTATCGCAATCTGGCTTTAAACTTTTTTGGAGTTGTGGGACTTACAGTAGCCTAAGATCAGCTGGCCTACATGAATTTCCATGGTAACACCTGTAAATAGCAGTTTTGACTGGCAGGATATTTCGGCTCAAGTAGGCTACAGATAGAACAGAAACAATCCCAGTTAAGCAGATACCATTTCTGCTTCGTGTTTTTCAGCTGCGTCAACCATTTGCATATTCATCAACTCGTTGGTTTTACTTTCGCTGTTCGTTTCATTAGTAAAACATTTTTCTATCTAAGCGCGATATTGGAAGTAGCTAATTTTCTTTTCATTGGTCAAATTGCTGAAACGCAGAGACAGTGCTCCACAGAACATAATTTATCATTGTTTTTTCCTATTGTTTATTTGTCTGTGTTTACTGTCACTATCCTCATCGCTAGGGTCATCGACATCATCATTATCATCACCACCATCATCATCGGCATCAGAATCGCCATATCATCATCATCATCATCATCATCATCATCATCATCATCATCATCATCATCATCATCATCATCATCATCATCATCATCATCATCATCATCATCATCATCATCATCATCATCATCATCATCATCATCATCATCATCAACAGCAACAACAATACCACCACCACTACCACCACCACCACCACCACCACCACCATCATCATCATCATCATCATCATCATCATCATCATCATCATCATCATCATCATCATCATCATCATCATCACCAAACAACCACCACCACCAGCATCCTCCTCATCATCATTATCATCATCATAATTGCTGGCGTGGTTGCTTTTATTATTGTTGTGGTGCTGGTACTGCTGCTGAAAAGACTGGATGGGAAGTGAAGGAGAGAAGGGAGAAAAGGACAGAGAAATAACAGAGAAGCAGAAAGAAGGATTAATAAAGGATTGGTAGTCTGGCTATTAAAGACATACCTTCTGAACATATTATCATTATCATTATTGTGACGAGAATGGATGAGGGGAAACCGCAGACACTGGGCGCCATATAAGTTTTTCCCTCTGTTGAGGTAAGGGTTATGGAGTTCGATGGGCTACGGTGCCTTATGGCGGTATCGTACCCATCAAGGACCTAGAGCAGGGGATGCCGCCGGAGAAATGGTGCGCGATTCACATGTGTTGGCAAAATATAGAGGAGGCTGATGGGTACTCTGGACCTCTGATCCCCCCCCCCCAATCTGAGTGGTCTTCTGTTGGATCAAGTCGCTCTTTTGGTCAGGGGCGTCTACACCATAGAAACCTTGGAGCAAATGCTCCATCCAAGAAATGGGGGGGGGAGATCTGTCAGTGTGTGTGCCACCATTTTAGGGGGAAGGAACGGGGAGGGGGAAAAAGAGGGGGAAAAGGGACGTTGCTCCAATGATTTAGGGGGGGGGATAGACGCCCCTGCTTTTGGTTGTCGATTCTATGGATATACACTGGATTTATATGTGATTACCCGGTTTCAAATAAGAAGTGTCTTTCGTTTGTCAATTCTATGAATATACACTGGATTTAAATGTAATTACTCGGTTTCAAATAAGAAGCGTTAACAAAATTGTCGTCTTACGTCTTCAGCGTTCGTTCGTTGATGAGAGAATCTGCTCCTTAAAAGTCCTTCGAGAAACCCGGAGGTCTTACGCCGCACCTCAAGACAATCATCGTTAACACGGCGACCTGTTATCCCCTCCAGAGCCACTCGGTATCCTGATAGTGTAAAGAGAGAGATAGAGAGAGAGAGAGACCTAGAGAGAGAGAGAGAGAGAGAGAGAGAGAGAGAGAGAGAGAGAGAGAGAGAGAGAGAGAGAGAGAGAGAGAGAGAGACAGACAGACAGACAGACAGACAGACAGACAGACAGACAGACAGACAGACAGACAGACAGACAGACAGACAGACAGACAGACAGACAGACAGATAGACAGATAGACAGTGACAGTGACAGTGACAGAGACAGAGACAGAGACAGGGAGACAGAGAGAGAGACAGAGAGACAGAGAGAAACAGAGAGAGACAGAGAGAGAGACAGAGAGAGACAGAGAGAGAGAGAGAGAGAGAGAGAGAGAGAGAGAGAGAGAGAGAGAGAGAGAGAGAGAGAGAGAGAGAGAGAGAGAGAGAGAGAGAGAGAGAGAGAGAGAGAGAGAGAGAGGAAGAGGGAGGGAGAGACAGGCAGACAGACACAGAGATAGACAGAGGGAGAGAGACAGAGAGGTGTCATCCGCATATCCGCTGCAGTTATTTCTAGCTTAGAGGTCCGACGCGCCAACACCACATGTGGGCGGACCAACAGCCCTATGCTGGCGTTTATGTGGGCCACAGCCGAGACTACACCTGCGAACCTGGGTTACATGACCTCTATGAGAGAAGTAACTAATTGTTAGTTACAGACTGAATCTGGTATGTCCAGGTCCGCTAACTTCTCAGCAATCGACGAATGGCGGATGGTATCGAATGCCTTCGAAAAGTCCATTGAGATAACTACCACGTAATCGTACTTATCCTGCAACAACGTTGTTATATATGGTGCAGCATGGATACGATGGCAGCAGTGGTAGATCCCGTAGGACGAAAAACATATTGATCGTCAAGTCTGCCTAAGAATCCAGGTTTCTCAAAGGCCTGGTATAGATAGCTTCGCACGATGTAACCGCCCGATAAGTCTGGAGAGGATTGGTAGGCCCTACTACCGATATTGGCCTATAAGGAGCAGGAGTTGTAGAGCTGGGGACCTCCGGAACGAACAGGTCTAATCCTCGCAATTTTACATTGGGCAGGAACATGATGATGGATAGATTACACAGATGAGTTATTATAGGTGAGACCACTGGTGCCAACGGGCGCAGAGACCACGCTGGCATGCCATCCACGCGCCCCTGCTGTGATGTGAAGCCAGTCAAGCATTGTGAAGACGTCATGCTCGGTTAATAATTGATGTTTATCATTCACGGTTTGTTTGAATAGTGGAAGATGATAATCGTTATCTGTGGAGATGGTCGAATAACGATCATTAAGATCGGCAGATGTATTATTAAAAGACCTACGTTCTGAAATTATTATTATTATTATTATTATTAAATTTTTTTTTACCCGAGGTATCAGTGATCCCTCAGGATTTGGAAAAAATTATTAAGAGCAGATTAATTGTCTGGAGGGTCAGGCCTCGTCTTCAGGGTTTGAAGGAAAGGTACCTTTAAAAGCGACAAGGTTGTAGCGTTGAATGTTTATAGACAAACGCTGGAACAGAAAGGTTGCTTCGCGTCTGTCGCCACTGATGGATGCGATGCGATTGCCTAGTTCCCTGATGAAATCTGAGGCCGAAGGGTTAAACGGGCCCAGGGTTTCGACTGCCACCGGTTGGAATATGTACGAGGCGGGAAGGCCACGATATTTCTGAATTTTTCGGTTGGCCGCCTGCACTGATCCTGGACCAACCGAATCGGCTGAGTGGGCGATGTAAGATGCCGCGCAAGTATGGACAATCGTGGCGTCCCACGCCAAGTATTTACCTCCTGACCAGGGTATTAGAGTGGCTCCGTCGGGTCTTTTTCCATCCGAGCTAAAGAGGCCTGCCGGTTCTTTGATACTGGGAACATCCGCTCTGAGCAGGGCGCGCCAAATGATGTCATTGATGGCGTGATGACGTAAAGAGCGTCCAAGGGCTGTCGCAATCGAAGGTTTCCCTGTCGTGTGTTTGCCGTGTGTTGATGTCGACCCTCGATTGCTTGTTCTTTTACTTGCACTTTTATTTAACGTGCCTAACTTTTCTATAGAAGATTCACGACGAACTTTGTTTAATTAATAAATGAATTTAATTAAAGAAACATATATATATACACTAACTCTACGGGAACTTCCACGTAGTATTAAAGCGTTTAGATATTAAATCGGATTATCTCAAATGTTGCTTCGTACAGCCTAACTACAGATCGTTCTTTCGCGTCAGTCTCTGAATCTGACGGACTAATACTCTGCCGCCGCCGCTGGTCGCTCCTCTCGATGTTGTTCCTCGACCGATGTTCACGCGTTGGCCTAGTCAGTAGTACAAGTCCCGTGTTCTCCGTTCCCTTCTGTTAAGTAGGAACTCCAGCGTGCGAGTGTAGGACATTACCCCCCCTCCCCACGTCAAGCTATCGTCAATTAGTGTCAGATTGCTCCTCGATACGCGGGTCGTCGCTCGCCTGCAGCGCGGGCGGTGTCTGATTACACCATAGCCGCGAGGTGTCCTATTACACCTTGGCTGTGTGGTGTCCGATTACACCTCGTCCTCGCTGCCTTCATTGTTGACCCAGTGGATCCTGGCTTTCGTCCGTCATCGTCCTATCCCGACCGGCAACGACGATTACATCATGATGAATATGACATCTCGTCGTTGTCGTCGATCTCCTCACGCGACACCTCCCTTCCCGGGGGAGGACAAAGCCAGTCATTGGTTCGCCTCCCGGCTGAGAATGATGTCGTTCCCTCCATCGATTTCCTCCAGACCATGTCCTCGTCGTTCCCATGAAAATACAAAATATCAGCACAGTTAGAAATTATATTTACAGTTGTCGCGGTGCCTTACATGGTAGTCCGCCTTCTTCCTCAATCATAGTCTGGACAAAAGATCAGCGGGAATATTCAGCGCCCCAGGTCGATATTCAAAAGACATATCGAAGTCCTGGAGTGCCAGAGCCCATCTCGCAAGTTTAGCACTTGTGGGCGTAGAAGCAGTTAGGAAAGTCAAGGGGTGGTGGTCAGAGTAGAGGGTGGTCCTTGACATACAAATCAAATTCCTAAACTTCTTCAACGCAAAGATTACAGCGTACGCTTCGCGCTCCCCAGTGGACCAACGCGCTTGCGTAGCATCTAATTTAGAACTGGCGAAACATATTGGCCGTTCTGTTCCATCGTCTTGAATTTGGAATAAGCAGCCTCCGACTGCTTTGTCTGAACCGTCAGTTGATAGACCAAACTCTCTGCCGTAGTCAATTGTCTGCAAATATACAGCGTTATTCAAATCGTGCATGAATTTATCTAGCGCCTTTTGATGTTCAGCTCGCCAGGGTATCATAGCAGGCACCGATTTCTGGGTCGAGTCAGTGAGAATTCTGACTGACACTGTTCTGGCATGATTATCTAGACAGGTCAAGAGTAATCTGCTATGAAGGTCGTCCGGGACAGCGCAAGAGTCGAATACCCTTTCACAATGCACAAAGAAACCAGGGATTTGCGCATGGTCGTTTGGGGATCTCGGTGAGAGTCCTTGCAAGCTTTCACTATACGTCATCATTCGTCCTACGCCCGAATGCCTTAAGTTATAGTCCCTTTCGTCTCTGAGTCTCCTCTCTGCGTCCCTTTCCTCTCGGACTTCCTTCTCTCTCTTCTCTGCCTCTTCCTTTTCTTCTCTCCTCCGCTTCTCCTCCTGAAGCCTTAATTCCTCTGCTTCCTCTTTCTTTTCTCTCCTCAATCTTTCCGCTTCCTCTTTCTCTCTCCTCCGTTTCTCCTCCTGAAGCCTGAGCTTCTCAGCCTGCTTTTCCTCTAGCATTCTGAGTCTCTCTGTTTCCTCCTTTTCTTCTCTCCTCAACTTCTCCTGAAACCTTAATCTCTCAGCCCGCTTCTCCTCAAGCAGCCTGCTCTCCTCTCTACTTATCCTGAGCTTCTCAGCCTGCGTCTCCCCAAGGAGCCTGAGTCTCTCTCTTTTCTCTTTTAGTCTCCTCTCTCTCTCTTCTTCGATCCTTCTCTGCCTTTCCTCCTTCTCTTCCTTTCTCCTCTCCGCTCTCTCCTCCAGCAGCCTGAGTCTCTTCTCCGCTTCCTCTCTCTCTTCTCTCCTCTGCTTCTCCGTTTCCCCTTTTTCTTCTTTCCTCAGTTTCTCCGCTTCCTCTCTCGCTTCTCTTCTCTGCCTTTCTTCTTCCTCTTCTAGTCTCCTCTCTCTCTCTTCTTCGATCCTTCTCTGCCTTTCCTCCTCCTCTTCTTTTCTCTTCTCCGCTCTCTCCACTTCCTTTCTCTCGTATTTTAATCGTTTGAGTTCGACTAGCTGCCTCTGCACTGTCGTGTTAATAATGCTATCTAGGCTACCTGCGCTTACTTCCTCACTTACTTCTGGCGGGGCCTCCCGTCCAGAAACAATTATTTCAGCGCTAGCCTCTCGGAGCTGGTTCATAATCATGGGATCCAATTCCTCCTCTCCTAGTCCCATCTTTCTCAGATATGCGACTAGTCTGTGATGGGGTATGTTCCGCACCATCATCCTTTTCCATGCCGACAACTTATCCATATCCAACAGTCCGCTCACTAATAGAAAAAGATAAGTAAGTTAGAGGAGAGTCACCGTTGGTCAGAAATCAAAGAAAACAACGTCCTAAAATTCTACCAAAAATACAACAAGAACAGAACTGAGCAAAAGGAGCTACGCAAAAGCCTCGGCTATTCGCACACCAATCCTCATCCAGACCTCAACCGCAACCTCACAGATTACCACGACTACCAGTAAGGACTTACCCTCTGAATACGTCGAGCGTGCTCCGTCTTTTGGTATCTTGGCTGATCCGCTGTCCTCCGTTGCCACTCCCGTCCGTCGTTGCTAGCGATGGTCGGTCGTCCGTCGGCGCTCTTGTTCCTCGTCCTTGCCTGTTGCTGTCGGTTCCTTCGAGTCCTTCGTCCTCAGGAGTCCGGCACTCGACTTCTCCAGTTGCGAAGGGTTGTGTTCGCTGCTGGTCCCGATCTGTTGAGATTCCTCGTTCCGTTTCCGGTTCCGCTTTTCGTCGTGACGTCTTCAGTAGAAAACCCTGTCGACTGCGAAAATGTCGCAATCGGAGGTCTCCCAGTCGATTGTTTGCCGTGTGTTGATGTCGACCCTCGATTGCTTGTTCTTTTACTTGCACTTTTATTTAACGTGCCTAACTTTTCTATAGAAGATTCACGACGAACTTTGTTTAATTAATAAATGAATTTAATTAAAGAAACATATATATATACACTAACTCTACGGGAACTTCCACGTAGTATTAAAGCGTTTAGATATTAAATCGGATTATCTCAAATGTTGCTTCGTACAGCCTAACTACAGATCGTTCTTTCGCGTCAGTCTCTGAATCTGACGGACTAATACTCTGCCGCCGCCGCTGGTCGCTCCTCTCGATGTTGTTCCTCGACCGATGTTCACGCGTCGGCCTAGTCAGTAGTACAAGTCCCGTGTTCTCCGTTCCCTTCTGTTAAGTAGGAACTCCAGCGTGCGAGTGTAGGACATTATCCCCCCCTCCCCACGTCAAGCTATCGTCAATTAGTGTCAGATTGCTCCTCGATACGCGGGTCGTCGCTCGCCTGCAGCGCGGGCGGTGTCTGATTACACCATAGCCGCGAGGTGTCCTATTACACCTTGGCTGTGTGGTGTCCGATTACACCTCGTCCTCGCTGCCTTCATTGTTGACCCAGTGGATCCTGGCTTTCGTCCGTCATCGTCCTATCCCGACCGGCAACGACGATTACATCATGATGAATATGACATCTCGTCGTTGTCGTCGATCTCCTCACGCGACAAGGGCCCTCCTACACACGAAGCCGTGGTGGCCCTCAGGGCCAACCAAGTCTCCGCAGTGGCATCTGTGGGGACTGCACAAGTCCAGACCTAAACGGAGGCCCACCGCTACCCGGACAGCCTCATTATCCAGGACGAGGCCACACGCGGCAATCGGGAGCGCGGTCAGCCAGTCGGCTGAATGAGGGCTGCTGGCCGCCTCCAGCCTAGCCCGGTCAACCAGACTAGTGGCGCATTGGCGGATGTCTGCCATATCCCTCTCTATTAAGCGCTGGTCCCAAACGCACTGTCTGACAGGCAGGGGGCACATGATTGCCGGTGTCGCGTGACAGACTATCCCCCCTAAAGCGTATCCCCCGGATGGAATACACCGGTTTAGAGTATCCGGTGGGATGAACCATTCTATCCCCCTCGTCATACGCATCACGATAGCCTCGACGAAATTACAGTCAAAATCACCAAAAACAAAGTAAATTGATTTCAGGTCGACGTAAAAACTAAAGATACGCAATTCAAAAATTTTATGTGTGCAATAAATCCAAACAGTACGACTGAATACACTTAGAAACCGCCAAAAATGCAAACTAAACCGAATACTCCATTTCGCTAAGGGGGATACGCATGTATGGGAGATACTCTATTTCGTGACACCGGCAAGGTGTCCCGACGCGCCTCCAACAAGTCCGCCATATTATTATTATTATTATTATTATTATTATTATTATTATTATTATTATTATTATTTTTTTTTTTTTTTTTTTTTTGACCCGAGGTATCAGTGATCCCTCGGGATTTGGAAAAAATTATTTAGGAGCAGGGTCTGGAGGGTCAGGCCTCGTCCTCAGGGCTATAGACTACTACTACTACTACTACTACTACTACTACTACTACTACTACTACTACTACTACTACTACTACTACTACTACTACTACTACTACTACTACTACTACTAATACTACCACTACCACTACCACAACCACTACTACTACTACTACTACTACTACTACTACTACTACTACTACTACTACTACTACTACTACTACTACTACTACTACTACTACTACTACTATTATAATTATTATTTTAAATAAAAATTTAACGCCCGAGGTACGAAAATCCCTCAGGCTCTAAGAAACTATAAAACAAGTGTATTTAAGCTTGGAGAATGCCGTCCTCGTCTCCGGGGTGTGGTGTGAAGATGCCTATTATTATTATTATTATTATTATTATTATTATTATTATTATTATTATTATTATTATTATTATTATTATTATTATTATTATTATTATTATTATTATTACTATTATTATTATCATTATCATTATCATTATTATTATTATTATTATTATTATTATTATTATTATTATTATTATTATTATTATTATTATTATTATTATTATTATTATTATTATTATTATTATTACTATTATTATTATTATTATTATTATTATTATTATTATTATTATTATTATTATTATTATTATTATTATTATTATTATTATTATTATTATTTATACTGCTACAGAGAAGAGGAAGAGGATTCGAACAACCTATGGGAGAGGATGAAGAAAACAATAGTCGAAGTCGCAGATAAGCACATTCCAAAGAAGAAGAAAATCACAACAACGACATGGCTATCGAGAGAAGCCATATGCATGGCGGTTGATAGGAAGGCTGCAAAGAAGGCAGGAGAAAAGGATAAGGTAAGGGCACTGAACAGTGCCTTCCAAAAACAAGCACGGAAAGATAAAGAAATACATCTAAACGAATTATGCAGAGAAATGGAAGACGAGGGAAGGAAGGGACGAACCAAGGAAATGTTCTCAAAAGTAAAGACAATCACGGGAAAATTTGCACCTAGAATGGGCTCAATGAAGGCAGGAGATGGAAATGTAATCTGCGATGAAGAAGGGATAAAGCATAGATGGAGAGAATACACGGAGGAGTTGTATAGGGAAGACAAACGAGTCAAAAAAGAACAAATTGACGTAACAGAGTATGAAAAGGAACCGGAGGTCATGGAAGCGGAGGTAGAATGGGCAATCAGACAACTCAAGGACAATAAGGCACCCGGTCAAGATGGGATACCTATAGAACTGATAAAAGCAGGGGATGATGCGATGATAAAAACAATAACAAAATTGTGCAATCAAATATGGGCAACTGGAGAATGGCCGGAGGACTGGAAGAAGTCGATCTTTATACCTATATTCAAGAAAGGAGATGCGAGGGAGTGTGAAAATTATAGGACGATAGCAACGATATCACACACTAGTAAAATATTACTGAAAATAATTCACAAAAGAATGGAAGGCACAATTGAAAGAGAACTTCCGGTGAACCAGGCAGGGTTTAGGAAATCTCGTGGAACTCGAGACCATATAGCCAACATGAGGTGGATAATGGAGAGACAAAGGGAGTATGGACAGGAGGTTCACATCTGTTTCATTGACTATAGCAAGGCATTCGACTGCATTAACCATGATTTAATGTGGAAAACCCTGCTTGAAATGGGAATTCCGAAACACCTGATAATGTTACTAAAGGGTTTATATGAAGACCAGATAGCGGTGATAAGAACAGAATACGGAGACACTGACAATTTCAGAATCAAGAAAGGAGTGAGGCAGGGATGCATCTTGTCTCCATTCCTGTTTAATCTATATGCTGAAAGAATAATGAGAAAGGCAGAACTGGAGGGGGCAATTGAGGGAGTAAAAATTGCTGGAAAGATACTGAATAACCTTAGATACGCGGATGACACAACATTAATGGCAAAAAGAAAAGAGGATCTGGCAGAACTGATAAGAAGGGTCAGGAGAGAAAGTGAAAAAGCTGGTTTATACTTCAACATAAAGAAGACAAAGGTCATGACAACAGCAGATTGGGATAGTTTTGAGATAGACGGAGAGGAAATAGAGGTGGTAGAAAGCTTCACATTCCTAGGATCACTGGTTGGAAAGGAGGGAAAGTGTGATCCAGAAATAAAACGAAGGATTGCTATAGGGAAAGCTGCAATGACCGGACTGGAAAAGATATGGAAAGACAAACATGTGAGCATAGAAACCAAAAAAAGGCTCGTGAGAGCACTAATCTTTCCTACGGTACTGTACGGTTGCGAGACGTGGACAATGACAAAGAACATGGAAAATAAGGTTAACGCTTGTGAAATGTGGATATGGAGGAAGATGCTGAGAATATCTTGGACTGAGAAAAGAACGAACGAATCAATACGAGAGGAGATTGGAGTTGAGAATGAAGAGTCGTTAAAACAAACTGCGACAAGAATGAAGCTAAGGTTCTTTGGACATGTTATGCGATCTGATGGTCTGGAGAAGGAAATGATGCTGGCGTGCGGTGAGGGGAGGAGAAGACTGGGTCGCCCAAGGAGGAGATGGATGGATGAGATACAAGATGTAACTGGCATGAATTTGGCGGAATTGAGAGACTTGTCATCGAATAGGAGACGGTGGAGTGTGTTCACCAGGACGGTCGCTAGAGCTTCACGAGCTGACAGCACAAGGTGACAAGGTGACTGCTACAGTAGTAAGCTATAATGTATTTATCTCATTGTTTAGAACTGCAGTCATTAGAAACGATTGCGCCGATGCTAAACGTTCTGAAGAAGGCTACTGCATTTCTTTACCGTACGCCAGTGGTTCCCAAACTATGGTCCGCGGACCGGTGCCGGTCCGCGAGCCCTCAATTGCCGGTCCGCGAAGTGAGCCAGGAAAAACTACGTTTTCTCGATTGGGTGTCGCTTCGAACTATCTTCAAAAACACGATTGCCTCATAAATTAAGATTTGTTCTGGAAGTGAATGTATTTCAGCTATTGTCAACTAAAACTGCCGAATAAATAGTTTCTCGACGAATTGCTGACAGGTCAAAATTCAAATAGATGTTGTTCATCTTTACTAGAGATTTTGATCGTAACTAGGGACAGTAGAAAATCACGAAAACACGGCAAACACGGAAGCCGTGTTTTTCGGCATTTGCCGTGTTTTCCGTGATTTTTGACATTTGCCGTGTTTTCGTAAAAAATGCCGTGTTTGTTGCAATTTTGTTGTTGTTGTGGCAGTTTAAAGTTTTGCACAGTCGAAAGTATTTATGAAGGCTTACTTACTCACTACTCACTAGTCGTGTTTTCGTAAAAAATGCCGTGTTCGTTGTAATTTTTGTTTGGTTGTGGCAGTTTAAAGTTTTGCACAGTCGAAAGTATTTATCAATTTGTCAATGAACAATGAATATGAAAGATAAACATATGATGTGTCACAAGAAAACTGTGAAATTTTGATGCCGTGTTTTTGCCGTGTTTTTCGCGATTTTTTTAAAAGTATGCCGTGTTTTTGGCATTTTTTTTACCGTGATTTTCTACTGTCCCTAATCGTAACTAGGGTTGCCAGGTGTCCGGTAATGAATAGGGTTGCCAGGTGTCCGGTAATGAACCGGACAGTCCGGTATTTAGACAATTTGTCCGGTCAGAAATTTCAGACATTACCGGACATGGCGGTGTCCGGTAATTTTCGGTAGATAATTATTGTTAACAACAAGTGTTGGAATAGGCCTACATCATTCTCGAAGGACCTCGACATCATAAAGTTTATGGTGTCCAGGTCCTCCGAGAATGATGTATGTAATATCTATCGTAAGTTCGTAACAATTACATTTATTATTAAATTTTATTTGAAATTCAAATTTACGATGACAAAATTACGAACTGTACTGTAGGCCTATACTGTCAGTGTAGAGTGCGCAAGCGTTCGTTTATTATGATTTACGAGTTAACTCATCATAATTGTGATTGTAATCACTGGCGTAAACTTGTCCAAAATATTGGGGGGGGGGCATGGGGTCTAGGGTCTAGAAAAACAAGTTTTTTCAAAATGAAAAGTTGGGTTTTTGTTGTTTTTTTGTTGTTTTTTTTCTCGTTTTTATGGTTTTTGTTGTTTTGGTTGTTTTTAAGATTTTCGGATTTCGGATGATAAAAATCATGAAAAATGGCATGAACAAGAGCTCCAACTCATTTAATTCAATTGCAATTTCCGAAAATTAAAAATCATTAAATCAATGTAATTAAAATAATTCCTATAAAAATAAGAAATTTATTTAAAAAAACAAAAACAAATTTTGTGGTTTTCTTATTCTTTTGGTTTGTTTGAAACCAAAAACCAAAAAATCTTTTTTCACCTCTGAAATGGACAGTCAGCAAAGGCTTCCGGTTTACGTTAATGCGTTTGAAATGGGGCGTTTTGTTTACATGTAAATTTGTTTCATATTGAAGATATTAAAGATAAAAATAAATCTCAGTTTTCAATATGAATTTCTGATGGTATTTCAGTTCTGTTTCTCTGATTTTCTGTTTCTGAAGAAATTTGTCTATATTGAAACATAATATTTTAATATTTGAAGAAATTCTCCTGTCGATTTTTTGGGGGGCATTGCCCCGGCTCCTCAATTATTGGGGGGCACGTGCCCCGGCTGACCCCCCAGAGTCTACGCCTATGATTGTAATTGTAGCCGGACATTTATATATCGCCATTCAGATCAGCGGCGCTCTCGACCCACATCAGTGCCAGCACCGGCAAAAAGAAAAGTTTTAATGCGTCCACGGAACTGAAGGGGAGAGAGAACAAGAAGCTCTTGGCAAAGTGACTGGGGAAGACTGTCCCAGGCTGAAGGACCCAATTGTCACCCAAACAAGCAAAGCTCCTGAATTGGGCCGTGGAAAAGTGCATACGTGGAACAACCATAAGGCCGCGGGCCAAGGATCGCAAGGAGGTCATGTCAAGCAAGGAAAAACCAGGGTGCAGAAATTCATTAGGTAAGACGCCCAGTGAGGCAGTTGCGCATGAAGGTGAGGGTTTTGAACTGAATTTTCTGTTGAGCAGAGAGCCAGTGGAGGGAGTCACGAATAAAGGCAGAACCGCAGAGATGTGCCAAACTTAGGAATATCACCTCTAAGCCGAGCAACAGCATTAAGAATAGATTAAGTTTGTGCAAATTAGATAAGGAAAGGCCAATGTATACAGCATTACCAAAGTCATCCCGAGTGCAGATCATGAGGGTCTGGACCAAAGCGTGGACCAGTGTAGTGATAGCATGATCCGAAGGGCACCTGCAGATCGATCGAAGCTGGCGTATATAGATGAAAAAGCAAGATCGGGATACAAGGTTAACTTGATCAATGAAGGAAAGGGTAGGATCGAGGACAATCCCAAGTCTGCAGGAACAGAGGAGGAGAACTGAATGCAGGGAACATGAGATGAAGAGATTCAAAATCAATCTTGCTGTGTATACAGTGTAAATTGTCTAAGTGAGGTCATGCGCCGAATTCGCCGATAGACGGTAATGTTAACATAATGGTTATTTATTATGTCCGAAATTCAATAGAGAACATTTCAACATATTTTTCTACATATTTTAAGTTTCGCCTTTTTTTAAACCTACCGTCTTATTATTACTTTTTTCAATACTACAAATCATAGTGTAGTATATTTGTATCAATCAGACTGTTTTTAATGTTCATTTTAAAAGTAACTTTTCAACTTTTAGTGCTGTTTCGTTATCTTGTCAGCTTCAGAGGCTTCGCCCCTCTGACCCTCTGAGGGCCTGACCAGAGGCTTTCCCAATGCCCCTGGACCGATCTGGGGACATCGCCCCCAGACCCTCATGACGCGCTCGCCATGGTCCGGTAATTTCCTCAAGACTACCTGGCAACCCTAATCGTAACATTTGGGTTTTTGACCGGCAATTAGAAACCGGATGTGACGCATCTCTTTCGTCTTTAATAATTTGGTCACTGCTTTCGTCAATAAACGCGTCTACTTTTAGGTTTGATATTGTAAGTACAATAGGCCTATATTATAAATTTGAAAATTACAAGAATAAAATATAATAAATATATCAATGAAAGGCATTAGCATGAATTATTTATATATTTTTTTTAACAAAATGCAAAGTTTTGATTCATATTGGACCAGTGAATATGATATTATTTCGTATCGCATTAACTTGCTTACAACTCATTTTATAATTAGAACTGTGGTTAAATTTGTGACATTTTCCCAACAATATCCGCTCCTTTCAATGTAACTTTATAATTTGTACCAAATTCCAAGATTTGTTTTAGCCTAATTCTCGTTTTTTTAAATCTTATAATTAATACATCTTTAGTGATTGAGACAGAAATAAAACTTATAAATTGGGTATCGGTCCTGCTGCAATGGGAAAATTCCAACCGGTCCGTCGCATTGAAAGTGAATTCCTGCCGGTCCGTCACACCGAGAAGTTTGGGAACCGCTGCCGTACACAGACCGAATGAATGCCATTACAGAGAGGCTAATCTGAAATGGGCTTTGATACCGAGACATCGAGGCAGGTAGAGACATCATCCTTTTCACGTGTAACTGGAGTATGACATTAAAAGACCAGCATGCTGCCAGCATCTACCTGCATCGAAAAGACAGAAATGCATGAAAATGAATATAACAGTCAATGATTGCTAAGTCTTTCTTTTCGATTTAAGTCAGGAAATCAGTCGCCGTCTCATTTATCGTTTGAATGCCAGGAGCAACATCAAGTGTTTTGGATTACTTGAGAAAGTCACAACTTGAACAAATAGGCCACTGAACTTTGCGATGCCAATGAAAAACAAGCAGAATGAAGTTACAGCATGGCGTTCTTTATGTTGACAGACAGACAGACAGACAGACAGACAGCCAGCCAGCCAGACAAACAGACAGACAGACAGACAGACAGGTGGTTGTTTCAAGCCCAAAGATTATGTGCGATTCCTTAGCCCCCACTCGCTTTATTTGCGCCACAACACAGCACCTGAACACCCAATGGATGGCATCAGAGAGGGGCGGCATAAAGACAACCAAAAGAGTAATTCATTTTGGCGAAGATCATCAAACGAAAAGTATGGTAAAAGGGTGGTAAAAGGGTGGTAACATGGCTTACGTCAGAGGCAGTGTAAAAGCGTAGGCCTACATAGACTTACATACCTTCTAAGGCTCTTTAGTCAGACCTATATAGTTCTACTGCCTATTATACAGAAGGCAGACTTCGTATTGAATGGTGCTTGAGCGTACTAAACACTGTTTCTGCCATTGCTCTCTTAATTCTCTCGGCGCTGTTATTAAACAGCAACTACACCAGAGTAGAATGAAGTCGACGTTGAATGGTTGGCATGGCAGCCAGACGCGCGCCGTCGAATCGTTGATGTTGGGCCTCGGTCGCTTGCGCTGCCTGGGTGTCTGCATGAGCGATGCTGCCACAGTCATTGGCCTCCTACACCTGCTAGACAAATAGGCCTACACGCAGGCACACACGCCCACACCCACACACAGAACGCACCTCTACTTAAGAATTCGACGGTGCAAGGGCGGTGCACAGCCTGTCTTCACTTGAATAGTTCTACTGCCGCTCAAGATACGCGTGGTGTCGCTCGCTGAAGATTCAACTTAAAGGTAAGCAATACACAGAGCAACAGCAGCAGCAACAACATGATCATAGGAATGCGCTTTCGTGTGGTCATCCATAAGTTACAGGTCACATCGCATTTTCTCCTCGCACTTTAAAAGTCAGTTAAATAAGTAAGCAAGTAACTCGTGTTTTAACAGGTAACATGTCCAATCGCTGAATCGTAGGCGATATAGGCGCCTCCATCATCACTACCTACGACCAGCATTCGTCTGTCGTCACCTTCGCTATTGTTCGTTACCAACAATACCATTACCAGTACCACTTAGACTGTAGAACCACTGTCACCAAGACTTCGTTTCTGTCGTCATGTGGACGTCATTATGTCTGGCGCCACCTGTCGTTCCT
The DNA here is from genome assembly GCA_963556255.1 of Allolobophora icterica. Lineage (NCBI taxonomy): Eukaryota > Metazoa > Annelida > Clitellata > Crassiclitellata > Lumbricidae > Allolobophora > Allolobophora icterica. Next base: position 63,026,758 of record OY744602.1, on the reverse strand, counting down.
CTCAGCCTATAATTATACGATCATGTCTCTGCATCTCTTTCACAGCGCATTAAAGAACAACTGCGCACGCTGCAGCCACAATCATAAGACCATAGAACTCATAGGGCAGATGAAATAATTCTAATACTACTAGAATAACAATTAATTGTAATAATAATAATAGTAGTAATACGGTAATAAAGAAAATAATAACAATTATAATAATAACAGTAACGATTTGAAATGTTTTATAGTTTGCGTAGGCCTACTGTTTAAGATCGTATAGCGTGGATTCTAGAATTCAGTTTCAGAGCATAATATGCGGAGTGAATGAGGCGCCATCTCAAAATGATTCAAGATTTGATGGTAAGGTCCCAATAAAGTAGATGGCCTTTCCTCGCTGGACAGCTTCCAAAATTCGTTGGCAATTGTAGTGCAATAATGCTATATTAGTATTAATAGTAATAGTAGTGGGATTAACATAAGCGGTGGAAGTGGAAGTATATATAATTGTATGCAGTAGCACTAATCCTAGTAGTAGTAGTAGTAGTGATGGTGATGGTGGTACTAGTGGTAGTAGAAGCAGTTGTAGTAACTGTTGTTGTTGGTGTTTGTCGTTTGTTGTATAACAGAAAAGGTTGTTTAATGACGTTCAGTTTTCAATTGCATAGATCTTAAAATCAGCCCTTGCACAGGTTAAAGCTGACGTGTGATCCTAATGGTTAGACGATACGGTAAGCCTAATGATTGGATCAAATTTGTGAATGTTGTTTCGTTGAACAGCGGACTTTTGATATTAACTTCACGTAGAAGTGAGCAGCGAGATTCTCAGACAGAAAAAAGCAATAGCACAAAGGTTAAACGACAATGATGCTGGGTTTGCTTTTTTTAATCTTAACTTCATCTATGTTATTTAGTGTCACTAGTAGAGAAATCTGAGTAGTGAGTCACTACTCATATTTCTCTTCTCTTCTTGTCTTCAGTAATCTATCTATCGTTCTGCTCCGCACTCGATATCTCTGAGACTGTGCTTTAGTATCACTTAGTAATGCTGCTGCTGCAGGCGCTCTATGTTTAGAGCTGCGTCCCGTGATATGCGAGATGCTCGAGCGATTCGATCGTCTCAGAGACCAACTGCCCCGGACGAGCACCTGCTGTGTCACTGTATAAGGAGCGCCCAATGCGTATACGTCGCCGGCGTCTCGTTCAGTTGAAAAGCCATGCCACGAGAACGCAGTCTGAAAAGGCTGATCTATATCTCATCGAGTTGACAAAAGCCTTGTCACTAATGGCACAACGACGCTCATGGTCGATTCAATTCTGTGAAATGCCAGTTTCTTCAATGATCCGGTCGCCCTATAATTAAGATGGAGCTTGTCTATAGAGATCAATCGCCAGTCAGTCGATTCCCTCGTTACTCGAACTTCGATATTAACTATGTAACCTTCTACTCTACTCCTCTGAATCGTTCCATATCTTAAGTCTGGGTCTTCGTATTCAGTCTTCGTGTGAATGAACTTATTTTACGGTCTAACAACCTGGTTTTTAAGTCAACACATTGTTCAACATTTTCCATCAGTGTCATGATGCGCATGCGCTCTGAGTGGAATGAATGTGGTTGTAAACATGGGGATGTGCTTATAAACTATGCAGCATATGGTTCTCTTCTCTTCCCTTCCTCTTTAACAGTTCGCACATTTCAGAATCTCCTTTCATTTTTATCAGAAAGTTGTTCATGTATTCAGCAGTAACGCGTCTTAACTTGGAGATTAAAGTTTCGCTGTATCAATTCCGAAATGATATAGCCTATACTGGACCAATTCATGACTAAAGGAAAATATTCTTTTTCTCAATTGTCCTTACCGTGCTTTCGATTCTGGCTTAAAATCTAAAGGACTGAAGTGTAATTATCCTTTTTATCTTCTGCATTTGTCTTAGTCTATTCTCCCTCTTTGGAGTATTGTGCTAAAAATATGTTCGTCTTAAAATACCGCAACGTTTTTTTAATCACATCCGCTGCTCTGTCACTTGTCTGAAAAGTTAAAATTTCCTTTACAAATGTTAAAAAGCGTTCAGCTTCAGGGGGGTTTCGTCCATCTGACCCTCGGACCAGACAACCATAATAGTGCAGGGGGCGATTTATGGCGAGCGCGGTAGCCATATATAAGCTCCTGCTACCGCGCTCGCCATAAATCGCTCCCTGCACTGGTTACTTGTATGACTGCCATAGTTATGCCCTTGTTACAAAAAGGTCTGGCGCCGCCACTGTTCATCTGTTACGTAATATGCTGTACTGTGTGATAAATTAACTAACCCAATGGCGGATATACTATAGGATCAAACAAGGTCCTGGCAAAACTTAAAGATAAAGAAATTAAAAGTTGAGCATTAAATATAATTTAAAACTGCGAGGAGGGGGAGGAGGAGGAGGAGCAGAGGAGGAGGAGGAGGAGGAGGAGGAGGGGGAGGAGGAGGAGGAGGAGGAGGAGGAGGAGGAGGAGGAGGGGGAGGCGTTGATCTCCGAACAGATCACGGAGGAAGCCGATCGAAGGTCGTCTTTCCTGTACGTAGGCTGCGTGCATCATTTACAGCTATTGGTAATTGAGATCAACTTTGATGCTCCCCGTTTCCGAAGACTGATGAGGTTTATGGCTCTCGATCATCTCTGCCTCGCAGCGATCGACTGAGACGCTTAATAATTGCCAATCACCATCACGATATTCAGTCCGACTGCTTACCCTTCTGATATGCCGCAGCAGTCATTTGATCGCACTTAATTCTTTACTTTGCCTCCGAGGTTCGTAGAAGCCATTACACGTGTATACCTCTCACTTTCAGTGCCTTTCCTTGGGGTTTCTATGTAGTGTTTCGTCATTGATTTCTTTCGCACGCTTAAGGTCTTTTGCCAATTACAGTCTATACGTGTGCAATATATTTCGCCAGAATATTTGAACCAGTTCCTGACATAAGCCTCGAGGTTCAATGGGCTTAGATTATAGAGAATCGGTGAAGCGATAACGCCCTTACTGAACGAACGAAGTAAATAACACCTCTTGAAAGCATCGTCAGCGAATCTCATGCAAGCGCCATTAGCTAAACCGATCGTTAGGAAAATACAAGAAGATGATTAGCGACTTAACGAGGTCTCTTGTGAAACTCGAATCCTCTGCTAATTAAGGCGCTGATGGATGCTTAGCCGCCGGAAAGAAGAGCCGTTATGTTACGCACCGATGATTCGATGAAGTAATTGGCCAAAGTCCTTTCTCATGAGTCTGGCATATTCTCTCGAACCGTTAATTATGTTGCGCATCTATAGGCGTTTGAGCCCTTCCAGCAGCGACGGTGCTAATTGGAAGCATTTTCACATAATTATATGCTAGGCCAGCAGCGCAAAACGGCTACAGGTGCGTCTACCTACCTGCCTGTTGATGACAGACTGTGCCCGACCCGTCTACCCTATGTCTTTGCCGTTTGTCTATACGTCTGCATGATTAAATGTGTCTTCGTCTGATCCGATACCAGAACCGCGCTGATTACTTGTTTATTAGCGTGTATACGAATTCATTTATATATATAATCAATTCAATATATATATATATATATAATTATATATCGTGAAACACGCATATATAGGATGACTATATAGCATGATTAATCTTACGCTATTCACGCTATATATACAAGAAATGGCGGAGAATAAACTGTCCTCAGAACGTCTGACCATAAACAACTTTCAAAGCTACAGGGCCTACTTTATCTGTAGATATATAAACTGGCTCGTATTGTAATGTGAACGTAAAATGATGTGATGCACTTAGCCGAAGCGCTCTGTACCTGTTGACCTGCGGTTCATTGTTGCTGCCTAGTAGAATGGAGGAAAACACAGAGGCCTGCCATTTAGACGTCACTATGTCTGTTTAGTGAAGCATCGGAAATATAACAAGCCACCTGCATCGATCAGAGAATTCAAATTCGATTGTCACTACTCGACCTAGCAACACGAGATGCATTAGTACATCGTGGCTGCCATGCATACTTTGCACAGCTGACATTAATATATATATATATATATATATATATATATATATATATATATATATATATATATATATATATATATATATATATATATATATATATATATATATATATATATATATATATATATATATATATATATATGGGCAAGCCTTTGACTTACACGTATGCCTACATCCGATCAAATTTCTCGAACAATGATTGCAAAGTGCATCTAGACATTTTTGATTGCAGTCCAAAGAAAGGTGGTTAGATATGATATCAACCTGCCCACTTATCCCTTCGCAAAACTCGTGACCCCAACAATTAACGTGACCCTTTCCTTAACAGCCTATAGGTCGGCATCTTGTTCGATGAACGGATAAAGGAAACGTCCTCATTTCACTTCCAACGCCTTACCATGCCATTCAGCGCTGCAAATCAATTACCATGCACTCAAGGCACATTAATAGAGATGGGTAGAAGTAGATTGGCCAATTGCCATTCCAGAACAAGACAAGAAGAGCATGTCTGCAAATCCCTAGAGATCCTCTTCGCTACGAGTTAAGAAAGAAACAAATAATAATCAACTAAATAATGTATTTGCAATATATTGAGCCCCTGGGATTACTTCTTTCTGGTAAATAGAAATGAATCAATAGGCCTAATTAAAAATGATGATTAGTAATTAGAAACGAATTTTTCCTCAGCAGCACATGTTGCCATGGGTCCCCGTGCGAGTGTGAGATCGACGATATGTATTATGGATAGCGACAGTGAAGTGCCGGAGGCCGCCAGTGACAGTGTAATGGAATGGCAGCAATGCATGCAACGCCGGCTAAGCTCATCGAATCTCAAGATAAGAAGATGAGGCGATAACACGCTCCAGATATAACTGCTTCATTTGAGCAACTGTCGTGAGAAGAATGCATCACAGACGCAGATGCAAATTAAACGAGAAGAAGACGAGACTGTACATGCATCCAGCCACCAGTAGCACTGGCAGCCGAGTGAGCTGACTCATGAGTCAAAAGGAGCTGATTCAGTCGGCCACTGTATACCTTGAAATTCAAGTTCAGTTTGTCATGCGTCTGACCTTTGAATTTAACACAGTGACTTCTAAACATATGCGATTAGACTGAAGAGATATGGTCGTGACTTTATGGGTGATGTAAAGCCAATGTTTTGGGGCGATAGAGCAGCCCTAACTATTTAATGAACTTCCATATAATATATATATATATATATATATATGACAATAACATATATATATATATATGACAAGTACATATATGTTGTATGTAATTGTTGTCAAGCAGTAGGTTCCATAATTCATTAAGAAAGGTTGCTTCGTCGTTGTTGCATTGCTGCAGATGCCATCTTCTTTGCGACAACCGGGATCATTGATGCGGTTTTAAATTGAAAAGTCAAGCAGTGAAACGCTCAGCTTATGCCCCACTTCTGCTTTACACTCAAGAGATTGCTAGTGGTTGTAGTAAGCCATTGGTTGTATTCGTGCTCTGATTGAACTCAGTTGAAACACGAGGGTCGACTTCAGAATCAACTCTACATTGAATCGTATAAAACCAACGATTCATCGGCGCTCTTATACGATGCTCATGACATCAGCCGATCATTCAGCTGCATTTCTAAAGGACTCTGACATCTTGGCATCTTATAAGAACCGCACTGATGAATAGTGGAATATAGTACAATGATTCGCTCTCTGAAGCATTCGTCTCTGTTAGGTCAAAGGTGATTCAGGAGGACTGCCTACTTCAACGCCAGTAGCATACAGGCCTACCTAAAGAAGGACATGTCTAAAGAAGGGCCTACCTGAAGTGGGGCCTATCTGAAGAAGGGTTTGTCTAAAGAAGGGTCAATTTGAAAAAGGGTCTATTTAAAGAAGGGCCTATCTGAAGAAGGGTCAATCTAAAGAAGGGTCTGTCTAAAGAATGGTCTACTTAAAGAAGGGCCTATCTAGAGAAGGGCATGAAGAAGGGTTTATCTGAAGAAGGGCTATCTATAAAAGAGTCTATCTGAAGAAGGGTCTGGCTAAAGAGGGGCCTATCGAAAGAAGGGTTTGTCTAAAGAAGGGCTTATCTAAAGAAGGGTCTATATGAAGAAGGGTCTTTAGAAAGTAAACGCGCCTGTGGTCTTACTGGTAGGTGATGATGACCATCGAGTAAGACCACAAACGATTTCTCTAAAGGAATAAACTCAGTAAACCCATTGATCATGGTATACGAGAAAGAAGAATCGATGAGAAGAGGTGGCCAGTAGGATTGAGAACGGAACTGATGAGATCAGAGGAAGATATAATATGACAAATCGAATATTCCGTGGAGGCGGAGAGTGGGAGGGTGGGAGAGTGGGAGGGTGGATCAGTCGCTTCTCAGATAACAGATTAGTCATCGAGCGTTGAACAGTTCGTCTCATGACTCTCCGCTGACCAATAGAAATGGCTGCACGAGAGTCACGTGGGTCTGTGACGTCATCTGCACGTGGGGATGAAAGTGCAATGTCTTCAGTGCTTGTCGTTGTAAGTGTGGTGGCATCGTTCTTCGTAAAGTGCCAATAGATCTACGCAGACGCACAGTAAGAATGTAAGATCATCAGCTGAATCCATACGAAACACTTCGGAAGCCGAGCGACGACGCAATGCTTTCCATCCACAAGGAATCGTAAACATCGAAACATTAACTACATGCGCTCCTCTTCCGTTAATGCACGAAATAAATAATTTAACGAACAGTACCAAATCAACCTATTCTTGTTTACAGGTCCACCTAAGCAATACAAAGCATACAGTATGTATAGAGACAAATATATATGGGCCAATAACATATATATTTAAGCGCATAGACCTATAAACATGCATTGCTTGTATATCTGACCATCTACACATCAAGTGTAAAAGCAAACTAGATTTAATACGCTCGGTTAAACTCATCTCCATTATTTTCACTCTAAGGTTTTCCATAAATTCCTAGCATAGTCGAGAATCATAATGCGTTGAAGAAGCATGACTGAAATCTAATTAGTCAGGAAACAAGGGAGAATCAGGTGAGTAAGGGAGTTGAAAGAGATGACTCCTATATGTCTAGACTTGAAGACAACATAGGCCTAAACCCCACAGAACGCAAAGAGCAGGGCAGCCAATTCCGAAGCTTGGACCAGCTACCGAGAACGTCCTGAAACCTAGTTCAGTTCCGGTACGAAGCACAGCAAGAGCCAAAGCATGTAATTAAGTTCGTCAATTTATTGTCAGAGCATCAGCACCACAATTATCCACAATATCGCAACGACAGCAGTTCGTACAAAATCAGGACTTTCAGTAAATGATGCTGAAGTCAGAGGTCAATCCAAAAGTTTTAGTTAATCGAGTCTGGTATTTGCTTGTATAAGGTGTGAGCAAGGAGAAGAGATAAGTCTGCTGATTAAAATGTAATTCTTTGTCGACAATATATATAATATATATATATATATATATATATAAAATAAATTATATATTCGTGTTTATTGAGAAGCTCACTGACAAACCACAGTAAGTTACATTGAAATATTGACACTCAACGGTACAATTACTAAGATCTGATTGAACCCACGTCTTGGCAGCCTGTTAGGCGCCCGCTCATTTTACTGCTGCTCCCTAGGGAGTGGAAGGCTGAGTCGACCTAGAGGGGCTTGCATTGAACCGCGTCTTTCAAGACCTTATGTTCTTCATGCAAGAGTATTACCATTCATCTATCTCCACTACAATATACAGCTTTCAAACTGGATTGTTTGCTCAACCGGCAATGAATGTAAGATGGCTGTGATAGGTTGGTATTTAGTGGTCTTTGTTGATGATGCTAATGAGAAGTGAGTAACAATAATCAGTCGACTGAACAGCAGGACATCAGTGAAACTAAGACAACTTAAGGCACGTAAGATCTGATTCAGGCTCAGCCTTGTGCATTAAGACATTAAGGAAGTCTTCAGATTACAAACTCACCACAACTTCATTTAATGTGAAATCTATATATTTTTGGACTTCAGATACCAAAACTGTCGTTATAGTACATATAAAAACTGAACATCAGTCCGTGCCGTGGGGTTTCTCCAAATGTATGGATATAACTTTGCCCAGTTCTGTAAATTGCCGTCTAATAAGACTCTAGTCCACAGTCAGACTGTTGGATAGTTTGGCACGTTGGGATTGTTTTAACGTGCAATGATGCACAAAATGTGCAGCGATGAATTGAAAAGTGCATTGATGAAGGGCTGTTTGTGCAGGAAATGTTTAGCAATTCATAATTAGGCCTATTTATGATTTTAAAAATTATTGATACCCACTATAGACTCGCGAGTTTGTGCAGTGATAAATTTTTTTTTAAACATTCTCTAACGTTAACGTAACCAGAAACAGACTGTGGAACAGCGGAACTACTGTATTTTGTGCAAGGAATGTTGGTCGAGCTCAAATTGCAGATTGATTGACACATTGGAACAATCAGAAACTGAAATGGTGGCCATCGGAATAGGGTGCAGACTAAGGGGTGTAGGGTGAAGGACACTGGTCAAACGAAATTCCGCCTGTCGATAAATGTATCGACTGATAATTACCTCGCGAAAACATTTCCGTTTTCATTCCGTGCCATCTTCCCTTATTTCTTATACATCGGAGGCCACTGCTATTCATCCCTTCTTCTTTCCACTTCCGTCTCATTCCACTTATTGCACAGCTATATATGTAATGACTGAAGGGATGCAGCTGGATAATGTGAGCACGCAGTCGCATCAGATTGTCACAGCCATACCTCGATCTGTAACCTAAGGGGTCTTAGGGCTTATAATCTCAGTCTGGCCCCCAGACGATTCCCCGTCACATTCCGGCTCTCTGTACTTTTCTCTTTCTCTCTCCTCCCCCCCCTCTCTCTCTCTCTCTCTCTCTCTCTCTCTCTCTCTCTCTCTCTCTCTCTCTCTCTCTCTCTCTCTCTCTCTCTCTCTCTCTCTCTCTCTCTCGCTTTCTCTCGCACTTCCTTCTTCCTATATCTCTCTTTCTCTCTCTGTCCTCCCCCTCTCTCTCTACTTCCATCTTTCTCTATACCCATCTTTTTCTGTCTCTCTGTGTACTGCTGTCTCTCGCCATCTCTTCTTCCTCATTCTTTTTCTGTCTCTCTGTCTCTGTCTCTCTCTGTCTACCTATGTCTCTGTCTGTCTGTCTGTCTCTATCTGTCTCTCTCTCTTTCCATCACCTCGTGTGTGTCTGTATCTTTTTGTACTCCAATCTGTGTGGGTTTGCGGCTGTCTATCATTCACACTCTTTCACCCCTTGCGGCTGTTCTTATTACTTCTCAGTCGTCTAACTATCTATAGCCTAATGATTGCTCCGTTCCCGCGCTCGATAGATCTCGCATCGTCGTCACTGTCTTCTT
>OY744602.1:62979842-63012342 GCA_963556255.1 Allolobophora icterica | reverse complement strand
AAAACAATTACCGAGCGTGATCACCATCGTCATCTTCATTGTTACTACTATTATTTTAATTATAATTGCCATTACTATTACTAGGCAGGGCATATAAACGGTACCGTTATAGATTACTTAACAGTCGTGAAGAAGAAATGATGCAAATTTGGCACTTCCCACTTCCGGTACTTACAGTTTGTGCACAGCTTAAATATACAAACGAGATCATATCTGTTAGCGTCCGTATATTTTCAGAGGGGCAATTAGATATTTACCATGGTTGGATCATGGTTTTGCACCGGGCTGTGGCCTGTCAGCTTGATTACCAAATGAATGAATATATATATATATGCATATATATATATATATAGGGGCCTATATATATACCATTGACCAAAGGTACAATTCAACGCTAGATCCACATACCGTTTTGGCAGAAGAGGGTGGATTCCAAGAGTTTTACGACATCTTATGGCATCAAAGACCGTCGACGTCGATAGGACACATTATTACAGTTTTCACCTTATCATATAGGAAATGTGTAAAGCACAGGTTGAAGTGTCATTCACAGTTGCCGGTCCCTCCATCTGGAACTCTCTACCTGCTTGTGTTCGCAACTCTCTTAGCGAGACTGTCTTTCGCTCTAGAGTCTATAGACTCAAACTTACCTCTTCCAGTCTACCTATGGGTTTTAGTGGTGGCCGGCTTCAATTAGCCCTTCTGAATTTTGCAAGGAGGGCATTATCAAATTACAGTTGTATTGTATTTTTTGAAGTACTGCATGTCTCAGGCTCTCAGCGTCATCTGTTAGGTAGAGACGGAACCCGACGCAAATACTCTTCTCTCGCAAATGTCTTAGTGGCTTAGCATACAACCAGATGGACTTGGAGTTGACAGCGAAGGCACGACAGACGAGGATCCACAGCGCATCGTCCTCTACCTTTGTGTTCTTCTGGACGAACTTATAAAGATAGCAGACCATGTGAACCCCCTCTGTAGCTAATGCTTCTATCGACTGCGTTAGCTCAGACTTATAAGCCTTCGAATGTACCTTATACATACGGTTATCCTGTGTTCCGGTCGTATTCTGGCCAACCTGTTACATCTACTACAATTTGTGGGAAACACTGCTCTCGCTCGAGGTCCAATATAAACTCATATTCGATATCGTTCTCTTCGAACAAGCTGGAACAGTTGGAGCTGGATCAGAATACAGTGGGGGCTTTGTTTTCGTGTTTTAAGCCATCCGGGTCCATCAAATTGGCCTGTAGGCCCAAGACAACAATTCTATATTAGCGCATAATATGCATACATTTGAATGTAAGTAGAGTTAAAAGAAACCGACAAAGATCAGCAGTTTCTTAAGCAAACCTGATTGTTGACCATGCATGATATGACGAGTTAGCGACTTCGCTTTCTTAACCACAGCGTATGCGGGAATGGCTAGTCCTCTTTATTTAAGTTCATTTAGACATTTATATAAATATTCACCACTTTATGCTTGTAATCTAATATTCACGTGAAGGCGTTTAAGGTGGTATACACGTAGGAGCGGGCACTTGTGAGGCACGCCGATCAGTTTGAGATTTTCTGTCAACCATAATCTGAAATGGACGTTAATCTTCTCTTACCGATTGCTTCGCTGTTGGGCGAACGAAGACTGATGGAAAGCCTCGCTACACGATTCAATTCGTCGTCACTAAAGACATTCAGAAAGTCATTTGCTCTAATTCGATGAAATAAGTTTGGCACTTTCCAACCTCCAGGAAACGTTGCGATGAAATTCAATCTCGGTTCCAGATTAGGTGATAAGATTACGACTGACTCCAAAGAATTCAAAGTAATGAGTAATCAGAGATTAGACTTAATTTAATGTTTATCCTGTTTACGACAGCAGATAAACAACTGAATGTATCCGAAATCCACCGTCAGCATGTCTGCAATTCTCTTTCATTAAGTGATTAACTCGCGATCTCTCTGAAAAATAATTGATTCTTAGGATTAATCTGGTGCTTGAGATTTCTACAGATATAGTTTGGAATGAGTTTGTGTAGTAGCAATGTTCTCATTAAACGAAGAGCGGTTTTCGTTTAAATAGCCTCTGATGATTGACCAAGTAAGCCATTGTCCTCCCCCACCCCACGTATTTGAGCTGCGACACTGTCACTTGTGCCTGTGTCTTTGAGTTCCTTTCAGTTCCTGCCACGGCAGCTCAGGCGATGACTGATCGCATCCAAACGGCGATGTCAGACCTAATTCTTCGGAAAATATTGCAACGAATTAATCGTCGAGGCACTTTTCTAGTTCATTCGTCTACAACGCGCGGACCCCTAATCGATCAACGACATAGTAATTGCAGCGTGAATTAATTTCTATAAATTTACAAGGCGTTGTAGCTCCTTCGGGTCAATGAAGGACCCGTCCATCTGACGGGCCCTCCTCAATCATCAGTGGAAGGAGCCACTTTATCGCGTTCACGAGTTCTTTTCTAAATTCGAATTCTAAGGCTCGTCAGGGCTTTTGCGCCCTTTCAGACTCCTCTCCATTCAATTACGATATCGTTTGTTTCCGACAAACGTCGGTCGAAGATACGTTGAATGCAGACCTCTTTCTGACACTTATCAGATTAAATGCAACCTCCCTGAAGACAAATCCTCATGACGATGCATATTTTGTAATACGCGAATCGCCTCATATGCATGCTTGCCATTGCAATATTGACGAACTCGGCAAAAACTGATCAACTGGAGATGTCGAGGGAAAGACACCCCCTTCCATTCGACCGCTTTACATCAAACGAATTCGTTCGACAGTTTAGTTTTATTTCATTAGCAGCAGCAGCTAGACCTATCTATGTTTTAATGCCATCGATAATAACAGCATTTCAGTAACAGCTTGCAACTTTAAACAGTTCGACTTTGATTCAAAGGCTTGCTTATGTTCGCATTTATCTGGCTAATTCTCACTCCTTGCTAGTCTGATTGTAATTGTGATCGGAAACTTATATAGCGCCACTACATGTCAGTTCACTCTCTGCCAAATAGAGCAGTTTTTGGACGTTAATGATAGGTGCATGAAATATCCATAGTCATTAGATGCAGCGCATTTGTACAAATCATGTAAAATGGTTTTCAGTCTTGGTTTTTTTACTATTCGATATTCAACACGGTTGTATTTTGTTGCCGTCAACACTCAACTCTTAACATGATATTATACGGCGTTTTATTACATAAGTGGCCTAGACACATAGAACAGCCATAACAGCGATGCGTTTCATTGCATGTAGCTGATAATCATATAGCGCATATAATGACCTGCTAAGTATCATCATCACCATCAGTTCCACGACGCCAGTCGTTTGACGGCGATGGGTATAAATAAACAATCTCCATTGTGCTCGGTCATTTGTCAAGTCCATTGCCCCTTAGTGTTAGTCCAAGTGCTAAGTATAGGCCTATTCTACTTTAAGTATACTCTACTAATCTACGTATATTTTACTTTAAGTATATTCTACTTTAATTATATTCTACCTCAAGCATAGTCTACTTTAAGTATTTTCTACGTAAAGTATATTCTACTTTAAATAGGCCTATATTCTACTTTAAGTATATTCTACTTTAAGTATATTCTACTTTAAGTATGTGGTGGTTGTTATTGTAGCGTTTGTTTTTATGGCGATGGATCTGAAGTTGTTCGGAGTGTTTCTTGTGACGACGATTGTCTTCAGTCTATCGTCCGGACGCTCTGCCCTCTTTCCAGCCTCGTCTTCGTTTCATCGATTCCTGAAAGCGAAGAGACTCGTCGACGGTAGTTATCTGCTCATATTCATCCACTCATCTATTCATCTACTCATCTTAAGCAGCCTTCATTTCACCTCACTAATCAGACGCATAGTTGCATAATCGTCAATCCATCCTCGATACATGATGATGATGATGATGATGATGATGATGATGATGATGATGATGATGATGATGATGATGATGATGATGATGATGATGATGATGATGATGATGATGATGATGATGATGATGATGATGATGGTGATGATGATGAGTTATCTGCCTGAGGGTAGGTACATTGGCTTTATGCCACCCGGGGATGAGATGAGTGAAGTGGTTTCCCGTTGCCTTCCTCACAGATAATTGTGGATGAGCAACTTGTCGAAGGTTGCTACGCAGTGGCTTGAGGTAGATTCGAACCTGCGACCCTCTGGTTACAAGTCACAGTACATACCGATCACCACCGCGTCCCTCGATACATAAGGTTTACATAAACATCCATACATCTGATTTTCAAATACGGAACCACTAGCCACTTAATTCAGTCACCAACAAACAGCCTACCAACAGATGAAGCTTTCATAGACCTACTGTATGAATCGGCTTATAATTGGTAGAACGCATAAATGTGTCAAGAAGAAACGTTTCTTGTCGTAACTCTCGTACGTATAGAAAGTGTCATTGAGAACAGGTATGTTGTTGTAGCTTTTATCTTTGCAATGTTTAGAGCATCTATCGCTCCCACAATATGGTATTGTTGTCGTCTCCTTTGTTTATAACTCTCTCGGTACCCATGAATAAAAAATTAGGCCTAAGCAGTACACAGAATCTTGACAAAAATCCACCAACAATTCAGCCTCGATGCTAACAGAGGAAGAGGCCACTTGAGATTTTACGACCTAAGACTCCAATGAAAGGAGTTCGAATGCGAGCCACTGTCTTTATTTCTATAATCATTGTGAATGTTGTAAGTAGGGCTGTACCGAATATTCGCTTCGTATTCGCTTCGGGGCCGAATAGTGGGCCAAATAGCTATTCGGTATTCGGCCGAATAGTAGCGGTCTGACCGAATACGAATAGTGGTCACTGGTCACGTGAATGTGTTTCTGCATATGCGGCTGCTGTAGCGAGAGGAGTGAACGTTAAGTAAGTGACAATTTCTAAGTTTAGTTAAAGTAGTTCCATTCCTAGTTTACACACACTGGCAGAAGGATGTAAAAATTACATGTAGTTAACTGTTTACTTTTAGTTTAGATATTAAATTTATAGGACTGAAACGTTTGCTTACATTTGAAATTTTGAATGTTGTCGGTAGACCTATTTTGTACACTATTCGTATTCGTATTCGGCCGAATAGTTGGTCCAATTATTCGTATTCGGCCGAATAGTGATAATCACCTATTCGGTACAGCCCTAGTTGTAAGTAATATTATTACTGATAACATTAACATAATCTAATGACTTCTATAGCGCTTCAAGTGGGCTGTAGTCATATATATATATATAATCCTGATGGAGATGCTCCGTCGAATCCGATAGGGCAGAGAAACAGGAAGTCAGGTCGTAGTGGAGAATCCAGTTGGAACAGGCGAGTCCTAGCTTATATATGAGTGACAATAAAGATATGACAGTTGGCAAAGAACCGGGCAGGGACTTCTTAAAGCTTCGGACAAAAGAACAAGATATAGCGTCTATTAAGTGCCTATCTGTAGCGCCTATTAAGTGCCTATCTATAGCGCCTATTAAGTGCCTATCTATAGCGCCTATTAAGTGCCTATCTATAGCGCCTATTAAGTGCCTATCTATAGCGCCTATTAAGTGCCTCTCTAAGGCGGAAAATAATGTTTAAACTGATTTTAAAGGATATCATCGAAACATCGTAGAGATATCCTATAACTGAAAATAAAGTTGCGCGAAGTGGGGAGCGTTATTTAAGAGCCGAAGGAAATTGGTATTGATGTTGAGAGCTGTTGTTGTTGTTGGGGGACAGGTAACCCGTGTCCGGATGCCGAAAAGCCGTTCCCTTGTAAGTCGACTCCGACCTGCATTCCGATGGGCTACCTTTGCGACGATAGCGTCGACTGTGAAGACGGTTACGACGAGGATCCGGAGGTCTGCACTGCAGGTAACAACGCATTCTCAAACATAATGAAAAAGATTGAGTGAATTATTCGCGGTCTGCGTTATAACTAATTCAATCATGTCACCTAATCAAGTATGCATCGGCGCCGCGCTTTGCGTGTTATACAGGGGAAGCCGCGAAGGCGTACGGTAGTAGGCGTAGACACGACAGTCGCTCATGCGTCTTAGATTTCTCTGATTCCGAAGCGATTCCTAATTCTGTTTTGCAGGAACAATAATATTGTTGCAGTGCACCTGTGAATTATTATGCGTCCCACTCTGTGCATTTTGTGATTACATCTTGCATACCACGCCAGACACTGAAGGTTACTCGCTGGCTTCGTATAATTAAATCGCCATCTTACGGTTGCTTTTAGAATGATCTACTGCTATTATTGTGTTCAATCAAACTGAGACGAACTGTTGGTTACATGCTTACAAGATCTTGCATCGAATGACGACGGACTAATCCAAAAAGTTAGGCTACACGTAGCCTACATGGACTATCATTTTGTCCATAAAGAAAGATCAGGCATCGATCTGTTGGCAGCAGCTGGATTAGACCAAGGAGTACCTGAGAAATGTATTAAGTAATTGCTAAATGTCATAAGACACACAGAATAGCCATGGCAAAGAGGCATGTGGTCGGAGCTGTTAAGGAATTGAGAAAAAAAATTAACGTAGAAGTTACAGAAATGAGGTCGTTGATAAAGTATAGCTGTGTTCATGGATGGTAAACATGGACCAAAGAGAGATGAGAATATACTGGAGGCATTAAAAATTATTGTAAGATGTAGGCGTAGCATCAATTGACCTCGGCTGAGCTCCGACGCCATATGAATCGTCTTATTATTAATATTATCATTACAACAACAACAACAACAACAACAACAACTACTACTACTACTACTACTACTACTACTACTACTACTACGACTATTATTATTATTATTATTATTATTATTATTATTATTATTATTATTATTATTATTATTATCATTATTATTATTATTAAGGTGAGTCCTAGTATGGGCGGCGATCCCTGGGGTCGAGGGAACAAGACCCCCACCTTAACAGTGAGGGGGACACACCATGCAGTTGTCCCCACCACATTTTGAAGAAACACCAAAAAGATCATAAAATTGTTTTACCTCTTTTTAGAGCAGATCAGTTCAAAACTCTTTTTGACCAGATCAGTTCAAAACTCTTTTTGACCAGATCAGTTCAAAAGTGTCCCCCCACCTGTCAAACAAGATCGCCGCCACTGAGTCCTAGCTTTACATATGAATGACAACAAAGAACCGACAGTTAGCAAAGAACTGGGCTGCAGGGACTTCCAAAGCTTCGGACAAAAGAACAAGATATAATTTTATAGCGCCTATCAAGTGCCTGTCTAAGATGGAAAATAATGTTTAAATGTTTATTTTGCAACGAGGTAGCTAAAGGCGGCAGGGCGTCTATCCCCCCTCCTAAGTCATTGGAGCAACTTCGCATTTCTCCCCTCTTCTTCCCCCTCCCCTTCCTTCCCCCCTTAAAATGGTGGCACACATACTGACAGATCTCCCCCCCTATTTCTTGGATGGAGCATTTACTCCAAGGTTTCCATGGTGTAGACGCCCCTGTATAGGCCTATATGATCTCTCAGGTTCTTACAACAATGCCCGGAGACAATAAAATGAATGTCTGGAACGGTTTACAATGCATCATATTCGGGCTGAGTTATAACAATGACAAATTAAATTCTTTAGAAAGCCTACAAACTAATTAACAGGCGCCATTGTCTATCACAGGCCTACTGGGGCACGCAATCAGTCATAACGTTTGAAAATATTGACTGTATGTCCTATTATAATTGTTATGCTTGTTTGCATCAGGGTGAGAACTGTCGAGGGGTTGTGGTTCAACCCCCTAGTCTTTCTTAGGACCCCACAGTTAAGTCTTCATTGCACAACCCAGGGTTTGTTTCAAACCCCCTCAGTTGTGCTAGTGTGCATGTTTCACACTATTTGACTCTGAGTCTCTGACAAAAAAGGAAATTTCCATGGTGTTTCATGTATGGTAATGGTTGCTCTAGAATAAAAATGCACAATGGAAAATTCTCATACTGCTCTGTTTTATTGTGAGATTTTTGACCATGTAAATTGTATACTAATAATTTGGTATTATCATCACTTTAAGGAGTTTAAGCCTACCGTTGCATTTTTTAAATTTTTTTCTGTTTGCAAAATACGGATAAAATATTCTATTCCACACGGATCAAACTCATCAAGTCTAACCCACCCAGTCTTATTTCTACAATTCTCACAGTGGTTTGCATTATTTCTTACATTGTAAGTTCTCATACGAATCGAAATCTATAATCTAACGTCTTGTCCGGGGCCTGTATAGCATAGCCATAAATATCATAGGTCAAATGAACTTGAAAGATTGCAAACATACGCTATAGAGAAACCTATCCAATGATATTTTCCAGCTCACCGACCACCAGTCGAAGACATCCTGAACTTTCTGGAATCTACAAAGAGCTGGATCATGGATAAACTCTTCAGCGGTCAAGACATTTCACAAGTCGCCCATGGATTGGTCGGTAAGGACGTCCGTCTGTATAGGTTACGCAATAGCAGACGTATATTTAAACCATAATCGCATCTTCAGAGCTGCTAAAGTGTAACGAAGTAACAAGTAGCGCCTAACTGGAACGTCTACAACATTGTGGTTTGTTCATCCTTCCGTCTAGTCCTAGTTCCAGGTTTTTCGTTTTATTTCCTGTTCGTTACTTCCGTGTTCATTCTTGTTTTCTTTCGTTCGTGTTTTTATTCGTTCATTCATTCCTTGCCGACTATTGTTTTTGGTCCATTCATTAGTTCGTCCATTCAATCATTCGTTCTTTCGATTACGATTTCGATGTTTCATTCAGTTCTGCCTATGGATGGCAGACGGCAAGAAGAAACAAAAGTCACGGTAGGAGTTTGTAAAAATGGGCGAAAATCACGATAAATTCACGTCATGAAATCACGCTTTTATTTACTAATATCCGACCAAACAATAACACAAAATAACGAAGAAACGACGCTTTCGCTATGTGTAACGGATTAATGCCACAAAATGTCAGTGTAAACGTCCTGCATCAAAGACAATGTCATCGCTTGACTCTATTAGGCCTATTATTAATTGCTTTATTTTAATTTATTGTAATTTGTTACGTTGCGAAACATATCCGTTCGGAACGTCGTGTTGCATTAATTTTAAAAAAAATTCTAAAAATCACAATTCACGACTTTGGGGAAATTTATGGTATTCACGCCAAATACCTAAAATCACGGAATTCGCGGCTTCCGTAACTTCATGAATTTATACTATCCCTAGTTCTGCCTGTCCTTCGATCAATTTCATCCGTGAAATCGAGTATTTAGCTGGATATGGTGCCAAATATTTCAACAAACCTTAACGAAACTGTCGTCAAAATTCAACATGATAAGCTGCATGCTAGCTGCCCAACCAGACAGACAAATAATGAATCCAGGAAGAATACACAATGACATGTTCTGTGATGCACTGGGCCCGCGTTTCAGTGATTTGACAGCAGCTGTTTAAAGCTATCGATCCAAGGAACTCACCTTTCGTTGACTTGAAACTGTGTCATAGTGTTTGGATGCAATGACCCATTGGCAGGGAGGGGCACGCAAAAGTTACGGTGCCTCAATAATTCAGAAAATGCCCATCTACCTTCTACCCAACTCATGAACTCTTCGACGTTATCGTACTACTACTCTTCTTCTTCTTCTTCTTCTTCTTCTTCTTCTTCTTCTTCTTCTTCTTCTTCTTCTTCTTCTTCTTCTTCTTCTTCTCCTCCTCCTCCTCTTCTTCCTCCTCCTCCGCCTACTCCTCTTCGTCATCCTCCACCTCCTCCTCTCCCTATAGACTCTTCCTTATGCTAAACTACCACCAATACGATCACCAGCGCTTTTGTGAGGTACTCGGAGAACGCAATAGGCTATTAAGTGTTTTGATACACATACGCAAATGCATATGTGATTATAATGCATATGTTACTGTCAACAGCATGTTTGTTGTTGTGTGGCTATTGTAGTCAGTGCAACAGTCGAGGATTATCGCAAACGACTCGGCCTCGCCGAAGAAGACATGGGCAACCTTCGAAGTGCTCTGAAGGCAGTCAGCGACGGCGATGAGGGGGCCATGACCGCCCTTGGCATGCCCCCGTCCGCCTGGAATGAAATCTGTTTCATGTTCGGAAAACTCATTAAGAGCGGATTCGCCGCTTGAGGCGCCACCATCGACCGTTGCTTCCTCTCGTAGCATATCAGCACCGCTAGAGGGCAGCGCCGATTTCGAATGCGCAATTTCAGTGAAGCTTTAAAACGGAAGGCGAAACGTTAACAACATTCTAGTACATAGTTATTTGTTTAACGTGTTTTAATGATTATTACTTGAACATTACACTAGCCCGATTAGAAATGAAACTTTCGTTGAGTAAAGCTAACACATCTATATGACTTAATAAGACCAGCTTCTTGCTTTAGTTCTAGATAGGCATGTTTTGCGATTGCGTTAGATGCGTACAAACAGTGAAAGTTTAATTATGAAATCTTATTCCTATAACTTCTTTTTTCGTTTTTACTGAGTCAGCGTCGTCATCTTTAGTCATCAGAAACATTTCCGCCATCATCATCAATCTTAAACATATCATACCTTGACATAGAATAAAACAAAATAACATATCATAGCATAACACGAAGTGGCATGACATAAGTAACCACACCATGGTATGCCATGCCATACAACACCACACCATAGCATACCATACCATAGCGTACCATACCATACCACATTACACCATAGCATACCATACCATACCACATTATACCATAGCATACCGTAGCATACCATACCACATTATACCAAAGCATACCATAGCAAACCATACCATACCATAGCGTACCATACCATACCACATTATACCATAGCATACCATAGCAAACCATACCATACCATAGCGTACCATACCATACCACATTATACCATAGCATACCATACCATACCACATCATACCATAGCATACCATAGCAAACCATACCATACCATAGCATAGCATAGCATACCATACCACATTATACCAAAGCATACCATAGCAAACCATACCATAGCGTACCATCAGTGGCGTACGGAGCTTAAATGCCGCCCGGGGCGAGGGCCCAAAATGCTGCCCGTTGCCACTTAATTTTCTATATATGCTATTTTCTCTAAGATACTGCATGACGATAGTCATGGGCGACGATCCGGGGAGGGCGAGGGAACAAGACCCCACCTTCAACAGTGGGGGGACGCACCATAGAGTTGTCCCCCAAATTTGGAAGAAACACCAAAAAAGGTCAACACATTTTGCAAAAATTTAATTGCCGCTTTTTTGACCAGATCAGTTCAAAAGTGTCCCGTGTCTCCCCCCACCCCCACCTGTCAAACAAGATCGCCGCCAGTAACGATCGTATTACACATACAATTTATTTTATACAGTTTAGAGCTTTTCTGGACTTTTCACTGTATTTTAATAATCCGTTTTAGCTATACATTTAAACTTAATGAAATCTGTTTTATTAGATAATTTACATTTTATTGCATGACTTAAGACTGTCGCTGACTCGCTGTGATGGTCCATAGAGTAGTGGTAGGCCTAACATCACTGGCGTGAAGAGCAAGCGGTACCATACCATACCACATTACACCATAGCATACCATACCACATTATACCATAGCATACCATAGCATACCATACCATACCATAGCGTACCATACCATACCACATTATACCATAGAATACCATACCATACCACATCATACCATAGCATAGCATAGCATACCATATTATACCAAAGCATATGCCATGCCATACATGGTATGCCATGCCATACAATACCACACCATAGCATACCATACCATACCACATTATACCAAAGCATACCATAGCAAACCATACAATACCAGAGCGTACCATGCCATACCGTACCATACCATATCATATAATTAAACAACACGATATGAAATAGTGAGATTCAGCGCTCACTGAGAATTGTTGATGAATCAACAAAAGATGATTTTGAAGACTGCAACGTCTGCTTTCTAAACGCCAATGTCTCCTTTCGTCGTCGTCTTAAAAGCTTCTGCTGTGTCCGCGAAGATAACAGACGTAGGCCTAAGCGTCATCGTCAAAGACATTTATACAAGTCAACCAAGTCAAGTGACAAGTTAACATAAGTCACCAAGTTTTTTCACAAAAAATTTACTCTAATTTACTCCGCTTGCCTCTTAAATAATTTGTCCATTATCATAATCATCTTTATGTATAAAAGCAGAGTGAATTGTCGGGATGTGTGCAATGAAGACTTAACTGTGGGGTCCTAAGAAAGACTAGGGGGTTGAATTCTCCCAACCCTCGACAATTCTTACCCTGCATGTCCCAGTCTGAAAAGTGGGAATACAGGTACCCATCGTACCCCCACAAATTACGCCTATGGCTTAGGTTGCAGCATTTCAGAAAGGAGGAGACTGGAAGCCAATTACCCCGATCAGTTAAATCACTTCAATGCTAGCTGAGGTCAGCGCCTGCAGGACCCGGTGTATCATGGGCCTATGTGCTTAATCGTGTAGTAATGAAAGTAGCATGCCTAGCAGTGTCTGTTTAATGGTGCTGTACATTAATTACGAGCGACAGCAGGGCCTATACAGAGGTTACCAACTAGAATTTCAGACGCAAGTCCCCAACAATGTAAGATGCGACTGTTAGCAGTATAACTTCCGTCGATACAAACTCAAGACAAATTTCAAACACGGTATGGCCTATAGGAAAGGGCTGTAGTTAACCTGGTTTAATTGCCTAAGCAAATTTCAAACAGGGTACGGCCTATAGGAAAGGGCTACAATCAGTGCTTTTTCAGCCGGAACGCGGAGGAACGGCATTCCGGCACCTTTTTTCAGCTACTAAAATTTTTTTATTTATTTTAATGATAACAAAAATTATTTAGTTATTTTAATTTAATTTCAGTGTTGTGAACTGTTTTCAGTGTTAATTGAGACCCCTTCCAACCCCAATCCAGTTTTCTCGGGCTTAGCCCTCGATTTTAGCCATTCCATAAGTTTCAGTTCCGGAACCTATTGTTCAGTTCCGGAACCTTTTTTTCTCGAAAAAAGCACTGGCTATAGCCTAATAAACCTGGTTTAATTGCCTAAGCAAATTTCAAACAGGGTACGGCCTATAGGAAAGGGCTATAATTAACCTGGTTTAATTGCCTAAGCTTTGCGTACATAGTTACTGAATTTCATTAACCTGATGACGGGTATGGAGGGGGATAGAGTTATGGTAACACTCATGGCCAGGAGAGCATTAGATCGCGGTTCGATACCCCTAACCCCCCTCTAGGACGGCGCCTTGCATGACTGCCAAACCGTGTGTTTAATTAAGATTTGATCGTACTGTCATGTTTCAATATAATCTTACTGCGCAACTGTCAGTTTGAATTAATAAAGATTATTATTATTATTATTATTATTATTATTATTATTATTATTACTAGCTGTAACCCGTGAAAAATCACGGTATATAAAAAACAATTATTATTGCAGTGATAACAATAACGTCATATTATAGGCCTATAGCCGTCGTCAAGACAACCGTCGCCAAGGCGGCAGTATAGTGACGTCACAATAGTGTTTGTTACGGGACGGACAGACAGACAGACAGACAGACAGACGTACAACGGTTATTATGTAAGTTAATTATTATTACTAGTGTATTTGCCCGTCATATTATGACGTCATATTATAGGCCTATATGTATCGTTGGTTATCGCCGTCGTCAAGACAAACGGTTTGTGTTTCACAATAGAACAGAACCCGTTTGTGACGTAGCGTCCCCCGACAGACGGACACTATATGGATATTATATGTATAGATTATTATTATTATTATTATGAATGTCGTGGCTGAACGAGCGTCAACGGCGCAGTTACCCTGAAAATCGACCTAATACCAGAAAATTATTAGACACAAGATGCACGTGATCAGCATCGGTTCCGTGATTGGATAATGATTAATGACGTCATTTTCTTAAACAAAAGATAGTGATGACGTAATAGCCTTTTCCATGGCAACGTTATGGGCTTCACCGTAGACGCGCGAATATTTGCAGATCTTAAATGTTCATTCTAAAAGGTATATTTTAGTTTTCTTTTCGGTGTAAGCTTCTTTTTTTGCAGAAATGCCACGTCTGATGTTCAGTAATAAGAAGATCCACAAGGTGCTCGATATTACAAGGTATTAAAATCTTTTTTTCAAAATATTCGAAGGAATGAGCTCGCAGGACGCGTGAGGAAGAATGACGACATGTAGTTGTATTGTTAGAGTTGGTTTAACTTTTGTTTAATTCGATGTTAATAACAGATCTTTTAGGCCCTACCACCCAGATATTAAATTAATAAAGAATTGAAATCTTATACAGAATTTTGTATAAACTATTCGCCTATAGAAATTGAGCAATACAAAGACAAAATAGTACACCAAGACAAGACAAAACAGTTAGCATTTATGCATACTTAGGCCTACATGAATACATCACCGATTATAACCGTAGCACCATGCTGTTATCGTAATCTCGAAATTTCTACAGTGCCCAGAAAAGCTAAGTCGTTTGATGTTGTTGAAATTATATTTATTTAATACAATGCTGAAAGTGGACTGAAACCAACGTCGTGTCGTTAATTATTTATACCTACAATGGTGTTTTCCCACAGCATTTGTATATTAATAATATATTACCTGTGCTAACGCAGAATTGTAGAATGTCAAGTATGTTGGTGACTTCATGGGTTCTAGGTGGAGACAACAGCTGGATCCACTCCCTCTTCGATTCCTGCACCACAAGTGAACCAAAGCCAGAGGACAGTTGCCTGTCCTGGGTGGCTGCGTCTGTTGACCTCAGTGTTTTTTGTATTTGTATTTAGATTTTTTGTTTTGGTATATGTGTTTAGTTTTTTGTATGTGTGTTTGTATTTAGTTTTTTTGTATCTGCATTTAGTTTTTTTTGTATTTGTAGTTTTTTCGTATCTGTATTTAGTTTTTTGTATTTGTATTTGTATTTAGTTTTTTGTATTTGTACTTAGTTTTTTCTATTTGCATTTAGTTTCTTTGTATTTTGTATTTTCTTTGTTTGTAATTGACCTGCTGGGCCTCTGGCGTGGCCTAAAATCCCGTTAGTCTGCATTTTTTAAATTTTGTCTTGTTTGTTTTGTTATTTATTTTGTTGTTTATTTTGTCGTTTTTGTTTTTGTTTTGTTGTTTACTTTGTTGTTTATTTTTGTCGTTTGTCCCTTGTTTTGTTGTTTATCTTGTCATGTGTTGTGTGTTTTGCTGTTTATTCTGCTGTTTACTTTATCGTGTGTTGTTTGTTTTGTTGTTTATTTTGTCCTGTGTTATTTTGTTGTTTATTTTGTCGTGCATTGTTTTGTTGTTTATTTTGTCGTATTGTTGTTTATTTTGTTGTTTATCTTGTCGTTGCCTGGAATGCGCCGAGGGATTAGAAGGAGGGTGATAGAAGACTAGAATAGAATGAAAAGTGGTGGTGGATTGGAATGGAGACAACTAGGGCAGCAACAGTCCGATAGAAATGCTACATAGAAACGACAAAGATCGCCCGAAGGTTAAATTCTACATGCAGAATATCGGTTAGTTTTAATTTATGCAAGAGCTTATATCAGATTCGATTAGCCTAATTATTATAATTCTAGTCTAGTAGGCCTACAATGATATAGACTTTGAGAATATGAAATAATCTCTCTTTCTCTGTCTCTCTCTCTCTCTCTCTGTCTCTCTGTCTGTCTGTCAAACTTCCTCTGATTATCAAGTATTGACTTCTAGAACGCTAATCTAATAATCATTATTAATTCATTCATTCTCTGTTTCCATGTCTATCTCTCTCTGTCTATATCTGTCTGTCTGTCTGTCTGTCTGTCTGTCTGTCTGTCTGTCTGTGTATATAATATACATGTAAGGCTAAGACACGTGTAACCGTGGTCACTGATTCATTTAGTAGGACTATACGAGACAGTCTTTCGGTTGGTCGGCAGTCCGGTTAGTACGCCTACAGTTCGGTAGAGAAGTGAGGAGAGAGGCAGAAACGTAGGAACAGAGGCACATGTTTTGCCAAACTGTAGCGAAGATGTTCTGCACATAATAGATTAGTTTGCAACATTCCAAAGAGGAATGTGTCATTCGACTAACTTGTAAACCTTTTTACAGTGTTCTTCAGCGAAACGAAGATGATGAAGATATGTGCCTCCAACAAACCGAGATGTGAATGGATCGTTGCTGCCGACTTCGTTTTCTCAGTATCGGCATATATGGAAGTTGTTTGAACTTGTTTTGTCCAAACAATGGGACAGTTTTATTCGACCTGTTTGGCCTAAAGATACAACATGATGAGCAAACGGAAACAAATAATATTCTGTTGATAATAAATTCTTGAACTAGATGACTTTTGAGATATATTTTGTGGATGATCCTTAACTCATACAGTTGGTGATATGTTAAGCAAGGCTCAAGTCCTGCGGAATGATGGATAAAGAGAAAATGTTAATGTTTTGTCGTTGTTTTCATAGAGCTTGCGTACAAGGCTACAAGCCAAAAGCGCTGAGTTTTTGCTTCATTTTCTACCTGATATAAAATAGACTGAAAGCTGTGGATAAGAGCGATCCAGACTGGGATTTGTTGGGGGGTTCAACCCCCTAGTCTGTCTTAGGACCCCGACAGTTAAGTCTTGATTGCACACCCCAGGGGGTCGTTTCCAACCCATCAGTTGTTCTAGTGTGATTTGGCATTATTCGACTCCGAGTCTCTAACCCTAACCCTGGCTGAAGGAGTAGGGCGAATTTTACTATTGGTATATAGACTATATATATATATGGGCCGAAGGTATGAGACATAAATATTCGTATAGAGGCGCCACGTCAATCGAGGTATCCTATTATTCGCTAGGGGCTCTACGTGATTGGTATAGGAGTGCTTGGTTACAGTAGAACTGAGCCGTCTGGGAGCTAACTCCGAGAGATGGCCATGGTCCGTGGGTTTCAAGTGTTAGCGAATTAATTTTCTTAGCCTCGGCATTTAAAGTCGTACAGGTATAAAGTGTCAACGATTCTTGATTCCTCATTTGCAAGACGAGTATCGCTTCTACGGCTTAGGCTATAACATCACCAAGAGCCACGACAGTGACCATATCAGAGGTGCATAGATTTCTTAGTTTGGCCGAGGACTGAACCTTGCGGCAAGCCATAGCAACGATCGCCCTTGCAAGACCAACTGATCCGGGGACCGTGAAAGACGTCTTGCGTCCATTGATGCCAGAAGAAACAGGCATGAAGTTAAAGAATTTTCCTGTTATTGAATCGGAAGAACGGCTGAATAGTATATTCGTTCATTCACTTGAAGAAACTTATGTGAAGCCGACGCTATTCATGCCACTGCGCACACAACCAGCTGACCAGTCGATGCCGAAATTCTAGAGCAAATACGTAGACGGAGCGAACGTCAGAAACATGTAGAACGAGAGAGACTAAGAGACAGAGAAAAAGATACACGTCGTATGAGAGAAAAAAGAACCTTCAGGATAAAGGTCAGAGGGAGACTGCGATACACACAGATTCGCGAACAGATAGACGGACAGTAGCATAATTATTATGACAATCTAAGACGCAGAAAGAGATATAGGATGACACACGGCCATTTAGATTTAGCTTTACCCCATTAAACGATCTTTTTACAGATTACTGTAAAACTTTCTTTCCTATGTCTGGTTAGTCTCATCTTGAAATCGGAAACCTGCGGAGAAAGCACTCTGTTTTCTCGTATGCATCAAGTGTAGGCCCTAGGGGGGGGGGATAAATAAACACATAAATTACAATAATATTGTCACCGCCGTCACTTTACCGTATACCACCGCCGTCACACATGCAGTCGAGTTTCTCATTTTTTAACCGGTGGAATAAAAGTCGTTCTTCACTACTTAACATCGTAATCATAGTTACACTTGACATGCGATGATGCACGATAAGCCGTATTCCAAGGAGGTCTACATTGGAGTCGACATCAGTGGCCCTGCATGGCAACCGTTCGACTAGATTCAATTGTTATTTGCAACACTTCATCGTGAATAAATAAGCATTCACAAGAGGCCGCACTGCTCCTTATGTTTGACTGCCATATATATAAACACTTTAGCCAGACAATATAGTGTCTGTTCCAATAAGAGATGTGAAGAACACGCAGGAGACCTGAGGCCAGGTATCGTTTCGGCAGAATGATAACGGTTCTCTTGGAATCCACCTTAGTGTATAGTTGAATGGAAAGGCTTCAGCAGGTTTTGCTTTCGTTGAAGCTCGTGGACCCGACTTGAAACAGTGCTCAAGAGAAAATTATTGGAGATTTTGGAGACAGAAGCAGAGTAGCAGTTGACCGGAGAGACCTTGCTTCACAGGATGGCTACTGTGTTTCCATTTTTATTCAATGGCCGCCATACTATATTTTCATCATCGAACACAGTACAACTGCAGAAGGTACAGAGGGATCTCCCCAATTTGCAGCAGAAAAGGTCAGACATTCATTTGGACTACCTGATCAATAAACGCAATCCTGAGACACCCACTACATGTCTGTCGCACGCATAACAGAAGCAGCAGCAGCAGCAGCAGCAGCTGCTGTTGCGTCGGGATTTGCCAACGGATGAGACGCCAGAGCAGCGACCAATTCTATTGATTGATGGCGCTCTGCAGCCGTCGGCTGCAGATCCATCGACATTGTGCCATCGAAACAAACAAGAGCGTCTTCTTGTTATTAGAAAATAGGCGACAGGACAGCACTGCCTCCCTCGCCACGTAGCCATATTTAATTCTTGTCCTGCCCTTCTCACTCCTTTTCGCCTCATTCAGAAGTCGTCCTCGTCATAAATTGTCTCATTCTTTTCTCCGTGCTTGTCCTTCCTCTCATTCTCCTCATCCTGTCCAGTTCCTTATGCAACATCGTATTCCAAGTCTTCTCCTTTTTCTTTGAATACGTATTAATTTCTTCTTCTCCTTCTTCCTTATATGTAATGATTTCTTCTTCCTTTTCTTCTCGTCGTTCTCTCCATCTTCTTCCTTACTGTTATTTATTCCATACCCACGCGTTCCTCATCCTCCTTTTCCTTCTCAACTTCTTCTTCTTTCTTCTCCTTCTCAATTTCTTCCTCCCTCCTCTTCCTACTTAGCCATAATTGGATTCCGATGGCGACTTGAGATTGAATGCCTACGTGTCAATGAACCCTCAGCTCCATATCGCCGGCAGTAAGCACACTCAAGCACCACTATCCAACCCACTCACTCACCTACCCATTGTCACCACCCGTACCCAGCTGCGCCACCTCCACCCACCAATACACTCCAACCCACCCCCAAATTGCGACGAACTGAGTCGGTGTGCTGAGTAGCGCATTGCATTAACTTCTCTAATGCATTCCGGCGGTGTCTCCTTGCTATTGATCAGGAGAATGATTGATCGAATTCAATGATCGATTATTCATACAGCTACCTCTACTCCTCTTCCGCCATCACAGGCTATCAATCACACTAATGAATAAAGCGCAATAGACGAAAGAATTGTTCTACGACCGTTCTAATGCGTGACCCATGACACGAGGTCACGACAGGGTTAACAGATCGTTCAAAGGAATTGTTGAGGGTTGGGTATAGAGGACGCAATCACGGATGGGGCTTTTGTGACGAGGCTTTGGCGTGTCGTTGCTCTTCTGTTCAGACGGATATAAGCGGTTTTTAAAGAGGATCATTGCAACACACACCAACCTGTGTCTGTGCTTACCCAGCGGCGTTTTTCTCTGTTGCTTGATGAAGAAGAGGAAGAAGAGGAAGAAGAAGAGCAGTCCCTTAACCTAACCCTGAGGCAGCCATGGTTATGAAGTCTTAGCGATTTCATTTTCTTAGCCTCGGCATATGAGGACGGGTGGCCAGTCCCACTGGCGGCGATCTTGTTTGACAGGTGGGGGGACAGTTTTGAACTGATCTGGTCAAAAAGAGGTCAAAATATTTTTCGCGCGTGAAAATTGGTTGACCTTTTTTGCTGTTTCTTCCAAATGGGGGAGGGGGTAAATGCATGGTGTATCCCCCACTCTCAAGGGTGGAGGTATTGTCCCCCTCGACCCCCGGGATCGCCGCCCATGGCCAGTCCTCTCCCTCGCTGTCTCATCGTCCCATCGACAGTGTACAGTCAGTGTACTCATTATAGCTGAGTTGCATGAACACCACGGTATACCACGTGTTGAGGACTTCATCTGCTGACGTGTCATTACTCATCTTCAATGCAACGCCGCAGAGGAATTCTGAAGATGATGTCATCTGTTTAATATGGATAGAAATCCGTGTCTGCGAATGAAGTCGTTTGTAACTTCGAATATTTTAAGCAACCCTTGCTTACTTACTGATGAACTTTCTGCTAACGAACTGTAGCAACATTTATAATACGACTAGCCTATAGCTTAGATAGCGCCTCTGATTATATATGTTCTCTTGAAGAGGCGCTATTCAATTCACGGTTAGAATTAATAATTCATTGTTTTCAGATCACTGTGTAGCATTCAGTGCACAGCTCGTCTCTCGGTTCGTCCAGATGTTCCAACCACAAGCAGGGAGGGCACCAGTAACCGCAGAAACAGAAGCAACAACTCACAGATGACGATTGAATCAGAGCACGTTGCGGTCACTGGTGTGGTCTGGCCTACATACATATATACACATATGTGGCCTATATTCATACATATATTGTGTACATATATACATATGTACATGCACGCATACATACATACATACATACATACATACATATAGGCATAATTACATACATACATACTTACATAACTGCGTTTACATTCATCAATACATACATTAAAACATACTTACATTACATATATACATACATGCATGCATAAATACATACATATATGCATGCATAAATACCAACATACATGTATAAATACATACATACGTAAATACATACAAACAAACATACATGCATATATATACTTAAATACATGCATACATACATACTTATATACGCAGACTACATAATTACGCACGCAGGTATAGACCTATAGGCAGACGAATATTGAGTGACTGCAGCCATGGAAAGGAGGCGTCTGCTGGGCATGTGAGAGGCGTACGCCTACTATCTAAACAAAGATGGTCTACGCACACTTTCCTATTTATTGTTGACCTTCGGCTATTCTTGGCATCAAAAGATACGAATTGCCTGCCATACTGGATCAAGGTAGTCTAAGAATAGACAGAAAGATGAGCAAACGATTAAGAGAACAGATGAGAGAGACAGATTGTCAGAGGAGTGGATGATGGAAGAAAGGAAATAAGGAAGGAACGAAGGAAGGAACGAAGGAAGGAAGGAACGAACGAAGAAAGGAAGGAAGCGGGTAGAAACTGAGGGAGGGAACAGCAGTGAAAAGGTAATCTTTCGAATGTCGCTTATCTTCGTTCTCGATAAATGTAAGAAAGAAACCGTTTATCGCTACTTTCCGGCGATGCTTTCCGAAACAAATCAAGAGCTCGCCGACATTTAGGCCTAGAGTGAAATTCAAGATTACAAAAAAATTACTAATTGATTACTACAGGAAGCAGAGAAGAATGGAGACAATTGAGAACAGAATAAAAGTTGATAAATATCAATTACAGAGGTCTAGAATAAAACAATTTGTTCCTCTTCGTCAGATGTCAGTCTTGCATTAATGTTATCGTGTTGGCGTTTCAGCCACATTGGTCTTAAGGGTCGTCCATTAATTATGTCAAAAAATTTTAGACAGTTTCTGACCCGTCCCCTTTGTCAACAAGTGTCAAACATTCAAGGACCCCTAATGAAATTATGTCAAAAATGTAACCCCCCTCCGTAAAAAGTAATTTATAAGCCTGCACAATTTCTTGCCCTTTGATATTAACAATCGAAAGAAAAATATCTTTCCATTGAAAAGAAACTCGAAATATTGCATTTTATAAAAGAACCCAGGATACGCACATTCAAGAGATTATGCAGCGCAGTTTCTCATTAAATTTTAATCTGGGAACAAAAAAAATAATTTAATACGTAGAAAATATCGCGTTTGATTAAATTTACCCAAAAAATAGAAACAGATCACCCATAAAGACTATTCGAATCTATGGTTGCTTTTTGGTTAAATTATTCTTGGCGTGTTTGTCTTGAACACCCCTCACCCTTGCCAAGAATTGTCAAACTTTTTAAACCCCCTCCCTCTCCCGTTTTGTTGACATAATTAATGGACGACCCCAAACATGAATCTTGAAATATCTATCGCTTGAAAATGACGTACCTTGCTGCCTTAACTGGTTGAGAATAAAGTATCGCTGGTTATTAAAATAAGAATGTAGTCAACATGGTTTGAAAATGAAAGGTTAGATTGTAGACTGATTCGAAGCAGCTTGACACTATCCATGCAGCTGCTCAATCCCGCTGCGCCAGGTGACCATTCGCCGGAACCCACACTCTCTGTCTCTGTTCCTTTTACTTTTTTGTATTATTTTAAAATTTATTTGTTTCTTACTTTCTCTCTGAGGCTTCTTGTCTCCTTCAATCGTATACGCTGTTGTTTAACACGGATAGGAAGTTTGACTACTCTCACTTAGTGGGATTTGCTGGCTATGTTTAAAGTTCTTTCGTTTCCTCGCTCGGATATCTTTCGAATACAGAGGTTCCTATAATTGTCAATTTTAACAAGAGCCCAGCGGTGGTGAAGGATCTCGCCCGATCAATTCATTGAAAAATGAGCAGGGTCGAGGCCATTATACGGTCGCTATAGAAAATCGCGAACATTTACATTTACGTTTATCTTCATAGAATATAGGATTTATCGGATAATCTGTCGATAGGCAGATCGAAGCATAAGAACTCATACATCAACCGGCATCTTCGTCTTTGCTAATAGGTTTCTTCTGATATTCCATCAGTTGTATCTGCTTAGCTTAGAATCCGATCAGCAATGTGTTAATTAAATCTTTGTTGCGCCATGACTAGTGATTTTACATTAAGTTAATTCAAAGACCGAAATATGTTGGCGAAAATGAGATAAATCAAAGCTGCAATCCGGAGGCAAGCCATGGAGCAGACTTTATGTAGCGCCAGCGAATGACTTGTTTCCCATCCTCATCACCCGTTAAGAAAAATGTTTCCCATGCGTAATTCGTAACCAAGGCCAACAGTGCGCTGCTCATGATTACAGGTCCTGGTACCATCATCATCAAGCGCCGAAGAGTCGCAGTAGTAGCAGAAGCAGCGTCTGTCTGTCTGTCTGTCTGAAAGACAAGCACACATACAGACAGACAGAGCGACACAGAGGCAAACAGATAGACAGAACAGCATAGAGGCAGAGGGAGAGACAGAGCGACACAGAGGCAGGCAGACAGACAGACAGACAAACAGAGCGACATTGACGCAGACAGATACACAGAGCGACACAGAAGCAGACAGACAGAGCGATACAGAGGCAGAAAGATAGACAGAGCGACACAGATTCAGATAGATAGACAGAGCGACATAGAGACAGACAAATAGAGCGACATAGAGGCAGAAAGATAGACAGAGCGACACAGATTCAGATAGATAGACAGAGCGACATAGAGACAGACAAATAGAGCGAAATAGAGGCAGACAGATAGACAGAGCGACACAGATTCAGATAGATAGACAGAGCGACACAGAGGCAGACAGATAGGCAGACCCACAGAAAGGCAGACAGATAGACAGAGCGACACAGAGACACA
Source organism: Allolobophora icterica (assembly GCA_963556255.1). Lineage (NCBI taxonomy): Eukaryota > Metazoa > Annelida > Clitellata > Crassiclitellata > Lumbricidae > Allolobophora > Allolobophora icterica. Next base: position 62,988,569 of record OY744602.1, on the reverse strand, counting down.
TAGACAGACAGCGACTGGGTGACCTCATCTTTCGGGCGCCGACACGCGCCTCTGCACTTCCCATCAGGCGCTGAAACCGTCCGATGGAAGATTGATGGCGAAACAAATACGAAGAAGACGAGGTCGTTCATATCGTCAGAGCAGAACCGTTTGACGTCATATCCGGTCGAGGAAAAGCCGAAATAGCTACAGAAACCGCTGTTCTTATAACCGTTCATCATCGCATTAACAACAACAGCAGCAGCCTCAGTAGTAACATCAGCATCAGCATCAGCAACTGGGTCGCGAGATGCCTGGATGTCTTCGTGGGCCGCATGCACTCGACGTGCAGAAAGCAAATCTATGGCCTCTATCTTCGCCATCATACGATAGCCACGCCTTGTATTGTATACAGACGCACGTTTATGGGGCGGGGTTCTCATGATGCGCTATAGAAACACTGTACTGCATAGGCTAAATACGAAGGCAAGTCGAGTCAAGTCTTGATTGACCGGCGATGAGAGAGACAAACAGACAGACAGAGACAGAGACAGACAGACAGAGACAGACAGAGAGAAAGACAGAGAGAGACGGAGAGAGAGAGAGAGAGAGAGAGAGAGAGAGAGAGAGAGAGAGAGAGAGAGAGAGAGAGAGAGAGAGGGGGGAGTTGGTCGAATATAATATCACACCTGAGATCGGAGTGAGTCATACAGAACCTGGAATAAGAGCAGACGAACCCATAGCAGTTCAGGGTATCAGATGATGGTTGCCCTGGCCTCACCTGATCAGATGAGTCAGCTTCTTATACTCAGTGTACCTACTGAGCTCAAGATAAGAGCACGAACCCCACTCAGGATGTGCCATAGGTGCTGATGCACTGAAAGCCTTGAAAGCTCAAACAAGCATCTATATATATTAATACACACTGTTGTATTTGGATACAACCCATTTCATATGCATATAGTTGTATATTACCGGCATAGGCGGGCGTGAGTCTGTATATGACCTGAACGGGCCTACGATTGCAAGACGCACCTGATCCAGGTTCCCATGTAAATCATGCCTGGAGTGATGCAGACTGCGTACTCTCATTTAATGTTTTAGCACTTATCCCTGTTCACCGGTTTCTGTTTATTTATCCTGGCTTGTATCATTTCAAGGGTCTAGCAAAGAGCGCCAATCAGCATATGGAGGAAAACAGTCAAGGAAGAGTTTATAAATAGTTAAGATCTGGATCTCCGACTTTGAAGAGCGAATTTTTCCAGAAGAGACTTTCAGATTCTATGGAGCCAGCAACAGAAAAGACTCATCTGCCGAGAGCCGTATACACTTGTCTACAGAATAGTCAGATTAATACAATGAGAAGACCTGGTCGAACACAGAGACGTCTTGAGAGTCAGCATATAGACTTAAGAAAGTAAGGCTTGCTAAATGCAGAGTATTGTACACGATTAACCCATGCATGGTCATTGGTCTTTAAAGTTATTCGCTCTTCTCTAGGCAGCCAATGCAATGCTATTGTAGAAGCGGTGTTAGCTTTTTAAATGCCATGAAGAAACGAGTTACATAAGTTGAAACCGCAGAAGACGAGAGCATTAGCGAAACAAATCAGTGCGAGAAAGGAAATACGGCGCATAATCCTACGGATGTAACGAGACTGTGATTGTGGCCACACATACATACAGAGCTAATGCGTTCGCTTAATGACGGGTCAAACACTGCACCCGTATATATATACACTGTGTCCCGATGAAAAGTGGACCCCAAGAAAAAGTGTCATAACTCGGTCAAAACTTTTATCATTTGCCTGAAATTTTAAAAACACCAACAGTAGCCGTATTGTCACTAAATCCTAACGCCGTTTGGAAATGTTGCCGAGTTTGTCAAGTTTGTGAACGTTTGAAGCGCAGCCCTGAAAATGGGAAGTTTCCAACATACAAGAGCCATAAGGAAGTGAAGTTCAGCTACAGCTGGTGTTCAAAATGTCATTTTTGTTCACGGACACACGACCGTAGACGTGGACGCCACTGTTTGATGGCCCGATCGATGATCACGTGGTCAAACGGCTGCCACTCTTAAATCAGACGCGCCTCCGGTGATCGACGTCACGAATACGGGAACGATAAACGCGCTCCTCCAGTACACTCCAGGTTTGGATTTCGCGTCTGATTGAAGAGTGGCAGCTGTTTGACCACGTGATCATCGATCGGGCCATCAAACAGTGATGTCCACGTCTACGGTCGTGTGTCCGCGAATAAAAATGACATTTTGAACACCAGCTGTAGCTGAACTTCACTTCCTTATGGCTCTTGTATGTTGGAAACTTCCCATTTTCAGGGCTGCGTCTCAAACGCTCACAAACTTGACAAACTCGGCAACATTTCCAAACGGCGTTAGGATTTGGTGGTAATATGGCTATTGTTGTTGTTTTTGAAATTTCAGGCAAATGCTAAAAGTTTTGACCGAGTTATGACACTTTTTCTTGGGTCCACTTTTCATCGGGACACAGTGTATAACCCCGAATGAACGGTTGCGTTGTACAGCAGAGATGCCTAGATAGACATAATTCAAACAGTCATTTGTTCACTTTCCGTGAAGTTCAGAAATGGAGAGACTCAGTTAGTAAGGTAGCTCAAGACCTTATATAGCGCCTTTAATAACCTCGCTGCATGCAAACTTGAACATTGTGCTAGGTTAAAAGGAAAGGCCAAACTGTGAATATTCTCAAGGCATGATATCTGGAACACACTGACTGCAGACGATTACAACGGCCAAAGTAATTTGTAAAACAACAGCTGTCGTCCTTTTCTCAGCAGTTCACATGAACCATGGAACTCTAAATACAAGAACGAAGTTCATTTGACCACACACACTTATATATATATATATACATATATATACACATACATATATATAAGTATATATATTATATATAATATGCGCAAGCCCTCATTGACTGTAACAATCACTTCTCGGTATTTGTCTAAGATCAAAGTAACCGCGATAGCGAGTCAATATAAACCATTCGCTTTATATATACATATATATATATATACATTATACACACACATATATATATTCATGTATACATATGTATATCCGGTTTCTTTTCGAATCGATTTTTCTGAATGTTTCGCTGTCTGCTTTATTTGATTCTGTGTCAAGTACTTTGAAGTGTTTCTGTTCGTCTATATATACTCAGACTGAGCTGCCACACTTCTGCTAGATAGTTACATAGCTCTGTATTTCATGTAAACATTGCGATTATATTAGGCCTATACGTACATGCATATATACGTATTTACACACGTGTGGGCTATGTGTGTTGCATGTGTGTATACGTATGCGTGTATTTATGTATATTTGTATGTATGCATGTATTATTGTATATACATAATTACATATGTACGTATGTTTTATGTGCGTATATGTGTATACGTATGTATGCATGCTTGTCTGTAAATGTATGTGTGCATAGATATGTGTATTGTAACTATTGTTAGAGGTCCACTCGGGAAAGACAAAGCTCTCGCTTGGGTTTACGATTAAAGTATATTATTCAAAAGCAATAATACAAGACCAATTATACTTTCAACATGAACAGAACCTAAACTCTAGAAGAACACTGAGACTTCAACAACATCAGCCTCACTAAAGGCAGAACATTTCAACCAGAAGCAGCCTTCACATCAAAAAGCAACTCTGTCGGTTGTATCAGACAGATAGCAACGACGACCAAATCTACTAAGGATGACTCCGTTCTTGCAATGTATGCATACCAGTAATCCACCAACAGAGCCTTTGGCTGGCTAACACAGAAACAGAGCCTCGTCAGACCAAAACCAAGCTCACTTAGACCATAATGTTCCGAGCTTATATAGAGTTCGTTTCTCGCCAGATGGCCGAAGTTCTAACACACCTTCTAGAGTCTGGCCAAAACTTAATAGACTTCTAAGTGGCCAGATATAACAGTGTGTATATATATTATGTATGTATGCATTTTTGTAAGCATACATGTATTTACGTGCATATGTATAGATGTATGTTTGTGTATATGTATGTATGTGTATATGTACATGCATGTATGTAGGTCTATGTATGTATGTATATATTATGTGTGTATGTATATATGTATGTATGTATGTATCATGTATGTATAAATGTATGTGTGTATGCATGTATCATGTCTGTGCGCATATGTATATATGTATGTTTGTGTATATGTATGATTGTATGTGCATATGTATGTATTCATGCATGTATGTAGGTCTATGTAAGTATGTATATATTATATGTGTATGTATGTATGTATCATGTATGTATGTATGTATGTATGTATGTATGTATGTTTGCATTCATGTATCATGTGTGTGTATATATGTATGTATGTATGTATGTATTTATGTATGAAGATGCGTATGTAGCCTACGTATGCGTGCATCAATGAATGTATGCATATATGTATGTATATATGTATGTATATATGTATGTATGTATGTATGTATGTATGTATGTATGTATGTATGTATGTATGTATGTATGTATGTATGTATGTATGTATGTATGTATGTATGTATGTATGTATGTATGTATGTATGTATGTATGTATGTATGTATGTATGTATGTATGTATGTATGCATGGTTTGGCCGGAGGCACTGTTCAGAAATGAGTTCAAAGTAGAGCTCACTGTTGAAATCGCATTGTGAACATGCGTTTTCCACTGTTGAGTACGAGCGCATAGGCATCAGAAAATTCTATGAAGTGAAAATCAATTAATTTTGGGTTGTTGACTATTGTTTGCTATTGACTTTGGTTGGTTTCACACTCTTTGGCGCAAAATTTCTGTGACATTGCATCGCCGAGTTATCGGGAGGTTGATTTTCTTGCTGTTGGTCTGTGCTCGAGAGCGTTTTAAATATCCCAATCAGAGACACCAGCGTCTGTCAGGAAATTTTAAATATTGGTGAGCTTATAAAGGCCGACGTAAAATGGTACAAGTTGAATTGGTCTGTCGTCTGCTAAGTCGAAAGTTTGAGTTATAAATGTCATCGTGCGTTACAACACCGTTGATTCAAGAAGTACTGTTGTGGTCTGAACTTTTGGTTTTAATAATAATTATACTGTCCAAAATACGAGACTATGTCTTTACTCGAATTGACAATTCATTAAATCTGCAGTGAGTCGACGGTTCGAAGTTCGATCGATTGACAAATTTGTAAACCGTTGACTGACATCGTTTTGATTCTGTGCGATTCCCGGTCCACGTAACCTCGCTGGGATCAGTCATGGTTGCTGTAGTGTTGTTGATTACGCATTAACTCGAGGTGACTTGAGAGAAACAAGCTATCGTTTCCAATCCTCACAACTGCAAAACATCGTTTTATTGCCTACTTCCGCTTAGTTTTTCCTCTGCCATAATATTGTTTTAATAAAAATATGATTTACAGTTTCCTGGATTGATTCTTCATCGTTCTGTACGAATAACAACCAGAGTACAGTAATACGTATAGCAAATATTCTATTATTAGCGTATTATTGTGAAACAGATATTGCTGATGCTTGTAACTTATCGACTTCAATCCGGCATATCAGCAAACTTTGTGAGGCAAGCAATTGTTGCGCTCTGCTGCCTACGTGGACATGCAGATGCCTTGCTTCTGTAAACTATCTCGATGGGCTTGAAATGATTTACCTAAGCTGCCTTCTTCTGTGTCGAACATTTCTTTTGAAACAGTCTTACACAAGTTACATTGCATATACGTACTGCTTCGTGTGACATTTCCTGCGTACCTTAAATCGCACTTTCTCAAATTAGTTAGAACCACGAATATAGCGTTTTGAAAGGTATAAAAAGGCGCTATATTAAGTGTGTTCATTTACACACATATATACATACATGTATGCATACACATAGTCAAAAACCAGCACGCATTGGTGCACTTTAGTGTACAATAAATTATTTATTATTCAGAAAGAAAATTATATACGCTTATAACGAATTGCCAACTGCTAGTTCAAGGCGGGAAATGACCCATAAAACAAATTATAATATCCATATAACAACTATTATAATTCACATATAACAACTTTCATAATTCTCACATCAAGCCTCTCATTATTTCAATTTTCGTGTAACAACTATTATTTAACTGTATCACAATTCAAGTCAGGTCATCACTCATTTATAATGTATATATACCCGCGACTCTGTCTCTTCAGAGGCAAGTTAATCGAGTAACTATCGTCATTCAAGTACATTCGCTGACAGCTGCGCTAAAATTGCATAGCAAAGGTATGCACCGAAAGCACGTATATTATCTATAATCTGCCTACATTTGGTCTCATTCCATCTGACAGCTGCTGAAGGCAAAGGTTTCGTAATTATAGACAATAGATGATGCGTTACTTAGCAACAATCATTATTCTACACAGTCTATATCCGTTCGTTTTCTAAATTAGACACGGCCACAGATAATGATGTCATAAATGAGGTCGCAGTGCGCTATGATGCTCAAGAGTGGCACCCACATCTCAGGTCTGACTGGCACATGAAACCGAGGCGTGCAGTTTGAGTCTTTCGTGTTCACAGTTTCATGAATAACAGCGAAACAATTACCAAATTCATCTTTCTAACCAACAGCAGAATTGACTGTAATGAATAACCGATACAACAAACAACAGTTCGCATTAATTGCACCCGGTTCATCCCAACTAAATAACTAACCGTCCGCTTGGAGGACATGTGACCCGAACGATAATTTCATCGAGATCAGGCCAAGTTCTCTCCAGCCAGAGCAATAAGGTAGATTTCCGACTGTTAAGAATCCGTAGAAAGCTACATGTATGGGTAAGAGATGAAGTCTCGTGCAATTTCTACCTCTTTTTGTTTGTCGATTTCGACCTCTGAGGACCAAGAGAAGCGTTCGGCGTGGAACTCTTGTCGGAATGTTGGTGAACGTTTACGCCAGAGGTTCATTGATCCAATCTAGTCACTCGTTGAAGCCAAGCGGAGACGACAATTCAGCGTAACGACGGGGCGCGTATAGTCAGCAGAAGTACGACGAAAGGCAAGTAATTGAATTGACTGCTGTAAGTGCGTCAGTTGGCAAGAATCGTGTTTGTGACGGAGTTGTTTCCTGCGTGGCAGCTCTTCCTGACTCCGTCAGAACAGCAGTGTCGTAATTTTCGTTGCCGGGCAACGGTTGGCTAAGCTTGATACTCAGCGTCATAACAGCGTCTGGTGGAGCGTTCTTCACCCAGATAGGCGTATACCCTGGACGCTGTGGCTACTCGTGCGTATATCTGGGTGGTCTCCATCATCACACCTGGATACCGCCCGGCGAGCATATCTTTCTCTCTGTCTCTTTCTCTCTCTGTCTCTCTGTCTTTCTGTCTCTGACTCTCTGTCTGTCTGTCTGTCTGTCTCTGTCTGTCTGTCTCTCTTTAAACTGATAAGCCGATGCTACTGTTCATCAAACTGCGGCTGCAGGCGCCGTTCGGGTATCCTCCTCCTGCTCCACCTAACCTCCTCCTTCTTTTCCTGCTCCTGCTGTTCCTATACCTCGTCATCATAATCCATCACGAGTCTGGAAGGAGGAATCGTTGCGAGCTGCTGCTGCTGCTGCTGGTGCTTTCCCGTGGTCCGGCAGCAGAGACTGTACACATCAGGTGGCATCAGAGTTCGATTGGCATCACCTGCGATTGTCTGCTTCGCCACTGCTGCATCTGTCCCTGCGCTGGCGAAGGAATTCATCAAACTCCGTCTTCCAGTTGACGATGTAATGCGTACTCCACTCGTCGAACTGCAGCTTCCAGTCGCGCTCCCTATCGCTGATTCCGGCTGCAAGCACAGAAACAAGATCTTCAAAAGAGATTCCACAGTAACCTTCCACAATAATAAGAAAATATTCGTGTTTATTGACAAGCTCACTGACAAACCGCAGTAAGTAACATTGAAGCGTATAACATTACAATTGCCAAGATCTTATAGAACACACGTGTTGACAGCCTGTTAGGTGCCCGCTCATTTTACAGCTGCCCATATGGATTGGAAGGCTCAGTCGAGCTATGGGAAGCTTATGGGTATCGAACCACGTCTTTCAAGATCTTATGTTCTTCAAGCAAGAGTGTTACCATTCATCCGTCCCCCTCCCCTCGAAAAATTGTCGAAGTTTTTTGCCAAATGCACTCAGTGGCTTAACAATTGAACAGATCATTTGCATATAGTTAATTGATATGCGCATATTATTACTCGTGCCTTAACCGAACACGAAGCATTTAATTAATTCGCGAGACGGATCATAAATGATTAGCAAGACGAAATCAATTCGCGTCCATTATTATGTTGATTCCTATCGACGTCGACATTTCTTATCCGTACGCGTCATTCTGTCCGCACGACTGATGCTGTGCCTGTCTCTGCCTTTGTGTCAGTCCTTCTGTCTGGGGCGATGACGCTTGGACTGAGAAGCAAGGCCAGAGGCAGAGACCCTACAGAATAGATGGCGTCAATTAGGTCGACGTCTGGCTCTGCCTAGTCCTCCTCCTTCCCGGACTAGCGCAGAATTCGCCGTGGCGTCGGCCGACGGTGGCGCCTTGAACGCGTCAGTTGCAACGGCGAAGCCAACGCTGTTCGTCAGCCGGCGATGAGGCGAAATGGCCGCCGCGGTAATCCCTGACGTACTTAGGTATAATTACTAAAACAAGTCTCCAACGGCGTTAACAGATGTAGTAGACGCTCACCCGG